>CM028344.1:64023391-64516634 GCA_016618105.1 Dendrobium huoshanense
AATGCGAGTCTGGTCTTACCCCGGCCTGGATTGGGGAGCCCAGCTAAACCACCTAAACGATTTAAAATTATGAGTCCGGTCAATTTATGTAGAGTGGTCGGGACGTTATTTAAGAAAGGTTTTTGAGAGCGGGGCTGACATCTAGAGCAGATCCTAATGGCCCCTCTGACTTATGTTGGGTATTCGATGTCTAAGTAATGCAATTAATATTAGACTCTTTTAAATTTGTTGCTAATGCGATGCATGCTAATTGACTCGATTGAATGCAAAATCTGTATGTAGCAGTTTTAAAAATTTTTGGCTTAAAAAATAGATTTTTCCCTAGAGATTGCATAACATCCCCTTGACAGATCGGCACCCTCATAGGCCAGGTGGTCTGCCAGAACACGCAGGCGGGAGATGCCTAACAAGGTTGAGAAGTATAATGAATGCATGAAAAACCCTCGGCGAGTCCGAGCTTACTTCTTAGGACCGTTTAGAGTTTCTATCTTATCCTAAAAATTTTATTTAATTAAAATAGAAGAATTTTTTGACAGACCCCTAAGAGCCTAAATTCGAATTCCAGGCTATCAAACACGGCATGCAAATAAAAAGACTAGAAAACAGGAGTTCTAATGCGCAATCATTAAATAAAATCAATTAAATATATCAATTTGAATGTCCATATGGCAAGTGCCACTCATTATTACATCTCAAAAATTACAAAGAAATTAAAGTGGCCGGGCACCACTGACTACAACCGGATTTCTAATCCTAAATCAAATGATTTGAGACTTGGGATTCTCTCGTTGTCCAATCCTTCATCTTCTCACGAACATCTCGATTCGTCGGTTCAGGATATCCAAATGGAAAGAAAACTCCCCTCTGATCGGGGTGTTATCTTCCTCTTTGGATACGTTGCAAAGTATCCTAATTGAATTCCAAATGAAGAAGACTCTCCCCTTTAGGGATGTCTTCACCTCTTTGGAATTCAAATTGGATATTCATATCCCATCTCAAAACATTTATAAGAAATACAAACTAAATGAATGAAATTTACTTGATAGAAATGAGAAAATCTAGACTCGATCCTGCAAAGGTTATCCTAATAATCAATTGTATATTCAATCTCAAGCAGTTAATAATAAAAAATTTAAAATGCATTTTTTAGCCACACTTGGCCATGCTCTTTTTATTTAAAGGGGGTCTTAGCGCGGCAGGTACCTGTGCAAAGAGTATATATTTTTTTATTAACTGCCCCCTTTACGTTTTTAGCTCCTTGTTATGAGCATGGCCACCTGCATAAGATTGCACAAGTATAATTCGCTCCTAACCCTAGGGGTAAATCTAACGTACAATCAATCACAGAATGCAGGAAGCAAGTAAATAACACATCAATTCTACTCTTACAAACAGCATGCAGTAAAAACTCGAAAACCGGCACACACAACTGCAGAAAGTAAAACAACCGGCCTATCCTAAAACTAGAAGTCGGTGATCCTAGCAAACCATCTAAAGTGTGTGAGGTAGGTCGTGTGGCTGGGATAGATCCTAAAATGGGTTTTTAATTGAAATGTCTAAAAGTGTGGATATTGTTAAAGCTTAGGAGGGAATTTAGATTAAATTTAAATATTAATGAATTAAGAATTTTAATTAGACATATTTTAAAAGTTAATTGATTACTACCTTTGTTTCACACCGAGGCCATGAAGTTTATTTCACCTTCCCTTGGGGCTAAGCTAATAGCCTCGTAGGCCTGGGTTACCCCAGTAGCAATCGGGGTTGATTAAGTTATTTAAGTTGGTTGTGAATTAAAAGAGTGGATTAATATTAAAATGAGTTAGTTACTGATTTTTAAAGTTGATTAATTTTAGTTTTCCATTAATTGATTCGTGGCGTTGTGGCTACCAGGCTCGAGGAACCAGCCTCCTTAGGACACTTAGCCCCGCAGCCCGGAGTAGTCCAGCCGATAAACCAAATTATGTAATTGAATTAGAGGTTTTAAAAGGTTTACATAATTAAATGATTTAATCTATTTTAAAGTTTAACACCCCTTAGAATCCATTCGTGGCGTGTGTGCCACCAGGCTCGAGGAACCAGCCTCCTTAGGACACTTAGCCCCGCAGCCCGGAGTAGTCCAGCCAATAAACTTCAACTTTAGGGTGGTTGTTGTGTTTTGAAGGGTTTTGTTGAATGTTTTAAACATTAAGTTACATTTTCTGGAATTTTGGAATAATTTTGAATTTTATGAATTTTTGAATATTTTAATCATTTTAATTAAGGGGTTGAAAATTGACTTTTGGATTAAGCCCAAATTCTGGAAAGTTTGTATTTTATTAAAATACTAGACCTTACTACGATCAGTTAGAAGGTAAGTACGTTAAAATCGGATTTTTCTACATTTTATTACGAGGGTTTGAAGTTTTGAACTAGATTTGAACTAGATTTGACCGGTTAGTTGACTTTTTGAAATATTACAGATTTTTGGAGTTTGGCATTTTTAATAAATATTAGGCATTATTAGGAGTTGAATGCAAGTGAGTTTGGGTGATTTGGATTTTTCTGGAATTAATTATGAAGGTTTGAAATTCGAGGTATTTAATGAATTATTGAAAAATCCTTAATTAAAGGGCCTTTTTGTGATTTTGCTCCAAATGAGGTCCCCACTCCTTGAAATCAGCTCCAAAGGTCAGGAATGACCTAAGGAGAGATTCCAAGTGTTTGGGATATTTTTGGAATTTTTAATATTTTTTAATTAATTATATTAATTAAATATTCAATTTCAATTAAAATTAAAATTAAGGTTTAATTTGCTGTCAAATAATTTTGGTTTTAATTTTCATTGGTTAAGGTTTAATTATGGTCAGTTAGAGGGTTAAACATAATTTTCGGATTTAAATTTTGATTTATTACATTTTCCGGAAGGTTTAATGGCTTAATTAAGGTTTAAACTAAGAAAATTATTAGGGACCAACAACGGATAATGATTTCCAAATTTAGTGAAACTTTTCCTAGTGGCTGTACATGTCACTAAGTTTATGTGTTTGAAGTTCCAAGTCAAATGGAAGTGGATCCTAATTATTGAAAATATTCTAAGTTTTCTAAACATGTCCTTAATTATTGTCCTTAATGTCCCTAAGTTTGATAGGTTTGAATCAAAATTTCTTTAACCCTTTAACTCAACATGAGCAAAATTCAATCACACCAAGCAAATCCTAAATCTAGGAGAGCCTTAAAACTAGGTGCAAGTGTGTGCACAACCTAAGCATGCAAATGTTGATGATAATTAATAGAACAAAGTTTTGATTAGTGAATGATTAAAACTAATCACCCACTAATCATTCCCCCAATGACTTCTATTCACACATTCAATCCATGCTTAAAATCCCAAGGGATCTCTCAAACATTTAAGGATTTAAAAATATATATAATTTTAAAGTAAATTTTAAAATATATAAATACATATATAAGTAAATATATATATTTTAAAATAAAATAATTGAAAATATTATCAAGAGAAATTTTGAGGGGTTGAGAGACCCACTGATTTTCAAAGTTATTATGAAAATAATTTTTAATTTTCAAAATATTTAATATAATATTAATTAAATATTAATTAAATATTAAGGATTTAAAATAATTCAAATAAATCAAAATAAATTGAGTTTTAAACTTTGAAAATAATCTTAAATTAAAATATTTAATTTTGAAAATTTTGATATCTTATTTATATTTTTCTGATTTAAAGAGAATTTTTAAGAAAATAACTTAAAAATAAATTTTTAATATTCTAAAAATTTTCAATAAAAATTTTATTAATAAGAAATATTTAATAAGTCAAATAATTTAAAATAGATATAATATTTAAAATCAAATTTAATTTTAAATTAAAGATCTTAATTTTCTGAAAAATTTGATATATTATATTGATTTTTTGGGTTAAAAATGAATTTTTTAACAATTTTTAAAAGATTCTGTTAATAAAAAAAAATTAAATCAAATTTAATTTAGTTCTGGCGGCTGAGTGGCCACATGGCGCTCGCTGGTTGGCGGGATCAAACCGCGGCCAATGATTGGCATTCAATGCATGGCAGCGGCTGGGGTCCACGCGGTTTTCACTTAAACCAGTCAGCACAAACGGCAGCCGTTCGATCTCCCGTGGAAATGAAACAACGGCTCAGATGATATCACGCGATCTGAGCTCACAGAGAAGGATCAGACGGCGGGATATCAATCCCGCGGTTTCAAATCAACGGTCCAGAAGCCGTTGGACCAAAAGCCGAACGCCAAATCAAATACACGGCTGGAACAGAGCGTCGAACGGCTTGATCTGGACCGTTGATCGAGCGATCAACGGTCCAGAAAGCGTGCATGCGTCGGAGACTACTAGTAACGCCCTAGGACTCGTTTTTTCGCTCGTTCTCTCGATCCGATAGACGAAAATAATTGAAATTTTAAACCTAGATAGCCTAGGTGAACAGAAATAATGGGGAAATGTTCTCACGGCCTAAGATGCATTAAATAGAAAGCTATTTAAACTAGATGTCCTAAACTAGGGTTAGAGTTTTACAGCGATTCAAAGGACGGTTTGGACCGTTTTTGGATTCTCTGAACTTGTAGACTGTCCACGCTTATTTGTCCTGTTGAATCCTCGCTCCAATGCTCCACGAATCTCCTTGTAAAAGCCTTGGAAGGATCGGACGTTAGCTCGCCGGAGGATCGCCGGCCACCGCTTTGACCGGCCGGATTTGAATGGGGATGAGTTGGGAAATGTCTGGGGAGCTCAATGGAAGAAGGGGCTGGGCTTGAGAGGGCTTAAGTGGAGAGAGAGGGTTAGGGTTAGAATGAGA
The DNA here is from genome assembly GCA_016618105.1 of Dendrobium huoshanense. Classification (NCBI taxonomy): domain Eukaryota; kingdom Viridiplantae; phylum Streptophyta; class Magnoliopsida; order Asparagales; family Orchidaceae; genus Dendrobium; species Dendrobium huoshanense. The sequence continues at coordinate 64,028,221 of CM028344.1, forward strand.
GGCATTAGGCCCTCTTTTCCCTATTCAAACGTCCCCCATCCAAAAGGGACGGCTGGGATTGACTCCTGGGCTCTCCAGATGATGCCACCTGTCCCTGGGAAAGCTGGAAGGCTGCCCCAAAGGCTGGACATGCCTCATTCCCATTGGGTGGTCTTGGGTGAGTGGGGGGGGGGGACCATTGCCTCTTAAGGCTAAACCAAGGCCTGATCCTTGTTGGGAGAGCCTTGAGTGAGCTTTAAACCACAAGAGGATCGGCCTAAGGCAGCCCTAATGAAGGAAAAGGGGTTTAGCACATGATGATGCCCCTTTAAGGAGTTTTAAATGGGGGTTTGACAAAGTTGACCAGTCAACCAGTCAAAGGAGGCTGAGGTGGCAGCTGACTTGGCATGGGGAGGAGTTCAAGAGCTGATTGGATGAGTCAATGGGAGTCCAAGTGAGTTGAAAAGGCTTGGGCCAAAAGTTTTGACCACTCAAAGACTTGTTGACTGGTAAATTGACCATGGAGACTGCTGATGTGGCAGCCTAGAGGTCCTAGGGGTTGAGTAGGTTGGATCATAAACAAAGTCAAGGGAGGGGTTTGAAGGTTTGAATTGATTTGGAGCTTGGAATAGGTTTGACCCAACTTTGGAGTTGACTTGGTCAACTCCAAATGGGCTTGATAGGCCCACATCCCAAAGCATAGTTAGGCTACATTAGGAATTGATTTTGGAGCTTTGAAACGGGTTCAATGGGTTCAATGAGCTAAAATAGCTCATTAAGGCCTTAAGGGAAATTTGGGTCAACCTAGGTTGACTGGGTCAACTGGGTTGACTCAAGGGGTGGGTCCAAGTTGGTCAGGTTTAAAATGATATTTGAAGTCTGGTAAAGGTGTTTTCAATGATTGAATTGGTTATTTGAGTCAAAAGGGCTTAATGGGCCCTTAATGGGCCCTTAAGCCAAAATTGGTTGACCTGGTCAACCGACTGGGTTCAGGGTCTGGAAATGGGTTCAACAAATTCAAAATGTCATCCTGAGTCTACTGGATGTGGTCCCAGGGTTTGGAGGGGTCAATTTGGTCAAAATCACTATTTGAACCCTTAAGGGCTCACTTGGGTCAACTAAGTTGACTTGGTCAACCAGGTTGACCCAGGGCTTGGAAATGGGTCCAACAGGTTTCAAATGACGTTTCAAGACCAATGGAAGTGATTCCATGGCCTGGAGAGGTCATTTGGGTCAAAACACCCATTTGGACCCTTAAGGGGTCTCTTAGGTCAACTAGGTTGACTTGGTCAACCAGGTTGACCCAGAGCTTGAAATAGGCTCCAACAGGTTTAATTTGGTATTTGAAACTCGCTGGAGGTGGTTGCGTTCAATTCGGAGTTCATTTGGTTTAAAATCAACATTTAAGCCCCATAGGGGTATTTTGGTCATTTTGACCCCTAGTCGACTAGGGGTCAAAGTGGGTCAACCAAAATGCAGTTTACTGCTCAGTGAGTCATAATTAAGGGTCTGGAAGCAATTAGAGGCTTTGAAGAGAGCTCTAAGATCAAAATCCACTGGATGGCAGATCCAGTGGCATAGGCCGTAAATATTTGAAGGTTTTACAGCCTATGGAGTTTAATTAAGTTTCTGGGGTTAGAGACCTCGGAATGGGCTCAAATTTGGAGGGTTGCCTCCAGAGACATGTCCCATCAGTATGCAACTGACAGACTCTGAATCGGAGGTCAATTGATTGATTTTGAAGTGTTTGAAAATTTGCTGAAAAAGGCTTTTAGGACTTGCCCTGTTAGCATTGGACTTGGGTCTGGATTCTGGATTTGAACTGGATTTGATTGGAATTTGAATTGAACTAAGGTCTGGACATCTCCTAGGGTCTAGAATAGATCCTAATATCTGGACTGGTCTGGAAGAATCCTAGGGTCTAGAGTAGATCCTAGGGTCTAAAATCTAGATTGATGTAGGGTCAGGATTGATCTGGAGTCTAGATGGATCCCTAGTGACCTCATACAAAAATGAGGTCAACAGAGCCGGTGATACTCCATTAGAGCGAAAGGCGAATGCAAATGAGTTTTTTCGGTGCTGTCTCCACAAATGGTCAGAAGAAGAGGATGATAGGCTCTGGGCTATACATGCTGAGTTGATCGTGGTAAAACTTTTCAGTACTAAAAATTTTTTGAATGCTGCAGGTTGGAAATCACTTGAAATTAGGTTCAGAGAGGTTAACGGTCATTTTGTTAGCCCTCACTTCTTACAGATGCCATACCACGAGCTGAAACGCCACCGAGACCAGGGTTATTCACCACCAGATCTCGACTGTAGTCACCTTGATCATGAACATGTCATTTTTTATCGTAGTTGGTGTTTGAGATATGACAAATTTATTAAAAAATTTTATAAAGATCGGATGAAGGAGGTAACACTTGATGGTCAGCTGAGAGAGTTCTTCAAACTTGAGGATTAGCAGGACCTACAGTATGAGTTTGAGTTCAAGATGAGGTGTTGTCCAACACAGTCACAGCTCCAATCACGTATGCATATGCTGCTTAGGAATTAGTACACTTGTAGCATCGCTTATTCGAGGCCATCTTTTATATTTTCATGCCCGTCGTACTTTTTATTTAGCAGCAAGAGTGTCTTTTTTTTTAATATGTTATGTTATTCTGTTTAAATCATTACGAAACAATTAAGCAAACAAGAGTTCTTCATTGCAAATACGAAACAATTAAACAAAATAGTAGTTTCATAGTAGCACAATAAGAAACATAAACAACAAAATATAACTAAAGCAACTAAAAGATACATGATACAAAAAACTAATGCCTCCTTTTATGTCGATGTGGAATCGCATCAGTGCCTGGAGTAAAATGTTGAGGTGCTCGTAGTGGCCTGGTACGTAGATGACGCTAGTCCTGATCACTAACATCTTGCTGTGTAACTGGGGGCTCTCCCAAGGAAGAAGGTACGAACTGAGGTGTGGAGGCGACGTCAAACTCAGCTGTGAAGTGGCTCTGAGAGGGACCAAGATCAGGATAGGAGGATGGCCCAGCATCATATGGATCTGCAGTCGGAATGGCTGGACTAAACACCTGAGTATCTGCCTCATCAAAATAATGAGTATCGTCAATGTATATCTGTTGTCGCAATCTTTGGCACATATCTCCAACAATATTCACATCCACCTGTAAAGGTGTCCCCTCAGTACCGCCAAAGTGTGGTTGCAATCTTCTCTCCATGCTCACAAAGAAATTTCGCTGCCAGGATAACTAATTCAGTTAAAATTTTTCAAATAATGAAATTTAAATAACTTAAACTTACCATGTGACGTTTAGCTGGTGATCTTGGATAATATGTACTCGGAGGATCCACTGGGGGCTTTAGCATGTATAGTGTAGTCCAAGAATGAAACCATGCTAAGTACTACTTCACCTTATAATCATAGTCCAACCCAGGAATCTCTCCAGTAACAATGTATGCTCTCCTGCTCTCCCATAGTGCAATACTTGCCTGGTGATATAATGCCCAATCAGTATCTGACTTACCACGTCCATCAACTCTTACAAAACTAGGATCCATTGGCATGATATCAGTGGAAGGGCAGTATCCAAATTGTCGTAGTACTCGATCAGGGAGATGCCACTCAACCCTTTTCCAACTGATCAAAGGAACTCTGGAGAGCCAAGTGTCCTGACCTGAAGTGCATATCTCTGGAACCTGAGCACGAATCTCTGCAGTGTATGGTTCCCATATTACCTGTATCATTTTTATATAACAAATTATTCGTCATAATATGGAACAAATATGATTAAAATGTATCAATATAATTATACTTAACATACCTGACTCTCCAGTAAGCCATCAAGTTCATCCCTGTATGTCATAACATTTCCTACAGGTACCTCCCGAAGTCGTTCCTCATTCCACCTATTTAATATTTATTAATACATTAGCAATAAAACTAAAATTAAATAACATAAATATAATAGATTACCTTATTCCAACACTCAAACCATCAAGCTGAATAGGAAATGGTACATGAAGCTGAGGTCTTCCAACATGCAGATGCTCCCAAGACCATATCTGTAATAAGTGGATGCAACCTGCAATGTTGGCTCGTTTTGGTCTATTTGCTTCAGATAGCTCCCTATATAAATGAGCTAGTACTGCACCTCCAAGTGAGTATGTCCTGAATATTGCTATATCCTCCATCAACGGCAAGTACTGTAAATGAATTTCAGAGCCTGAAGTGTCTGGGAGCAGGTGACATCCAAGTATAAATAAAATGTAAGCTCGCACATGCCTCCAAAAATCCATCTCAGATAGATCAATGTAGGAGTTCCTCCAAAAACTCCACCTCAGCCACCTTAGTGGAACACATGTCTGCGCATGTGCCTGGCCCATCTTAAACTTCGCTGTAATTCGTGGATTGAATGGGTCATGATATAAAACATCTGGGTCCGGATGCTGGCCTAGTAAATCATCACAACAATCTGGCCAACTCAACCATCGTCTGCCTGATCCAACAACTGGGTGTCCAACAAAAGAAGGTCCATCAATCTGTATCCCCAATATCATAGAAACATCCTGCAACGTAATACTCATTTCACCAACTGGCAGGTGAAATGTATTCGTCTGTGGCGACCACCTCTCAACCAGAGCTGTAAGCAAGTGATGATCCATCCTCCTATACCTCATCTGACTGACACTGTCCAAACCCACAAAAACTAAAGCCTCCATGAACCTAGGGCAATTAATGGGCCACTCATGGACCATCAATAAGTGTGAAGCAGCCTCCAATATAGTGCCCTGTAAATAATAAAATTGTTGCCATATTTGAGATTATTTATTTGAACAATGAAGCAATAACTAATGTATATAAATTTACCTGCTCAGGATGGGCTGCTCGGTGGCTGCCTGCAAGTGAAGAAATGCTAGGTTGAATGGTATGTACAGATGACTGTGTGGATGCCTCCACACTAGAAGGGCGCCTGCGGCGCCCGCGGCCCCTATCTTCTGCGGCTGCCATAAAACCTGTTAGGTAAAGAAAATGTTAGGAAAGCATAAATAATATAAAATTTTAATGACATTAGCAAAACATAGCATTTTTAATATGAAAAATAAACAACTTATGAAAATAATTCTTGATATAAAAAACTAATTAATTTTGGTTCTACAGATAATGAAAAAAAATCTATGAATAATGAAAAGCATTCTTGATATGAAAAATTTGAAACTTAAAACTAACATAGTAGGACAAGTTGCTTTGTTATGTCCTACTATGCCACATGCACCACATTTTCTATTACTTTGACCAATTCTCTCATCCATTGTGTTTCTAAAACGGTTTGTTCTTGGTCTCCCAGAACGTCTTCTAAAATTTGGGGGTAGGAGTGGATGTATGCCACTTGATGGATCATGTTGTGCCCAAGTAGATCGCTCTGGAATATTATGAAATGGATCAGCATAAGTCATCTTGTAATTGTCCAAGCTATAGTATTGTGAGACATAATTGTAGTGACTTTGTCGTAACACTGATATGCAGCTAACTACGTGTGGGCACGGGATATGATATATAATAGTCTTCCCACAAGTACAAATGCAATTTTTATTGTCAACTAAATCAACCCTGAAAGACCGAGATGACATGTCAACCACTTGAAACTCACGCATATTTATTCGAATGGGTTGTGGTAACCTACGTGCTTCTTGCTCACCCCCGCATGCAAACGCCATATACATGGTCTATCTGACCTGCCACTCTGAGCACAAATCACTGTAAATTTCTGTCTATTTGAAGCTACAATGACATACTCCATATTATTTATTATTGACCAACCCTGTAATACAAACTGAAGATCCTCTTTCTTGGTAAAACACATACCCTCCATCAGTTCTATTGGAATTGAAAATTCTTCCTCGACTTGACTACCAACATAAGCTCTATCATTTGTTACGTCCTCATCCCATTCTCGAGTTGATGAATATGCCTTCACAAAATCATTGTTTACAGTTATTCCTTCTGTAGTGCCAACATTCGTGTAACAATAACGTTGGAGAATGCTATGGATTTCAGGATTCATATCAACATTAATTTCATCTAAATTATATTGTGCGTCATCATCATAATCATCAGGACCTGCTTCACTTGATCCACTACTCATCGTTTTATAATCATCATCAACACTAACTGATGGTCTCGCTGAAGTTTCTGGAATGTTAGGGCAAAAACTTCTATGTTGTTCACTATATCACATAATCAAAATTTTGTGAACAATGAAAACTTTCTCAGTCGATACTATTTTTTAAAATGCATTAAAAATTACATAAATAAAAAACTTACTCAGCATATTGTTGCACGAAACTTGGATTGGTCGGATTGCATTCTGTCACCCCATCGAAAGTATATATCTCGTGCATGTGAGATGTTAGTTGATCAACATCTATATTACGTGTAGTAATTTCTTTGACATCTACATAAAGTATAAGTATTTGCCCAACTGCATGCGATAACACCATCTGACACACCTCATCATCGTCCACAGCCGGAGCTATGAACTCATTCCCAATGGGTAGACGACAAACTAAGTTTACTGAGTACTTCGACGTATCATATTTTAGGGATTTTAGAATCCTAATCTTCAGTTGCTCTAAGTTTGTATTTGCAGACACTTGTAATGGCCGGTAACTACCCCCAACATATGTTGGTGAATATTTTTCATCTAAAGACAACTGCCCACCATACATAAGAACAAAGGATGCTCCCCGTCCAGACATTGTTGCACTACTAAGTATCGTTTATGATTACCTACAATTACACAACACGATCTTACTACACTGAAATAATCAAAATCTCATATAAGCATTTAACTAATTATATTTAAATATATATCTTTTTTTATTCACATAAGGATGAATAAATATATTTATATTTCTATTTTAATAGGAAAAATTTTTATTTTCACATGATTATCTATGTTGTACTTCGATATCAAAATCTGACATTAACACGAATCTATGAATACAGTAGTCATATTTGGCAAAGAAAATTGCATTGTCTACGAAACGAAAGAATATGAACACAAATATTCATATATTAATTTTAAGATATATATAATATAAATTTTATTCAATTTTATTCAAAAAGATCCAAAATATCCTTATATCCTTTTATTTTTTTCCATAAACTAATCATATAGTATATGTTCAACATATTATAAATCTCAAAAAAATGTGAATCTATATTTACTCAAATAAATCATAGCAAAAAATATTTTTTTCCACAAATCAAATTATTCCTCAAGCTTTGACAAAAAAATATCACATAGATCCTAAATCTAATCACTAAAGTATGTCTAAACTTCCACAATAAGCCATTTAAATGAAAATAACTCATAAAGGAAAGAAATTTAACACAAAAAACTTCCAAAAAAAAAGTTAAATCAACCTTACCTCGCGGATAAGCCCAAGATCGCCGAATCTCGCCGATGTTCTTCACGCCGAAACACTGCCTTTTAGGGCAGGAAAGGGCTTCTCGGCGTTTAAAAGTAAAGACGTAAGTCGCCCGTTTAACGGGCGACTTATCCTGAATAAGTAAGTCGCCCGTTGAACGGGCGACTTTGGCGAGTTTAAATTTTTTTTTTTTCGTTGGTTAATCGCTTAATTATAATTTAAATGATACTTAGTTTAAAAAATTGCCCTTTTTTTTTATCATGCCTATTCATACGCAAGCAATGACGTCTATTGCGCAAAGCATCGCAGCCTAGCCAATCATACAAACGCGCTCAAATTATTGCCGTCAAAATTGATACCATTTGGTCAAGCTGACCCGTAACGAATTAAAACAAGAAGGACAGTGGAAACTTCCTGCATTTAATATTTATTTATACAGTCGGATTTTTAAATAACACAAAAAAAAAAACACCTCGCCTTTCGATAACTTTAACCTGCGCAGCCCGTAGATATCGTCGGCGAGAGAGAAAGAGAGAAGAAGGAAGTAAAAAAGGAGATGATGGCGACGAGGCCAAGAGCGGAGACGGTGGAGGAGGTGGTGATTGTGGGCGGAGGAATTGCAGGCCTTGCGACGGCGCTGGCGTTAAATCGCGTTGGAAAAAGCTGCCTAATTCTGGAGCGGTGGCACGAATTACGAGAAAGCGGGGCCGCCCTCGGCCTCCTTCCTAATGCCTGGCGTGCTCTTCATGCCCTTGGCATAGCCAACAAGCTGATTCCAAATTACCGAATTGTCCGGAGGTTAGTATCTAATTAATTTGTAATTAAGAATTTTAGTTAATTAGTTTTATTTTGTTAAATTTTATTAATACATTATTGTAAAAAAAAAGTTATGTAAGCTGACCAAATTTTTTATTTAAATAATATTAAATACCAAATTGGTTAGAAAATTTAAAAATAAATTACAATTATAATTTAAAAAATTATATATTTTATTTAAACAAAATAATTATTTCATCTCATGTGTGATATAATATTTAAATATTATTAAATAAAATTTATTCAAAATATCCTTATCAAAATTGAATAAGAATAGGCATTAAAATTGCTAGATCTACATTTAGAGTGGTCCAATATTAAATTTTTTATTCAGTACAAATCTCAAAGCAAATCACCAAATTTTAAGCTTATCATATCATAATTTTTTTTCCTGATGTTATTAAAATATTTATCTTTAAATTATTTCTTATATCATATTTAAATTTAAAGTTAACGTTTTATTATGAATATATAGATATAAATAAAAATGAAAGCAGAGTATTAAGTAAAATCATTATATTAAGAGTTTTATCTTTTTTTAAATAGAATAGCTCGAAATGCTAATTATTTTAAATGTGTTTAAATTTAATTTCAAATTTATCTCACATATCACACATATATTTTAAATTATCTCCTTATTTATTTATTTTTAATTGGATGACAGTGGGCGTGTGACTAATCTCGAGACGGGAAGCGTGCAGACACAATCTTTTCCAAAGTCTTCAGACGGGTAAAATTGATTTTTATTTTATTTTAATTAATCTTTTTTGCTTTTTTAATAATTTCTAATTACGTTGATAATAAATATAACCATTTTAAAATTAATTAAATTAATTAACTTGTAGCATTTTATCATTATTTTGCCAGGGAGGAAAATGGAGCCAGAATAGTTCACAGGAAAGCTTTACTGGAGGCACTAGCGGAGGAAATTCCTCAGGAAGCCATTCGTTTTTCTTCAAAATTGGCTTCAATCAAAACTGAAGCTGGCCCAGATTCTTCCAGCATCACTGTCCTGCAATTAGAAGACGGAGACATTATAAAGGCCAAGGTCTCTATATATATCCAACAACAATTAACCAAATTAAGGCTTTAATTCATGATCAAATCATGTTATATTAGATGGATTTTTACTATTATATGCGTTTGGATCTGATTGGATATCACTTTAAGGGGCTATTTGGTAGCACTCAGGATTTGATTTAAGTAGGATTCCGTAAATCCACTAAATCCGGATTTTGGAAATCCTGAGGGACCTAAATTCTAAAAACTGTTTGGTAACATTCATGATAAATCCTATTAAGGCTTCGTTTGGGACGGCTTTTTAATTGCTTTCTAAAACAGAGTTTTAGTACAATTTTTTTTATTTTTGTATTAAAACTCCGTTTTAGAAAGCAGTAAAAAAGCCGTCCCAAACGAAGCCTAAATCTTGTATGGATGTTTGACTATAGGACGGATTTAACGAGCCAACAGATTTCGTAAATCGGGCAAAAAACAAGACTTCGAAAATTCGAGTTTTAGCACGAAAAGGCGAAGTTTTTTGTCTATGGCAGCTTTCATTTGCCGTGAGATTTGGTTTTGCTTTTTAGGTTGTGTGGCTTGATTTTGCTCAAAACCGCCTCAAATCTAGCCTAAATCATGCTACCAAATAACTCCTAAAGGAGTATGTAAATTAATAACACACGTGATGCAGGTGGTGATCGGTTGCGACGGCGTACACTCCGTGGTGGCGCAATGGTTGGGCCTAGCTCAGCCACGTGATTCCGGACGATCGGCAGTCCGGGGCCTTGCCGTGTTCCCTGAAGGTCATGGCTTAAAGCAGGAATTTCAGCAATTTCTATTGGCAAACCGAAGGGTTGGCTTGATACCCCTTAATGACCATGATGCGTATTGGTTCATAACCCACCTCACCACACCCAAAGGTACTATATTACTTGTATACAATAATAACATCAAACGATTATCCTTTTATATGAGATTTGGTACAATAATTTTTCTTCCTTTATATCTTATTAAGAGTTAAATACTCATTTAAATCAATTAAAAAATATTTTTTAATAATAAATAAACAACCATTAAAATATATTTCCATCATAATATCATATAATATATGAATATTTATAATCATGGACGATATTATTTTTTTAGGTTGAGCAAAATAAGATTGAAAAATGCATAATTTTATGTTTGCAGTAAAAGAGCTGGGAAGGCATCCGGAGCTCATACAGTGCGAAGTTCTACTGAACCTAGCGGTTGACCTGCCACTAGAGTTCAAACAAATGGTCGAGCATTCTGTACCGTCAAGCCTGACATGGGACCCACTTATGTTCCGCACGCCCTGGGACATCGTCCTAGGCCGGGCCCACCGCGGATGCGTGACAGTCGCCGGCGATGCCTTCCACCCGACCACGCCGGACCTCGGCCAGGGCGGCTGCATCGCCCTCGAGGATGCCGTGGTGCTCGCACGATGTCTCGCACATGCGGAATCTCCGAAGGAAGTGGAGGAGAGCTTGGGGCGCTACGTGGCAGAGCGACGGTGGCGGGCGGCCGCGATTGTCGCTGCCTCGTACTTCTCCGGGTCGGTTCAGCAGGCCTCGGCCGGGGTGTGGACCCGGCCGCTTAGGTTGGTTCGGGATTTTCTTTTTTATCGATTCATCTTCACCTGGATCTCAAGGCTCACGCTCTTTGATTGTGGCACTTTGCCTAAGGTTGGCTAAGATATTTGGTTACAGCGTTCAAAGTTTAGTTTCGTTGCTTGTGTTTGATTTGAGTAGTTAAGATATGTGATATTATTAGAACTTTGTATTTATGATCAACATTAATTTTATTTCAATTTATATAGAAATTTTATTAAACAGTAAATTACTAAATTCATGATTAAACTTATTTAAAAATTTTATATATATGTTGAAAACAAGTTGAGCACAGATGATAGAAATCAACGGCCCAGCTAAAAATTCTTGATCGTAGATTAATGATTAGTTGCAAATAATATATACAAAACTTTTCTAAAATTACAAAACAGTAGAACGAATTACTGTTTTATAATTTTCGATACTTACAGAAAGAATTATTTCAAAAGTTTGTAGAACATAACCAGAAAAATGAAACCAGAGAACACAATAGAATTACGTGGTTCGAGTTCTTGCGAACTCTACATCCACGGGGAAACCTCGATCATCTTTCTTTATTCAAATATGAGTGAAGAATGGATACAAGAATTATATAATCAGAAAACAACTAACAACCAAAACAAAGGCTGAAAAAATTGCTAAAAACAACAGATACTATCTAACAGATCTTATAAAGATCTATAGATAAATTCACTATAACAGTATAAATGCCTCCACCTTAATTCTTCAGCAGATCTTTAACAGTAAAAACAAGAAGCTTAGAGAAAACAGCAGGAACTGAAAAAATTGCCAGAGAACAGGGATAAAATCCCAAACCGAAACTTGCTTCAATGTAATCGTTCTTCCTTATGTAAATAGGAAAGATATTACCTGCATGTAAGCAAATAACCAAGCATCGCAAAAGGATCAAGCCTCACGGTCTAAATTCCAGCTTCCAACCGACAACTCCTTTCGGTTGTTTTTCTCAAAGAAGAAAGAAGAAAACTAACAAGAGAGACAAGTGAGAAGAAATAACTCTCTTCAACACACACAAGAAATTCTCCAGATTTCTTAAACTCTCTCTTCTTCCTCCTCACACAAGAAGCTACAAACCAAAACCCAACCCTCTTCTAGCACCCAGCTCTCAAACTCGAAAAACAGAGAAAATCAATTTCTCTTACAGTTTTTCTCTCACACATCCTTCAAGGCACCTGAAAAGATCTATATATAGGAAAAGACTATATCAGCCCTTATAAGCAAGAATTAAAAGAATGAGGACAAGGATAAAAGCCAACCAGTTAATTAATTTAATTAACCGTGTAATTAAATTAATCAACTTAATTTTATTTAAACCACTTTACATCAATTCTCCACCTTGGTTTACAATAAAAATAAAAGAATAAAAGAGGTTACCCAGAACTTCAAAGTACATTACTTGGACAGATTTAACAGATTAGGCAGTGTCTAAATTTGTTAAGAGGAACAACCTTTGTAGCCATGTCAGCGGGATTTTCATCAGTAGAAATCTTAGTAAGCTTTACTGCACCTGAATTTACCAAATCACGAATGAAATGGTAATGAACATCCACATGCTTTGTTCTTTCATGAAAAATGGGATTTTTACACAAATGTAAAGCACTTTGACTATCTGTAAAAATAGTAATAACATTGTGAAAAATACCAAGCTCACTAAGTAAACCTTGTAACCAGATATATTCTTTCATAGCCTCAGTAGCTGCAATATACTCAGCTTCAGTTGATGATAAAGCAACATTAGATTGCAAATGAGATTTCCAACTGATAGGACCACCACATAAAACAAAAACATAACCGGTAGTAGATCTCCTCCTATCTAAATCTCCCGCAAAATCAGAATCAACAAAACCAGTAACATCAACAGCTACAGCACTTGATTTATAACAAATTCCCACATCCAGATTTCCTTTAATATACCTTAATAACCATTTAATTGCTTTCCAATGTTCTAATCCAGGATTAGACATAAATCTACTCAAAACACTAACAGAGAAAGCAATATCAGGTCTAGTACAGACCATAGCATACATAAGAGAACCAATAGCACTGGCATAAGGTATATTACTCATCTTTTCTTTTTCTTCATCTGAATTAGGACATTGAACAGCAGAAAGTTTAAAATGACCCCCAAGAGGTAAATTAACAGCTTTTGAGTCAAGCATAGAAATAGTTTTAAGGACTTTTAGAAGATAATCCTTTTGAGATAAAAACAAACAATGTTTTCTGCGGTCTCTATAGATTTCCATTCCAAGGATTTTCTTAGCTTCACCTAAGTCCTTCATATCAAATTCAGATTTAAGAATATGTTTAAGCTTTTGAATTTCAACATTATTCTTACAAGCTAACAACATATCATCCACATAGATTAATAAACAAATAAGATTTCCATCAGGCAAAGTTTTGAAGTAAAAACAGCCATCATAACTACTTCGTTTGAAACTAATGTTATGCATGAATGTATCAAACCTTTTGTACCATTGCCTTGGAGATTGTTTTAATCCATATATAGATTTCTTTAGAAGACAAACAAGATTTTCTTTACCTTTTAAAACAAAACCCTCTGGTTGAGCCATCATGATGTTTTCATCTAATTCTCCATGCAAGAAAGCTGTCTTAACATCAAGTTGCTCTAATTCCCAGTCAAAGAAGGCCACCAAACCCATCAGAATACGAATAGAAGTATGTTTCACAACAGGAGAGAATATCACAGAATAGTCAATGCCTTCTTTCTGTGTATATCCTCTTGCAACCAATCTAGCCTTGTATCTGTTTGGTTCATTCTTGGTGTTTCCTTCCTTAATCTTATAAATCCATTTACAAGAGACAACCTTCTGATTTTCTTTCTTGTTAACAAGAATCCAAGTATTATTCTTGATTAGAGAATCATATTCATCTTGCATAGCGTTAACCCAATTTTCTGAATCTTTACAAGATATAGCTTCTTTGTAACTTATAGGTTCAGAATCTTCGTATTCAAGTGCTGAAAGCAAAGCATATTCAATCAATTCAGCATACCCATATTTGGATGGTGGCTTAATGTTCCTTCTTTCTCTATCACGAGAAAGCAAATAATCATGGTTATTCTCTGATACAGGTTCTGGTTCATTTTCAGGTTCAGTAGATTGTTGAGGATTTTCAAAACTCAGTGTGTTAGAAGGAGGCTCCACCTCAAACTCATAATAGTCATTATTTGAATCAGAATTTTCAATTGGGCTGATTGTAGTATCTTTATTTTCAGATTCAGAAATATACAACCGGTTTTCATTGAAAATTACATCTCTGCTAATTATAGTTTTTACACCAGGAGAACTCAAATCCCACAATCTATATTCTTTTACACCTGTAGGATAGCCAAGAAAAACACATTTAATGGATCTAGGTTCTAACTTACCTTTGTTCTGGTGAGGGTAAGCTAAACATCCAAAAACTCTCAAATGTGTCAAACTAGGTGGTTTACCTTTCCATAATTCTTGTGGAGTTTTAAAATTAATAGCACTAGAAGGAGTTCTATTAACTAAATAGCAAGCAGTAGAAAGTGCTTCACCCCAAAAGAATTTAGACAAACCATAACTGAAAAGCAAACATCTAACTCTATCTAACAGAGTTCTATTCATCCTTTCTGCAAGGCCATTATTCTGAGGTGTATGGCTAACGGTTTTGTGTCTAACAATTCCAGAATCAGAACAAAACCTGTTAAAACTTTCATTACAGAATTCTAACCCATTGTCTGTTCTCAAAACTTTCAGTTTTCTATTTTTCTGATTCTCCACCATTGATTTCCATTCCAGAAACTTAGAGAAGGTTTCATCTTTAGATTTTAATAAAAATATCCAAACTTTTCTAGAATGATCATCAATGAAAGAAAGAAAATACCGATTTCCACCATGTGTGGTAACTCTGGAAGGACCCCACAAATCAGAATGAATATAATCAAGAATCCCTTCTGCTCTATGTGTTGACAGTTTAAAACTGAGTCTGTGAGATTTACCAATATTACAAGACTCACAAAAATCAATCTTTGCAATTGAATCATTTCCAAACAAACCTTGTTTTTGTAATTCAATCAACCCTCGGTCACTTAAGTGTCCCAATCTTTGATGCCACAATTTTGTTTTATCAAGATTTTGTTTTGCTGTCACGTGGGTTTCACCCACCAAAGTGGCACCTTGTAACACATAAAGTCCGTTTCTCTTTATTCTTTTCATAATTACAAGTGCCCCTTTAGAAATTCTAAGCAAACCTCTTTCAGATCTGAAAATATATCCAGAATCATCCAAAGTCCCAAGAGAAATCAAATTTCTCTTCAAATCAGGAACATGTCTCACATCTTTGAGAATTCTCACATGACCATCATGCATCTTAACAGCAATAGATCCAATACCAACAACATCACATGCTTTGTTGTTTCCAAGTAAGACTTTCCCTTCATTTAGACTTTGATAGTTAGAGAACCATTCTCTTATGGGACTCATATGATAAGTGCAACCGGAGTCTAGAATCCATTCATTTGAATTCTTACGATCACTCACATTTAAAACATCAGCACTATCATAGTTTTCTCCAACAATTGCAGCATCCCCTTGAGATTGAGATTTATCTTTTGGATTCTTTTCAGGACAAAATCTCCTAATGTGAC
This sequence comes from Dendrobium huoshanense, assembly GCA_016618105.1. Taxonomy (NCBI): domain Eukaryota; kingdom Viridiplantae; phylum Streptophyta; class Magnoliopsida; order Asparagales; family Orchidaceae; genus Dendrobium; species Dendrobium huoshanense. The sequence continues at coordinate 64,043,743 of CM028344.1, forward strand.
CCGTTTTATTGCACTGCCAACACTTAACATTCTTATAGTCTTTCTTAGAAGCCGACTTGCTTCTACTTTTAGACTTCCACTTCTTTTGACTAGTTCCTCTTTTCTGAGATCTACCTCTAACATGCAATCCTTCTCCAGAATGATTTTTTTCAGAAATTTTCATATCAAGAATTTTAGAGGAAAGAGCATTTTGAACTTCATCAACTGTTATAGTCTCTCTTCCATATTTTAGAGTTTCTTTGAAGTTCCTTAAAGATTTTGGCAAAGAATTTAGAAGAATAATAGCTTTATCTTCATCCTCAATCTTGACTTCAAGATTTTCAAGATCTAGGATGAGTTCATCAATGGATTTTGCCTCATCCATTTTATAGCCAAAAAATTTTTCCTTCAAATAAATTCTATTAGGAAGAGTTTTCTGTCTATATAATTCTTCCAATTTCTTCCATAATTCATATACAGTTTTGACATGAGATACCTTTCTCAAAACCTGATCTGCTAAGCACAAGATAATAGAACTAAAGGCTTTTTTCTGTATACTCAATTTTTCTTGATCAGACATTGTCGAAGGCAATTCTGATTCAGGTAACAAAACCTTTTCAACCCCTTGTTGAATTAATATTGCTTCAAGTTTCATTTTCCATAAATTGAAATCATTCTTTCCATCAAATTTCTCTATATCAAATTTTGTAATCGTCATTATTGCAAATAATCTATTAATCAAGAAGCTCTGATACCAATATGTTGAAAACAAGTTGAGCACAGATGATAGAAATCAACGGCCCAGCTAAAAATTCTTGATCGTAGATTAATGATTAGTTGCAAATAATATATACAAAACTTTTCTAAAATTACAAAACAGTAGAACGAATTACTGTTTTATAATTTTCGATACTTACAGAAAGAATTATTTCAAAAGTTTGTAGAACATAACCAGAAAAATGAAACCAGAGAACACAATAGAATTACGTGGTTCGAGTTCTTGCGAACTCTACATCCACGGGGAAACCTCGATCATCTTTCTTTATTCAAATATGAGTGAAGAATGGATACAAGAATTATATAATCAGAAAACAACTAACAGCCAAAACAAAGGCTGAAAAAATTACTAAAAACAACAGATACAATCTAACATATCTTATAAAGATCTATAGATAAATTCACTATAACAGTATAAATGCCTCTACCTTAATTCTTCAGCAGATCTTTAACAGTAAAAACAAGAAGCTTAGAGAAAACAGCAGGAACTGAAAAAATTGCCAGAGAACAGGGATAAAATCCCAAACCGAAACTTGCTTCAATGTAAACGTTCTTCCTTATGTAAATAGGAAAGATATTACCTGCATGTAAGCAAATAACCAAGCATCGCAAAAGGATCAAGCCTCACGGTCTAAATTCCAGCTTCCAACCGACAACTCCTTTCGGTTGTCTTTCTCGAATAAGAAAGAAGAAAACTAACAAGAGAGACAAGTGAGAAGAAATAACTCTCTTCAACACACACAAGAAATTCTCCATATTTCTTAAACTCTCTCTTCTTCCTCCTCACACAAGAAGCTACAAACCAAAACCCAACCCTCTTCTGGCTCCCAGCTCTCAAACTCGAAAAACAGAGAAAATCAATTTCTCTTACAGTTTTTCTCTCACACATCCTTCAAGGCACCTGAAAAGATCTATATATAGGAAAAGACTATACCAGCCCTTATAAGCAAGAATTAAAAGAATGAGGACAATGATAAAAGCCAACCAGTTAATTAATTTAATTAACCGTGTAATTAAATTAATCAACTTAATTTTATTTAAACCACTTTACATCAATATATATATATATATAAGGAGTTAATCTAATGTCTACGTAGAGCTTGCATGAGGTAAGAGTGTTGAGTTGAGTCAAGTATTTGTGTAATCGAGATAATTAACTCTTGTTGAGACCGAGCTTGATTCGATAGAAAATTATGAGGCTTGAACTCATTAAGAAAGCTCAAGCTCGACTCATGAAATAATTTAAATTATTTAGTATATATTTTATTATATTATTTAAAAGTTAGATTTTGAATATATTTTAAAATAAATGAGTGGCTCGACAAGCTTATGAGCCCAGCCTAGCAGAGCTCGAGATCATATAATGTACAAGTGCTACTATAGGTTCAAGTTCGAACTCGTAGCTTGATAAGCTCGAACACGTTGCTCGATAAGCTCGACTCATGAGTTCATTAATGAGTCAAGTTCGAGCATGAAAATGAAAAAAGAAATTAACTCTAAACAAAATTAATTTTAAAAAATTAATAATTTTTTTTTCCAAAAATCAATGATAATTAATTCTTGATTTGATCATAAATTTAGAAGATTTAATAAAAATTAGATAACATATAATATAAGAGTGTTAATATTTGACACGATTTGAAAGTTGGACTCAAATCCGACACGAAAATTTCGTGTTTAGGTCAACCCATTTCACAAACAAGTTAGTAACACTTATATGATCATGATCAGTGCAAAAATAATAAAATTTACATAAAAATAGTAGCATAGTTGATAAAAAATAAAATAGTGGAACCAATAAACCAGTGCTCATCAAAGTAATAAGGAAGTCATCATATTAGTACTATATATAAATTAGTGATATTTAGTAAAGGAATTAGATCAACAAAACCAAAGCATTGGTAAATACATTGGAAGAGACCCCCCTCCCACCACATACAGAAAAACACACACGAAAGATTATTATGTGATGACGACGAACGCAACTCTAGGTTCGAATACCAAAAAGAATGAGTCACGTCAGCAATATTAGACATGTCAATTTCGGGTCACGAGTCGGGTTCGGGTCGAACCCGAAATTGATCCGGCACTATTCGGGTTCGGGTCAACCCGACCCGACCTGATTTTGGTGCAGGCAACGCCGCATGCGATGGTGCAGGCAACGCGGGAGACAGCTGCAGGTGGGGGATGGCAGCGGGAGACGTACGTCGCGCGGCTCGATGTCTCGAAGCTCGCCCCTCGTCGATTTGACGCGGTCACGTGGGCAACCAGAGCAGGCATCGCGGGGCAGCGGGCAGGCAACACGGGGCAGGGGGGAAGCCGGGGCAAGTAACGCGGGGCAGCAAGCAGCCAGGACAAGTAACGCGGGGCAGCAGGTGCAAATGTGTTTTTCGGGTCATTCTTGGATAATTCTCGGGTTTTCGGATCAACCCAAATCCGACCAAACGGGTCGGTTTTTCAGACCCGAATCCGACCTGCTTCGGGTTCGAGTCAATCCAAACCCAAAATTTGTAGGTCAGGTTTCACGTTGGGTCAAATTTTGACAGGTCTAATCAAAATCAATCAGTACTGAGCCCCATTACCGAACTCTATTAAGCCGCGGACATAAGTATATATAAGGAACTGACTCATCTTCCGCACAGAATAATTTTTCCTCCTCTGCCCATGCACGCAAGCCATGACGTCTATTGCGCAAAGCATAGCAGCCTAGCCAATCATACAAACGCCCTCAAAATTTAGTTAATTAGTTTTATTTTGTTAAATTTTATAGATAGATTATTGAATAAAAATAGGCTAGATCTACATTTAGAGTGGTACAATGTCAATTTTTTTTTATTCAGTACAAATCTCAAAGCAAATCACCAAATTTTATGCTCATCATATTATAATTTTTTCCCTGATGTTAATCAAAATATTTATCTTTACATTTTTTTTATATCATATTTAAATTTAAAATTAACGTTATAATGTGAATATTTAGATATAAATTAAAATGAAAGCAGAATATTAAGTAAATCATTATATTTAAGTATATTAAGACTTTGTTATTTATTTAAATAGAATAGCTCGACATAATAATTATTTTTAAATTTGTTTAACTTTAATTTCAAATTTATCTCACATATCACACATATATTTTAAATTTTCTCCTTATTTATATTTTATTTATTTATTTATTTTGAATTGGATGACAGTGGCCGTGTGACTAATCTCGAGACGGGAAGTGTGCAGACGCAATCTTTTCCAGATTCTTCGGACGGGTAAAATTGTTTTTTTATTTTTAATTAATATTTTTGTTTTTTTAATAATTTTTAATTACGTTCGTAATTATTATAACCATTTCTAAATTTAAAATTAATGAACTAATTAACTTGAAGCATTTTATCATTATTTTCCAGGGAGGAAAATGGAGCGAGAATAGTTCACAGGAAAGCATTACTGGAGGCACTAGCGGAGGAAATTCCTCAGGAAGCCATTCGTTTTTCTTCAAAATTGGCTTCAATCAGAACTGAAGCTGGCCCAGATTCTTCCAGCATCACTGTCCTGCAATTAGAAGACGGAGACATTATAAAGGCTAAGGTTTCTATATATATATCTAACAACAATTAACCAAATTAAGGCTTTAATTCATGATCAAATCATGTTATATTAGATGGATTTTTACTATTATATGCGTTTAGATATGTCTGGATATCACTTTAAGGGCTGCTTGGTAGCACCGATGATTTGATTTAAGTAGGATTTCTTAAATCCGGTAAAACCGGATTTCGGAAATCTTGAGGGGCCTAAATCCTTAAAATTGTTTGGTGACGTTCATGATAAATCCTAAAAAATCCCGTATGACTCTTTGGCTATAGAACGGATTTAAAGAGCGGACTCTTTCTCTAGAGTTAACGGATTTCGTAAACTACAAATAAACAGGACTTCAGAAATCCCAGATTTCGCACAAAAAGGCGGAGTTTTTCGTCTAAGTCAGCTTTCATTGTCCGTGAGATTTGGTTTTGCATTTTAGGTCGTTTGGGTGGAACTCGCTCAAATCCGCCTCAAATTCGACCTAAATTCTGCTTTTAAACTACCCACTCAAAGGAATAAGGAGTACTATGTAAATTAATAACACACGTAATGCAGGTGGTGATCGGTTGTAACGGCCTATACTCGGTTGTGGCGCAATGGTTGGGCCTAGCTCAGCCACGTGATTCTGGTCGATCGGCAGTCCGAGGCCTCGCAGTGTTCCCTGAAGGCCATGGCTTAAAACACGAAACTCAACAATTTCTATTCGCGAACAAAAGGGCTGGTTTTATACCCCCTTAATGACCACGATGCATATTGGTTCATATCCCACCCCACCACACCCAAAGGTACTATATTACTATTCTTCAAAAATAACATCAAGCTTTTATCCTTTTGTATGAGATTTGCTATAATAAATTTTTTTTTTCTATTATATCTTATTAAGAGTCAAATTCTCATTTAAATTAATAAAAAAATTTAATTTTAATAGCTTCTAAACAAATATATTAACAATCTCCATTAAAATAAATTTTAATCACAATATCTTATAATTTATGAATATTTATAATCATGATTAGAATCAATTTCTTTTTTAAGGTGAGAAAAATATAATTGTGAAATATATATTTTTATGAATTTTTTTTTTTTGGACATTTAGGCCATTTAAGGCAAACTCACACACACAACGCATACACATAGACTCGAACCCTGAACCTCTTAATTGGAAGCCTAAGCTCTCAACCAATAGGTCAAGAAGAGTTGTGTTATATTTTTATGTATGAAATAACAAAAAAAAAAAATTCTTCTTAGAAATTACTAAATTAGGCAATTCTATTTATTGAAGATGATTAAAATAATTAAAACATTTTACTGTTTTTTTTTTTTTTTTGGTTTGCAGTAAAAGAGCTGGGAAGGCATCCGGAGCACATACAGCGCGAAGTTCTACTGAACTTAGCCGTTGACCTACCTCTTGAGTTCAAACAAATGATCGAGCATTCTGTGTTTGGAAGGATCAATACCTGTAGCAAAGAACAGGAAAACAAAGCAAAACAAAAATTCTGGACAGATTTTCTTATCCTTCACAAGGAAAACTTTTTCTTCTTTATGTCAAAGGAGAAAACTATAACAAAAACAGAGAATGGAGAGAGCATCGTTTTCGGTACATAGCAAACAATATAAAACTCTAAAAGTAATAACTGCTTCACAGTTATTCACAACAAAAACTAAATAATAACTGTTATATAGTTATTTCTCTAAACAAAAACACTTAAATATAGGATTAACATAGAAAAATGACAAAGATTAGAATAACATTGCCTCCCTTAATCTTGTCATTCAAACTTGCAGCTTTTTAGACCAATACTTTTGATCATCTCTTTAAACTTCACTCTTCCCAAAGACTTGGTGAATATATCAGCCAACTGCTCTTCTGTTCTGATATAATCCACTTCAATCTGTTTCCTCTCAATACAACTTCTGATGAAATGATAACGAGTATCAATATGCTTAGACCTTCCATGGTACACCGGATTCTTGCTCATAGCAATCGCAGATTTGTTATCAACCAACAACTTCACTGTCTTCTCTGCTTCCCCTTTCAATTCACTTAGTAAGCGACTAAGCCATATTCCTTGGCAAGCTGCAGAAGTGATAGCTACATATTCTGCTTCACAAGATGATAAAGCCACTATCTTTTGTTTCTGTGAAGCCCAACTAATCACATGTGGACCCCAAAAGTAGACCATCCCAGTAGTGCTCTTCTTGTCATCTATATCTCCTGCGTGATCACTATCACTAAAGCCAATTAGTCCTCCTTCTGCTTGCCTCTTTGGATACACCAAACCATATTCTGTTGTCCCTTTCACATACCTCAAAATTCTCTTCACAGCAGCAAGGTGCTCAGAATTAGGAGTCTCCATGAATCTACTCACAATTCCAACAGAATACATAATATCTGGCCGTGTATGAGTCAAGTATCTCAAGCTACCAACAATACACCTATATTGAGTTGAGTCTACCAAAGAATGTGTACCTAATTTGGTAAGCTTGATTCTGGCTTCCATAGGAGTTTGCACTGGATTGCAATATGTCATCCCCATATCTTCAAGGATCTTTAATGCATAAGATTTTTGACATAATCTTATCTCATCATCAGTCTGCATCACTTCAATGCCCAAATAAAAACTCAACAAGCCAAGATCACTCATATCAAATTTTACCTTCATTTGAGCCTTGAATTCTTCAATGCACTGAACATCAGAACCTGTCACAATCAAGTCATCAACATAGACTCCCACAAGTAGACTTGATTCTCCAGTATGCTTCATGTAAACGGCATGCTCCTGAGAATTTCTTCTAAAACCAAGGGATATTAAATACTCATCTAATTTTGTGTTCCAAGCCCTTGGTGCCTGTCTCAAATCATACAAAGCCTTCTTCAATCTCAAGACTTTGCTTTCATGCCCCTCTTTCACAAAACCTTCAGGCTGTTTGACATACACCTCTTTCTCTAATTCACCATTCAAAAATGCTGATTTCACATCCAAATGATGTATCATCCAATCCTCTTGAGCTGCTAAGGCAATCAAAACTCTAATGGTCTCCATTCTGGCAACTGGAGCAAAAACTTCTTCAAAATCCACACCAGGTCTCTGAGCATACCCCTTTGCAACAAGTCTAGCTTTATGCCTCACAATCTCACCTTGTGTGTTCTTCTTAATTTTGTACACCCATTTGAGCCCTATTGCCTTACATCCAGCAGGTAGATCAGCCAATTCCCATGTTTGATTCTTCTGAATAGCAGCAACTTCTTCATCCATTGCCTTCTTCCACACATCTTCTTTAACTGCATCACTATAACACATTGGTTCTTCTACAGCTGTCAAACATACACCAACCTCCTCTTCCAACTCAGTAGTTTCATCATAGATATCTTGCAACCGTCTATATCTATGGGGTTCTGATGAACTACAATCTAAATTTGGTGATATTTCTTTAGTAACAGGAGGTTCAGAGGTCACATACCTTGAAGGACTACTAGTAGATATACAAGGAGTTGTTGCTTCTTGCTCTTCAATTGGTAAAGATGAGTGTGCTTCTCCTTCTAGCCTGAAAGTCACATAACTGCCTTGTTTTCTGTCATCTGTTGTAGTGCCTTTCTCATCCCATTTCCACTATTTTTCTTCATCAAAAATTATATCCCTGCTGATATGAATCTTCTTCTCATTTGGATCATAAACTCTATAAGCCTTAGTGCCAGGCTCATATCCAAACAACACCATAGGATGACTTCTATCTTCAAGCTTCTTCATGTGTGGTCCTGCTGCTTTCACATAAGCTATACAACCAAAAGTCCTGAAATACTGCACATTTGGCTTGCACTTCATCCATGCTTCATAGGGAGTCATACCTTGAACACTATGAGTTGATGCTCTATTCAAGATATGGACTGAGGTCTTCACAGCTTCACCCCAAAATATGCAAGGTACACTTTTACTCTTGAGTAAGCATCTAGCCATAGACATAACAGTTTGGTTTCTCCTCTCTACAACACCATTTTGCTGTGGTGTGTAGGGTGCAGTAAGAAACCTCTTTATGCCATTTTCTTCACAAAGCTTTTTAAATTCAAAAGACTGAAACTCTCCTCCTCTATCAGTCCTCAAAGCTTTAATTTTCATCTCAGATTCATTCTCCACCATGATTTTGAATTTTGAAAAAATAGTATGTGCTTCACTCTTTGATTTTAATAAATACACCCACATGTATCTACTAAAATCATCTACTAACAATAAAAAGTACCTGAAACCACTTGGAGTAGCAGGGGTGATTGGGCCACATATGTCTCCATGCAATAACTGTAAAGGCTTCTCAGCTCTGAACTTGGTTTCTCTTGGAAATGGAAGTCTATGTTGCTTGCCGACTGCACAACCATCACAAATCTGCACAGGATGATCAATTTCAGGAATGCCATGGACTAGCTTTCCTCTCTGCATCTCCTTCAAAGTTTGAAAGTTGATGTGGCCAAATCTTGCATGCCACAACCATGCATCATTCTTCAAACTAGCACTCAAACAAATAGGCCTTCCAATCTTCAGGTTGAGTAAATATAGCCTGTTGCTATTCTTCTGAACTTCTGCCAATTTGCTCCCTTGTTTATCAAATAAAAATAGTTGCTCACCTTGCATAACAGCCTTGCACCCTTGTTCTGTCAGTTGTCCAAGACTAATAATGTTATTACACAACATAGGAATGTAATAAACATCACTTAGCCTTTTGTGTTCTCCTGTTTTGCACTGCAACAGCACGGTCCCCTTTCCTTGGATCTTAACCAAAGACCCATCACCAAGTTTCACCTTCCCATACACTCCTTCATTAAGATCAATAAATTTCTCCTTATCACCTGTCATGTGGTTACTAGCCCCAGAGTCTAGATACCACATATCCTTGATAGCAACATTCTCTTCACCTTTGGCCTTCAACAAAACTTGCTCTTTATGTAGTAACATGTTCTCTTTCACTTCAGTTTCTGCCAACAATAGAGTGGGATCCTCATCATCTTTAATTTCAACAACCAAAGCTTTATCCTCCTTCTTCTTGGACCTACAATCAACAGCAAAGTGTCCATACTTTTGACAATTGTAGCATCTCACCTTGGATATGTCAAATTTTCTTTCTTGTTGAATTTCATCACCACGACGTGCTTCTCCACGCCCTTCATTTCTTCCACGACCGCGCCCACGACCATTCCCACGGCCGCGACCACGACCTCGTCCTCGCCATGAGTGACTTCCACTCTCATCTTTGGACTTCCACTCACTTTTTGTTAGAAGTACTTGTTCGTCACCACGTGCTTCGATGTCCTTCAGGCGTTCTTCATGAACCCGTAATGATCCAATCACTTCTTCAAGCGTCATGATCTCCAAATCTCCAAATTGCTCAATAGTTGAAGCATTTTGAAGGAATTTCCCAGGTACGGCCCGCAGAAGCTTCTCCACCACTTCAGACTCCTCAATTTTCTCTCCAAGAGAACGTCTCTGATTCACAATTCTTGAAAGCTTTCCAGCAAAGTCTTCGACGGCATCTCCATCTCTCATCCGGAGGGCTTCAAACTCCCTCTTAAGACTTTGGATCTTCGCCTTCTTAACACGGTCTGCACCCATGTTAATTGTACGGAGGGCTTGCCATGCCTCCTTAGCCGTTCCCTTCACATTGAGTTGAAGAAGAGTATCATCGCTAATTGCTTGACAAATCATCGCAAAAGCCGATTTGTCCTTCCTCCGATCTTCAGTCCCTTCCTCGACGACCTCCCACAATCCTTGCGCTTCCATGAGAATCTCCATCTTCATGGCCCACACCGCATAATTCATCTTCGTCAGTAATGGGAGTTGCATGGACATTGAGTTATCTCTGATCGTCATCGATTTCGACGTCGTTGTATCTCCGACGACGTCGTCGACTATGGACTTCTCTCCGTTCTTCATTGGTGACGGCATTTGCTTCGGCATTTGGCTCTGATACCAAATGTTTGGAAGGATCAATACCTGTAGCAAAGAACAGGAAAACAAAGCAAAACAAAAATTCTGGACAGATTTTCTTATCCTTCACAAGGAAAACTTTTTCTTCTTTATGTCAAAGGAGAAAACTATAACAAAAACAGAGAATGGAGAGAGCATCATTTTTCAAAATAGAGCAAACAATATAAAACTCTAAAAGTAATAACTGCTTCACAGTTATTCACAACAAAAACTAAATAATAACTGTTATATAGTTATTTCTCCAAACAAAAACACTTAAATATAGGATTAACATAGAAAAATGACAAAGATTAGAATAACATTCTGTGCCGTCAAGCCTGACATGGGACCCACTTATGTTCCGCGCGCCCTGGGACATCGTCCTAGGCCGGGCCCACCGCGGCTGCGTGACGGTCGCCGGCGATGCCTTCCACCCGACCACGCCAGACCTCGGCCAGGGCGGCTGCATCGCCCTCGAGGATGCCGTGGTGCTCGCACGATGCCTCGCGCATGCGGAGTCTCCCAAGGAAGTGGAGGAGAGCTTGGGGCGCTACGTTGCAGATCAACGGTGGCGGGCGGCCGTGGTTGTCTCTGCCTCCTACTTCTCCGGGTGGGTTCAGCAGGCATGGGCCGGGGTGTGGACCCGGCCGCTTAAGTTGGTTCGGGATTTTCTTTTTTATCGGTTCATCTTCACCTGGATATCAAGGCTCACGCTCTTTGATTGGAACTTTTATTTTGTTCGGTTGACCGGATGCAAGAAACATCCGGTCGTAGGCAAAAAAAAAAGGCGGTACCGAGGTGTACCAAGTTTTTCAAAAAACTCGGTACAACACGGTACCGAGTTTTTTTGTCTACAACCGGATGCTCCTCTGCATCCAGTCGGAGGACGTAATAATTGTTCCTTTGATTGTGGCACTTTGCCTAAGGTTGGCTAAGATTTTTCATTTGGGGCCATTTTTCTACTGCTTTTTAAAATAATATTTTAATTAAAAAATATTTTTTATATTCAAAATTTATTTTAAGAAGCAGTAAAAAAATCGTCCCAAAGTTACAACGTTAAAAGTTTAGTTTCGTTGGTGTTTGATTTGAGTAGTTAAGATATGTGATATTAATAGAAAATTTTATTTATGATGAGCATTAATTTTATTTCAATTTATATAGAAATTTTATTAAAGTTTGAATTTATGATTAAACTTATTTAAAATTTTTAATATATATATATTTAGAATAAAATTTAAAATTTATTTTTTATTGACTATTACATGTACAAGGTGTTAATCTAGTGCCTATGTAGAGCTTGTATATCAAATTCGATTCGTAAGCTCATTGATGAGGTAAAAGTGTCGAGTCAAGTATTGGTGTAATTGAGATAATTAAGCTTGTTTAGCTCTTGTTGAGCTCGAGCTTGACTCGTTAGGAAACTATGAGGCTTGAGCTCATTAAGAAAGCTCAGGCTCATGAAATAATTTAAATTATTTAATATATATTTTATTATATTATTTTAAAATTAGATTTTGAATATATTTTAATTTAAACGAGCGGCTCGACAAGCTTACGAGGCAAGCCTAGTTGAGCTCGAGATCTTATAATATACAAGCTTTACTATAGGCTCAAGCTCGAACTCGTAGCTTGATAAGCTCGAACACATGGCTCAATAAGCTTGACTCATGAGCTCATTAATGAGTCAAATTCGAGCCGACTCAGCTCACTTACTACCCTAATCCTAATTATGCTGAAATGTATTCTATTTTATTTTAACTATCATGAAAGTGAAAAAAGAAATGATCTCTACACAAAATTAATTTTATATAATTAATAAAATTTCTCCAAAATTTATTGATAATTAATTTTTGTTTTGATCATAATTTTAGAAGATTTAATAAAAAATATATAACATATAATATAACATATAAACATAATATATTAACAGTTTTTCAATTATAATCACTGAAGCCTTTCCACGAATTGTGGGGGAAGACGGATTTCTCCAACTTTATATACGTGACAAATAATAGATTATGTTTTTTTAGAAGAAATTTCAAAAATTATTTCTTCTTGCATTGATTCTTAAAATAAAAAAAATTAATAAATACCCTAATCAAATTTTAAATATGATGAACTTTAAAGCCCTAGAATCAACTTTGAGATTAGTACTGATTGGATGTTATGTACCATTGAAATCCTTGCGGCCTTCCCTTCTTAACCCTATTGTCACCCGTTCGCCAATTAACAGAGCGATTTGCCGGTAATAGAGCCATCGTGGGATATGCTAGCTATTGTGTATTTCATCTTGCTCGTATTCAACTGTTTCACCTCCTTCGTCGAATGCCGCCCCGCCCTATGCTCGTTTCTTCTTGTTTACCATTCCTAATTCTCGTTGAACGCCATATCGACAATCGCGAACGCCACATCATGTAAAATGATTTCAATCGCACCATTATATTTTTGTAGTGAACTATGAAAGATATCATGTGATGGTCATATAAAGTGGTATGAAGGGCTTAAGTTATTATCAAGTAATGACAAATAGAAGGATTGGTTGTTCTTTTTATATTAGAGGAAACTGATTGATGAATAATTTGGTCATCAAAAGTTCAAATTTAGAGAGCATTGGGTGAAAATACATTATGAATGTTACAGTTCGACCATGTCGAGTTGTTGGTTTGGTCTCTCATTTTCTTGGATAAGAGATCAGGCGAAAAAAACTGGCCATAGAACATTGGTGGCAGGAAGAAGCCCGACATCAATCTTTAGTAGGCATTGGAACAATAAGATATTAGAGGTCGGAAGATGTTTAGACAACTATATTATTCTAGTTATGAGAGGAGATCGTGCGATGGGCTATTAATAAGGAATACTCAAATTCTACCTATTAACAAAATAATTAAATATTTATTTCATTTTTTTAATTACAAAGCCTGTATATTTACCCTTGCCACGATCAAATTATTAGGAATTTAACAAAAAAAAAAAGAGTTGGTATTTTATATTTGAGTTGAAATTTAAAAAATAGATATAAAGAATATTAATTTTAAAATAATTAATTTTTAGGTATTATACATTGTTGCGGACTAGAAAATACGCGGCGATAGAGATTTAATTCTGCGTCTTAACGTTGTACGTATAACTAGCTCACACACAGAGAACACAAGATTTTTTACGTGGAAAACCCTTAAAAAGGTAAAAACCACGAGGCCTAGCCCAGTTGAAAATGATTCCACTAGACTTTGAGTTGGTTACAAAAGACTGAATCACCTCCAGGGGTGAACAGATTACAATCAATTACTTAAATAAGATGTCGAGTCCTCAGCAGGACGTAGGGACTGAATGTCGAGCCCTAAGTGGGACGTCGGGTCTTCAGCAGGATGTAGGAACTTAGTGTCGGGTCTTGAACAAGTCGTCGGGTCTTTGGCAGGAAGTAAGGACTGAGTGTCGGGCCTTGAACAAGTCGTCGGGTCTTTGGCAGGAAGTAAGGACTGAGTGTCGGGCCTTGAACAGGTCGTCGGGTCTTCGGCAGAAGGTAGGGACTGGACGTCAGGCCTTAAGGTGGTGGTCCGGCGAGGTTCTGTGGTAGTCCGGCGATGGTCCGACGAGATTCCTGCGGTGGTCCGGCGGTGGTCCGGCGAGGTTCTGCGGTGGTCCGGCGGTGGTCCGGCGGCTGTCGAGGAGGAACCCCTTCCTTCTCTTCTTCCTTCTCTTCTTTTCTTCTCTCTCTTGCTTAGATCCTCTCTTGTGAAGAAAGAGGGCTCTATTTATAGATTTTCTGGAGTGGCATGGTCCGTAAATAGGTGTGAGATCAAGGGCGAATAGGGAGTGGTCAAATGGACGGCCGATATTGAATCCTACGATCGTGCACCGTTCGTTGGACATTTGGAGGCCTTAATGATGTCGGAATTTAGTGATCTTGGTCTCGTTGGATTCGTCTCGTCGAGCCGTTCGATTCGATTATAAGCTCGTCAAAATCGGAGACCGTTTGGTAACTCAAATTGCGGTTTGAACCTTCCGACAGCGCTTTGAACTCTTGATTCGGACTTATTTGGGCTCGGATTGGGTCGATCTTGGTGTTGTTGGGTTTGTATTTCCGAGACGCTCAGTTTTACTGTAAGCTCGTTGAAATCGGAGTTCGGATGCTCCCGGTTTTAATTTTTGAAGTCTCCAACTAGTTTTTTCCTCGAGATCCGTGCCTGATCAAGCTAATTTTGTGATGACGTATCCGTTGCCCCCCTATTTTCGGACGCCGAAGCTCCAGGGGTCCGAAAATATAAGTGTCGACAATTTGTATAGGCCGAAATGCCAAAAAATGTGTTCCGAAGGTTAATGGCTTGCTCGAACTTGATCATAGAGGCCTCTTTGAGCTCCGAAAGTGCCGAAATTGAGTCTGGAACGTCGAAAAACTTGTCCGGGGACCCCAAAAACGTCGAAATCGGAGTTTTCGGGACGAAAATCGGGCCCAAAATGGGCTAGGCGGCCGGACCGGCCGGACCGGCCGGCCGGCAGGCCGCCGCCGCCGCCGGAGGCTCCGCCGGCCCGCGCTGGAACACGCGCGGCGGCCCGCCTGGGCCGCCCGACCCGCCTGGGCCCGCGCTCGCGGGCCCGCGCTGCGGCTTGCGCGGCAGCCCGCCCGGTCGCCTGGGCCGCGCCTTGCGGCCCGCGCTGCAGCCCGCGCGGCGGCCCGCCTGGGCCGCGCCTGCGGCCTGCGCTTCAGCCCGCGCGGTGGGCTGCTGGGCCGGCTTCTGGCCCGCGCGGCGGCCCGCCTGGGCCGCCTAGGCCCGCCTGGGCCCGCGTGGCAGCCCGCTGGCTGCTCCTCCACCGCCTTATTTGAATGAATGGGCGGGACTGTTCAGCCCACCGACCTAGTGGGCCCCACTAGTGCAGAAAATTGAATTTTTTAAGCTTTTTTAGGCCTTTTTTGGCCGTAAAAATGCATAAAAAATCCGAAAAAATCCCAAAAAATTCCGAAAAAATTCAGAAAAATTTAGAAAAATTTAGGAAATTAAAAATTCTAGAAACTTCCACTCTTTCTCCCAAAAAGCTATAAATAGGGCCTTAGATCCTTAAGAAAGTTCATTCCTTTCTTCTTCTCCTCCTTTTTTCTCATCTCCCTATGTCCTTTCTATTGAGGCCTTCCCTCAGTTTTCTGAGGCCCCTCTCTTGGCAAGGAAGTTCGGAGATTCTCTTCTTTCCACAACTCCCTCTGTCCTTTCTATTGAGGCCTTCCCTCAGTTTTCTGAGGCCCCTCTCTTGGCAAGGAAGTTCGGAGATTCTCTTCTTTCCTCAACTCCCTCTGTCCTTTCTATTGAGGCCTTCCCTCAGTTTTTTGAGGCCCCTCTCTTGGCAAGGAAGTCCGGAGATTCTCTTCTTTCTTCATCTCCCTCTGTCCTTTCTATTGAGGCCTTCCCTCAGTTTTCTGAGGCCCCTCTCTTGGCAAGGAAGTCCGGAGATTCTCTCCTTTCTTCTTTTTCTCCCTCTTTTCTTCGAGAGATCTTGTGGAGTTCTGATGTTTGGTGATTTGCGATGGAGGTCGGATAAACTGTTGTAAGGAGGGAGGTTGAAATGACGGGCATACTTCCAGCATCGGGGAGAAGTATGATGACAGACAGGAATTCAACGTCGGGTAGTCATACAGTGTCGGGCAGAAGACCGACGAAAGTCTATTAACTGGTAGAAGTCCGATATCTGGTAGAAGTACGAAGTCGGGTAGAGGTGCAGCGCCAGGTACAAGACCGATGAAACGTCCATCGACGGGTAAAAGTCTGACGACGGTTAGTAGTCTGACGGCAAGTAGAAGTTCGACGCAAGGAGAAGTCCGATATCGTGTAGAAGTACGGCCTCGGGGAGAAGACCGATGAAAGTTCGTCGACGGACATAAGTCCGACGACGAGTAGAAGTCCGCTGACGAGAAGAAGTTCGACGATAAGGAGAAGTCCGACGTCGAGTAGAAGTACGGTCTCGGGCAGAAGACCGTTGAAAGTTCGTCGAAGGGCATAAGTCCGACGACGAGTAGAAGTCTGCTGACGAGCAGAAGTTCGACGATAAGGAGAAGTCCGACGTCGAGTAGAAGTACGGCCTCGGGCAGAAGACCGTTGAAAGTTCGTCGAAGGGCATAAGTCCGACGACGAGTAGAAGTCCGCCGAAAGTCCTGCAAGACAAAAGTTCAGCGACAGGAGAAAATTCAAAATTGGGTAGAATTTTAATATTGTGGTGAAGTAAGATAGAAGTCCATTGATGACATTCTGGCGATGTTAACCAAGGATGTATAATCTATCCGAGGTTGTTTGTCAGAGCCTTTACTCGATGATGTTAACCGATATTGGATCCGGCAATGATGTAAGACCTGTCCGAGGTTGTATGTCGGAGACTTTGCTCGACGACGTTAACCTGTGTGGAAGAGGTCGGGAGAATCCACCAAGGATGTGAGACCTTTCCGAGGTTGTATGCCGGAGCCCTGCTCGACGACGTTAACCTGTGTGGAAGAGGTCGGGAGAATCCACCAAGGATGTGAGACCTTTCCGAGGTTGTATGTCGGAGCCTTTGCTCGACGACGTTAACCTGTGTGGAAGAGGTCGGGAGAATCCACCAAGGATGTGAGACCTTTCCGAGGTTGTATGCCGGAGCCCTGCTCGACGACGTTAACCTGTGTGGAAGAGGTCGGGAGAATCCACCAAGGATTGATTATCTAGTGATTGAGCTACAATAACGATTATGTATTTGTTCGAGTCAATGATATTAAAGTTCACTACTTTTGCGAATTTATCAATATAATTTTACTCGAAGAAGATAAGGAGATAAAGTCTTACAAAAACATAGCTCCCTAAGACAGCTTAAGGAGGGAGAAGCTACAAACATCACAAACAACATTCAAAATTAAAGACAGACAGTACTGAAGGCACACAATACTAAAGACATACGATACTTAAAACAAGTAGCACTATTGTGCTCTACGCAATTGAAACTTGGTAAGGCGTTGATAGGCCCCCAGCAATGGTTCCAATTTCTCCCACTATTTGGCGATTGTTTACCGGCTGCCTTTGTTGTTGATTCTGCCCCCCAGTCGGACCAACTTCTTCTCGGGCTGGTGTATTCTTGATGAATTGTCGGAGATATCCTTGTCGGATCAGTCTCTCAACTTCTTCTTTGAGCTGCCAACATGCTTCAGTAGTGTGCCCACGGCTACGGTGGAAGTGGCAATATTGCTCTTGGTTTCCGACGTTGGGTTTCAAAGGGTGTGGCCATTTTACGTTCTCCTGATCCCGGATGGCCATTAATACATTTGCTTGGGATGTATTGAGTGGTGTGTACTCCTTTTCTTGACGAGGTTCTTGTCGCGGCTGTGAGGGTCGAGGAGGAAAATTGTAGTTTCCTTGCTTATTCCTTTGTGATGGGGGATTCTCCGTCCCTGGGGGATTCTTACGCTTCCCGGTCGTCTGCTCAAATTGCTTTCTATGAGCATTGATGGCATCATCGGCGGAGATTTGAGCCTCTACTCGATGGATTAGATCCGCATATGAATGGACCGTATCTCGCATGAGTGCTGAGTAGAAGGGGCCTGGGCAGAGTCCTCCAAGAAATACACCTCTAAGCAATTCGGGATCTACCCCTGGAATTTATCGGGCTTCCGTAGAAAACCTCTGGAAGTATTCTTTAAGGGATTCACCCTCGTTCTGACGTATCCCTGAAAGGTGGGAGGAATCTTTAATCGTCCTTCGGTTGGCGACAAACTGTTCGACGAACAATTTGGCCAATTTAACGAATATCGAGATGGATCGGGCAGGCAGTGAGTAGAACCATGTCCGGGCTTGCCCTTTAAGGGTGGCAGGAAAGACTTGACAGAGCAAAGCGTCCGGGGCCTGCTGGATATGTATAATAGTGCGGTAGTGGTCGATATGCTCGTAGGGGTCTGAAGTTCCATCATACGAATCAATATTCGGGAGTTTGAATCTTGCCGGAACGGGGTATCGGAGGACAGCTTCGGTGAAAGGTGACGATTCGTGAACGTCACGTTGGCGAAGGGAGTGTCTTGTACCTCTTGTGGGGAACTCTTCTCGGACTAGCCTCCGCAACTCATCCCGGAGAGTATTGCGGGGGAGTTCAGTAACGTGCTGTTGGTCCAAGTTTTCTGGGACTTCTGGAGGCATATGATGCCGGTGGCCCGTGTGTGAAGGATGGGTAGAGCTTGCTGTATCAGCAAGCTCATTCTCTGGACGTGTAGGAGGGCGCATCCTTGGCGGAGGAAGGGGGACTTCGACATGAAGAATGTCTTAGAATCCTGGCTGGTCTCGAGGGAGAAGAGTATCTTCTTGGGGCACTGGCGCTGGTCCTCGAGCTCCCCTTAAGAGCTGAAGGATCTCATTCTGAGATTCCTCCATTTTTCTGATACGTTCTTCTAGGGATGGCCCTGAAGTTCCTTCTCCTGCAGGGTGTCGGTTACCGGGGTGAAAGGAGGCAGATGCCTGTCATCCTTGATTCAGGGACTGATTCCTGGATTGGTGTGAATTAGAGCGGGAGGTTCCCATGATGCGATGGCTACGCCTGTTGACCATTGGATGATTCCTTGATGTAGTGGGATTAGCTTTCCCACAGACGGCGCCAAACTGTTGCGGACTAGAAAATACGCGGCGATAGAAATTTAATTCTGCGTCTTAACGTTGTACGTATAACTAGCTCACACACAGAGAACACAAGATTTTTTACGTGGAAAACCCTTAAAAAGGTAAAAACCACGAGGCCTAGCCCAGTTGAAAATGATTCCACTAGACTTTGAGTTGGTTACAAAAGACTGAATCACCTCCAGGGGTGAACAGATTACAATCAATTACTTAAATAAGATGTCGAGTCCTCAGCAGGACGTAGGGACTGAATGTCGAGCCCTGAGTGGGACGTCGGGTCTTCAGCAGGATGTAGGAACTTAGTGTCGGGTCTTGAACAAGTCGTCGGGTCTTTGGCAGGAAGTAAGGACTGAGTGTCGGGCCTTGAACAAGTCGTCGGGTCTTTGGCAGGAAGTAAGGACTGAGTGTCGGGCCTTGAACAGGTCGTCGGGTCTTCGGCAGAAGGTAGGGACTGGACGTCAGGCCTTAAGGTGGTGGTCCGGCGAGGTTCTGTGGTAGTCCGGCGATGGTCCGACGAGATTCCTGCGGTGGTCCGGCGGTGGTCCGGCGAGGTTCTGCGGTGGTCCGGCGGTGGTCCGGCGGCTGTCGAGGAGGAACCCCTTCCTTCTCTTCTTCCTTCTCTTCTTTTCTTCTCTCTCTTGCTTAGATCCTCTCTTGTGAAGAATGAGGGCTCTATTTATAGATTTTCTGGAGTGGCATGGTCCGTAAATAGGTGTGAGATCAAGGGCGAATAGGGAGTGGTCAAATGGACGGCCGATATTGAATCCTACGATCGTGCACCGTTCGTTGGACATTTGGAGGCCTTAATGATGTCGGAATTTAGTGATCTTGGGCTCGTTGGATTCGTCTCGTCGAGCCGTTCGATTCGAGTATAAGCTCGTCAAAATCGGAGACCGTTTGGTAACTCAAATTGCGGTTTGAACCTTCCGACAGCGCTTTGAACTCTTGATTCGGACTTATTTGGGCTCGGATTGGGTCGATCTTGGTGTTGTTGGGTTTGTATTTCCGAGACGCTCAGTTTTACTGTAAGCTCGTTGAAATCGGAGTTCGGATGCTCCCGGTTTTAATTTTTGAAGTCTCCAACTAGTTTTTCCTCGAGATCCGTGCCTGATCAAGCTAATTTTGTGATGACGTATCATACATGAAATTGCCAACAAAAAATGTTGAGATATTGGCCAAAGAAAGCATGCACGCCACAATTATTAAGTACAAAAGCGATCAAACCATATAAAACTCAGCACTTACAACTGAAAGCAAACAGCACACATCATAAACATTTTACGCAAGCTAAACCCTGGATACAATATTATTTACTAATTTGTTCAGAACAAGTGGTGTTTCTTCTTCCCTTCAGCTTCTTCTTCGTCGTCCTCCTCCTCCTCCTCCTTGGCTTCCTTCTTCTCGTGGTGCTCATGGAAGGCGCGGCCTGCGGTGGCTGAAATATTCTCTTCTTCTATATTGTGGTTATGGCAGCAGTGCTTCGGTTCCTTCTTAGCCTCCTCTTTCTCGTACTGTAAATACATAGAATTCTCATCATTTAAACTATATCACCATAGTAACAAGAATTATGTTAATTAATTATTGAGTTCTTCCGATAATTTCACAGTTAAAAGCTTAAGATATATATAATGAAAGATTGATCACAAATTAAAAAAAAATTAATTTTTATATTAAATTCATTGAAAAAAAGAGTTAAAAATACCAAATCTAATTCGTCGTCGGAGACGGGAGAGTCTATCTCGCCCAAATGCTCCTTGTGCTTGTGTTCCTTTTTCTCCTTCTCATACTCTTCGACAGTCTCCTCTGCTGTCGGCGAGTAGCCGCCGTCAATGTTCTTGGAGGAGTAAACTCCGCCGGAAAAATCATCGCCACCGCCTGTGAGCGCTACGTCATCGGAAATCCTCTCCTCCTCGTCCTCATTGTGGTGGTGCCCGAAGAGGTGGTGGTGGTGCTTCTCCTCAGCCATTGGATGAGAGATAGACGGTGATGGTTTGGTTATGACGCAATGGGTGGGATATTTATAATGAGAGAAAGTGAGAGAAGGATTGGATGGACGGTGGCGATTTGTTGGAATCAGGATTAGAATTTGGTTCTGTGAATAAGGATCAGAATTTGGTTCTGCAATAATAGAGTTTTTATGGCTGGTGGTATCTAACGTCAATGCTCTGTACGTAAACGAAATTTTTTTTTTTTTTTTTGGTACGTAAACGAATATATTGGCAAAGATATTGCCCAGATTTTATTCTAGAATTTGAAATGCAAATATAGATTAATTAATGAAATTTAAGGTATTCAAATTCTTTTTAATCAAATTAAAATTTTATAAGAAAATTATCAAATTAAAATAGATTTTATGTAAATATGATGTATAATACATAAAATGTGTGTTATATTTTGAAGGTTTAAATTCATTTATTTTAAACCTTGACTATAAGACTGAAGCACACTCTCAACATCAACATTAAAATGTTCGTTATTATCACCAATGTTGATGCACACTTTTGACATTAATATTGATGTTCGTTGATACCAGTAAAACTAACATTCGTCGACACCAACAATGTTCACCATCATTGCTGATGCTTATTGTGTATTGGTCCGATTTTAATTAGGTTATTCCGCAAAACACCACACAAATGTAAATTTTCAATAAATAGACGTTGTAGGATGATATATTATAAAGCTCCTTTTCCTTGCCTCCCACTCTCCCTTTCCTCCATCTCCCCCTCTCTCTTGCAAGAAGCTCAAGAAGAGCTCTTCTTTCTCAGGCAAGAAACATAATAAGTGGTATCAGAGCTTGATGGAGCTAATCGGGCAAAAGAGGAAGAAGATGATTCTTGTAATCAAGAAAAAGATGAAAGAGGTGGAAGTTTCACTCAAGGAGGCGAGCGGTTCACGTGGAGGAATCATGTTGGATAAAAACTTGAGCACGATCAAGTGATTGGTGGCTCAATTGCACGCGATGGTGTATAGCGATAAGGTGGTTCATCAGATTTAGGGGTGGATGGCAGGGATGGATGCGACCCGACATGGGAGGTAGGGTCGAACAAAACTGTTTGGTGTCGTGATTGGCATGCATGGGCCAGAGCAAGCGGAGCAAGAGACAAACTCGCAGCTTACGAGTCACCTAGCTGCTGAGATTTGTAGGTTCGACTTCAATCGCTCATTATATGAAAGAAAGGCGCGAGACATATATAGTGAGCCATAACAGGCGCGTTAGACCTTGGCACATGCAAAAAGGGGCTATGTAGGTTGAAGGCGAGGGCAGAAGCTGCGCGAGGCATGTGGTGCTGTGCTAGACCAAGGCTAACACCAAAGATCAGACCAAGTCGATGCCACACAGGTCGCAAATTTGCTACTAGGCCGTATGTGATGCCCAAGGGTTCGCACACAGCTCTTGCACATGATTTGCGTGTGTGTGCAGGAGCAGAATAGGCACATCTTATTTAGACATGCCTATAGTAAAGCTAGCTTGTATATTATAGGATATCTGAATATTCCCCTTCTTGTGATGTATACAAAAATCAATTGTATACAAAAATATCTGAATCAGAGGAGTAGAATAAGCAAATGTTATAATTGGAGGTCATTTAAATTATCAATTAATGTTTAGAAGTTTATAAATATTATTTAAGCGTTTGATTTGAGCTCATTTATAGTTAGAACTTAGATATGATCATTTGTACTATCAATAAGATTGCATCGTCGAAACGTTCAATTCTATTTTAAATTGGCTAAATGTGAAAATTTAAATGATACTTAATTTAATTCTGAAAATTTCTAATTTAAATATTACCTCAATTCATTTTTTTATATATTATCATCATCAATAATAATAATAATAATTGTTGCGTCCTAGAATATTCGCGACACGTCTTAGAATTGTACGAAGATCCAGCACATAAGTAGATAAGAGAGAGGGTGTAGCGTTCATTAGAGACACTAGAGTTTTTATGTGGAAACCTCTAAAAAGTGGGAAAAAACAAGGGTTTTTGCCCAATTTAACTGAATCCACTAGTATTTGCAGCCGATTACAAATGAGGCCCTTCTTAAGGAGAAGACCTTAGCTTGATGTCACAATTGTACATCTTATAGAGCGCATTACATGGTGGAAGTTATAATAATAAATATAGACATATTTGTTTGGTAGGCAGGACCATTGTCGTTAGGATAGAGGTCGGAAAGATCGTAATAAGTAGGAGACTGAGGTTAGAGAGACCATTATCTAGTGATGTAGGTCGGAAGGACAGTAAGAGGTAGGAGATCAAGGTAAGAAAGACCGTTGTCTGGAGATGTAGGTCAGAAGGACCATAGTAGGTGACGGAGGTCAGAAGGACCACATCCGACAAAAGACAGGGAGTCCAAAAGACCATAGTTGGTAGAAGATTGGGGTCAGACAGACCGTTATAGTAGGGAGGTACTCTATTAGAACTCTTGGCATCATGTGGTGGCCCGGCAGAAGTTCGGGCCTCAAATGGTGGTCCGGTAGAAGTCCAGGCCTCATGTGCTGGTCCCGTATATGTTCGGGCGTCAAGTGGTGGTATGACTGAAGTCCAGGTCTCAGGTGGTGGTTCAGCAGAAGTCCCAGCCTCATGTGGTTTTCCGGCAGAAGTCTGGGCCTCAGTTGGTGGTCGATAGAAGTCCAGGCCTCAGGTGGTGGTCCGACAAAAGTCTGGGCCTCAAGTGGGGGTCGTAGAAGTCTAGGCCTTGGGTGTTGGTCCGGCGGAGATCTAGGCCTCAAGTGGGGGTCCGACGGAACTCACGACCTCCAGTGGTGGTCTAGTGGAACTCAGGCGGTGGCCAAGGAGGAGTTAGGAGGCAATAACGATCTTTAATCTCTCTCTTGTTCTCTTGCTTGGAGCCCCTTTTAAGAGGGAGAAAGAGTCTATTTATATATTTCCTAGAGTGGCATGATCCATAAATAGGAGGAGGATCATGGGTAAATGTAGAGTGGTTTGGATGGACGTCCGATGTTGAATCCCTTGATCGTGGGCTGTTCACTAGACATTTGAAGGTCTTAATGATGTCAGAATTCTATGATCTTGAGCTAGTTTGATTTGTCTCGTCAATCCGCTCGATTCGACTATAATCACGCTATGTTTGGAAACCGTTTGGTAAACCAAATTGTGGTTTGAACCATCCAACAACGCTTCGGAACCATTTGGGCTCAGATTGAGTTGAATTTGGTGTCGTTGGGTTTGTACTTCTGAGACATTCAGATAGACTATAAGTTTGCGGAAATCGGAGTTTGGATGGTCCCAATTTTAATTTCGGAAGTTTCCAACTTGACTTTTCCTCAAGATTCATGTCCGATTAGGATAAATTTTTGAGGATGTATCAATAATAATAATATAATTGATAATAATAATAATATATTATTATTACTATTATTATTATTATTACAACATCAAATAAAAAAAGGGGTTTTTACATACATACCACTTTATACCTTATATTTTACATATCTAACACCTAAAACTTAAATATTACACTTTAACAACTCAAACACAAACTTCACCTCATATCTACCACTCCGTTTCACTCCCGCTCACTCCGTTTCATCTCCCCATTTCCCGCGTTGAAATTTTGCGCTGTAGCACGTAAATCCTGAAGGCTGCAGACATCCCGAAGGCTGGAGACATCCCTGTTTTGTCCGGCTTCTTCTGTTTTGTCGCACAAAACCTTTAGGTTAACCCCTTCTTCCGCATATCCTTGTCCGGCTTCTTCTTTTTTGTCGCACAGAATGTTTGAGTTTTTCCTCTTTTTACTAGCTGCATAGCCTTCTCCCTCTTTTTACTTTCTCCTCATTCTCTTTTATTTTTACATTTTTTTTTAAAAGGTGTGTTTAATTTGTCTTATTATTTCAAGTTATAGTTGAAAAAGAAATTGCTAGTGGGTGGCATACTTTGTCTAGAATGGATTGTGATGATTTATGTGGAGAGAATGAAGGGCATTTTTTTGTTACAATTAAATATGGAGGATTTTGGGTTGATGCCAATGATAACTTTAGAAAGAGATATAATGGTGGCAAACAAAGGACTGTCAAAATTAAGAAAGGAAGTATGAATCTTTTTAAGCTCAAAACAGAGATTTTTAAAATATGTTCATGGCTTAAAGGGTATAAATATAGTATGCATTATCACATTCACAAAACATCGCCGAAGGAATACAAAATTATAAATACTGACGTAGACGTGGTAGAGATGGTTAAACATTCAAGTGGAAATTTTCGTGCTGAGTTAGTTATCTCAGTAGAAGAGGTAGATAGAGAGCAATCAAACACAAACCTCATGGGGGTTGTTGGTGCTGAAAATATGGCAGAATGTTCTGTGATCCATAATGGTTGTATTTCAAGTGTTCAGACTACAAGTGCTATAGATATAGGTATTGACACCTTCTTCAATGATGCAAAAAGTTTCAAGAATGCTCTCCGATCAGTTGCCATAAAGGAGAACTTTGGGGTTCAGATAAAAGCCAGCGATAAGAAACGTGTGATTGCGACTTGTTCCTATCAAGGTTGTAAATGGAGAATTCGAGCCTCTTTATGTGAAGACACTCAATCTTTCCAAGTTAGGAGACTAGATGGAGTACACACATGTCCTGGAATAAATCGAGCTGGGAATAGGCTGGCAACATCTGCTTGGGTTGCCAACGAGATACAGGAGATGGTAAAGAGGTGCCCAGATATCCCACCAAAAGATATAAATAGTAGTCTAGAAAAAGAATTTGGATTATCCTTACCTTATATGAAGCTTTGGAGGGCAAGAGAGCAAGCCCGTGATGCTTTATTTGGTTCAGTTGATGACAACTACAAATGGGTTCCAACATTGGCAGCAGAACTACTTCATAGAAATCCAGGATCACATATAACATATGCATATAATAGTGGAGATCATTCATTCCAAAGGTTTTATGTCAGTTTTAAGGTATGTGCTGACGGTTTTCTAGCTGGGTGTAGACCACTTATCAGTTTGGATGCTGTAACTTTGTTT
This sequence comes from Dendrobium huoshanense, assembly GCA_016618105.1. NCBI lineage: Eukaryota > Viridiplantae > Streptophyta > Magnoliopsida > Asparagales > Orchidaceae > Dendrobium > Dendrobium huoshanense. Next base: position 64,069,621 of record CM028344.1, read on the forward strand.
GAAGATGTCGCAGTTATAATTTTTTTGGGCTAGCACGTTTGCTGCAGTTTTTTTGCTGGTAAATAGTAGTTTGCTGTGAAGACTTTGCCATTTTCTTGATTCAAAGAAATATGAAATCTGCACGTTTGCTGCAGTTTTTTTGCTTAAAAAGGTTTTTCCGAGCAGGATTTTTCACGTCTATACATTTCCGAGCAGATTTTTTCGAGTTATCGTTTGCTGCGGGTTATTTCACGTCTATACATTTCTGCAGTTTTCACCGAGCAGCAACTGTATATGTTTTTTCGAGCTGCAATTTTCACTCTGAGCTGCAATTTTGAACTATCCCTCACATTACAAACAGTTGCTACAGTTTCACTTTGGAATTATTAATACATATACAGTTGCTGCAGGTTGTTTGAACTCAAATTAGAACACAAATTGTAGGTTATTAATACAATTCCTTGCGGCACGTTTCTTTGAGCTGAACAATTAGTAATTACAAACAGGAGAGAATAATGCCTAAATTTATTCAATAATTCAACATAAATACTTACAATACACTACACCAACACAACAATAAAAGGTTGCAAAACTAAACATAACAAAAATAACCTTTTCTGCAGTCGACACAACAGGTTACAAACACAAACAGATGGTTACATCAACAGCAACAATTACAACGAAGACTTTCATCAAGAACATCATCCATTCAAGCATATTAATAACCTTCGCCTCAAACACTTTGCGCTCATCGTCTAGACCAAAAGATGCATCTTCAACTTCATCTATCCATCTGAAGTATCTGCAGTCGTCATCAGTTCGGTTATTCACGCACCTATAAAATTTTCTTCCATTATTAGGTCCACGGTGGCAAGTGTACAATACACAATTCAGGTGACAGTGACAATAAACTTCAGATCGTTGGCGTCTATCTCTTGTAGCGGACGAATTCGTAGAACTCATCTGAAATGTTTGGGAATAAACCAACCTTTTATGTAACAAAACAGATAGAATTTTTAGGCTAGATAAAACTCATGCCATTCTGTAACCAAAAAAAAAAAAAGAATGTGGAAAATTTCGGTAAAACTCAAGACACATTCAGAACAAAGGTTTAAAGGCTTGCAAAACAGATAAAACTCAAGACACATTCAGAAATGGCGTAGATAAAACAGATAAAACATTCTGTACAAAAAAAAAAAAAATTCCGATAAAACTGATAGAGGTTTAAAGGCCAAAACAAAGAAAACAGTCTGTGAAACATTTTGTAAAATAGAAAAAACATTCTGTAAAATAGAAAGCAAATGATCAGCCGAAGCCATAGATTTTCAGAATCGTCACGCCCCCCATTGCTCCGACAAATCGGATACCCATCTCTGCTCCCCGAACTCACCGATTTGCAGCTCAAGAAGGATTTGGCGATCGGACCTGCTGCCCGAGAGAAAGCTTCGGCGGGTGAAGAATTTTTAGGGCTATTTCTTTGACGGAGTGAGCGGGAGTGAAACGGAGTGGTTGATATGAGGTGAAGTTTGTGTTTGAGTTGTTAAAGTGTAATATTTAAGTTTTAGGTGTTAGATATGTAAAATATAAGGTATAAAGTGGTATGTATGTAAAAACCCCATAAAAAAAATGACCTTCCCGCCCGCAATATCTTCTATGAGAACAAAAGCCGCCTCCTTCCATTCTCTTTTTCCGTTCCTCTGACCCAGACAAACAAGAAAGCAAGAAGCGAAGAACATGGAGAAAGCAAAGCCCCTCGCCGTTCTCCTCCTCCTTGTCCCCTCTCTCATGCTGCCCTTCTCGTCATCAATGGAGATATCCGAGGAGGAGCTCGAAGACGCGATTTACTCCCTGCGATCGCGTGGCTATCGGCTCTTCGGCAACGCCATCACCTCCTCCGACGTCCGCTTCGACCTCCTCTTCTCCAACGCCTCATTCACCCTCTTCGCCCCCACCGACGCGTCCCTCTTTTCTCTCGACATGGTCCTCTCAGCCTCCGCCTACGTCGATGCCCTCCGCCACCACGTCGCCCTCGGCCGCCATTCCCTCCCCGTCCTCCGATCCCTAATTCCCGGCACCGCCATTTCCACCCTTCTACCCTCCGGAGAAATCGTCATCTCCCACCGCGAATCACTTGACGTCATTAACGTCGATGGCGTAGATGTTGCCCTCCCTGGTCTCTTCTACAGCCAAAACCTTGCCGTCCATGGTCTCGCCGGAATTCTAACCCAGCGAACGGTAAATGAATCTGAAACCGCCTCTCCGGGCTTGCGATCGCACGATTCGCGTTATGCTATTGCAAACTCTCAGAAAAGAGCTTCGGCGATGCATTTCGCTCTGATGGGGCGGCATTCTCCGGCGCCAAAACGGGCAGTTGAGTACTCCAAGGGCATTTTCAGCTCCCCTGTCATGCTTCCTATTGCAGATGAGATCTCAGATTCCCTTCAGAAGGCAGCGCCCGCGGCATTTTCTTGGGGCTACGGGACTTGCCGTGAATCCGAGGACTTGTGTTCGCCGGCAAAAGATACGACCGGCAATCAACGCTCTCATCTGCCGTTCCGCGAAGACGAGACCAATCTTTGATATATTGTTCCGAGATTTGTTTTGGCCACTCTCCACACTCTGATTCAGATATTTTTGTACAATTTCACTATCAATAATCATCCTTTTGCGGTTTTTTGTGATAAAATCTGCTCTTTGTCACATCAGACAGCCCCAATCCAAATGAAATAATGCGACATTGATCGAGCCATAATCTTCTCGAGCAAGTATTTTGTTTTCCTATTATCATGGCCTCTGAAATTTTTTTTTTGGGATTTTTAGCTTAATTAAGTAAACTCATACATATAGCAAAAAAGAGCAAGCACATCTTCATTTCTTAATATTGGTAGAACTAATTAACCATAGTATTCTGACAAGATTAGAAGATTTGAAGGATAGATCATTGTTTGAAGCTATGTATAAATTATAAAATATAAATATTCTTGCATAATATATATTGGACCGATCAAAATTTAAGAGGATGGTTATTGAATGATGAGTTGGTGGGATCGAGCGGTGTTGCTCAATGGTTGACAGACAGAATGTCCTCCCTACTGCTAGCGCTCGAATCCCATAACAAGCCCCAAAAAAAAGTATTGTTTACAATTTACATCATTCAGTATTTGATTCATGTCATTAATGATGTAGTGTTGCAGAGCTGTGAAGGATGTAAAGTTGAAAAAGGGGAAGGGGTTTTTTTTTTGTGGCATTTAGGATAATTAAGATAAAGTCACACGCACATCACATATGCAAGCTTCAAAATCCAGATCTCTTGGTTGATAGCTAAAACTCTCAAAATACCATACATGCTGCCTTTATATATCCTCCACGGTGTGGTTATATTTCAACCACCAAAACTATGATGCAACAAAATAAACAAACCTAAGGAAATTATTTATTAATTAATCGTAAGTAACATTGAGGTTTCGTTTGGGACGGCTTAAAGTAGCTTCTTAGTATAAAAATTTTAATTTTTGTATAAAAAACTGATATTTGAAATATAGAAAACTGTGGAAACAGATCCATCCGCGTCAGAAAAACTTAGACTTCAGAGATATTTGCGATACCTATGGAGTTCACAAGTCTTCCAACCCACTTTTGCGTGAGTTAGTGAAGTTCGAGTTTGCAAGCGTTTCGAAAGGTTATGCGCTAAATAGTTTACGATTTTGACATTGTTGTGCGATGTCAAGCTTACGGAGAATCCGTGGAGGCGCACCATTTCACGCAAGGAGAGCTTAACAACGTTAGCAGCGTAGAAGGTCCATTTTACTACTCATAGGATGAGCAATTTTGGAAAAATAACAACTTCTACCCCATCTTAATATCTGATGTAGAGGATATCGTTACTGATTATTGTTATTGATTCTATTATTGAATGTGTTGCTACTTATTGTTACTGATTTTTTGTATTTTATTATTATTGATATCGTTACAGATTACTATTACTGTTATTGTATTGATGATGTTACTGGTAGACAAATATGAAAATTTGAATGAAACATTGGTTGAAACTGATTAAAACTGACTGAATGATAAGGACATATTGGTTGATAAATTAATATGATTAACTGGCACAAAGAACAAATAATAATGCATAGTTTTTTTATACAATTTATAACACGCTATTTCTCTTTGTCTTACATTGATTTCAATTATAAGAGTTTGATTACTTATTGGGCTATATGCTCATTATGTGGTTTTAATTACATGTTTACAGGTAAAGTAAAGGGCCCTATGATATGAAGTTATGGACAACATGCATAATTTTTCTTTCGGCATTGTTAGTTTATTTTATAGTCATGATCTATATATAGTAATAGACTGATCCTTTTGAATCATGACTATTGTGTACAAGTTATTTTGGGCTTGCTGTAATTATTATACATATTGATGAATATAAATGCATTTATTTTTTGTGTTTATTTGAATTTGAAGGCTTTGGTTAAATGTGATTATTTGGTTAGAAAGAAGTCAGTGATTTTTCCAAATTTAGATTTTAGGGCGTGACACCAAACATTAAAAAGTCTCTTTCATGTAAAGGAGAAATTATTTCGTGCAGAGTCCGGACGGTAAAAAACCGTCAGGTTGTGAGTGTACACTGTGTATAAAAAAAATCAAACTGTGTATAAAATTATACTCAGTGTACACACTGTGTACACTTACATCAGGACAATTCTTTACCATCCGGACTCCGCATGTAATAATTTCTCCATGAAAAGGGTAGGTCGTATATTTATAGATTTTGAGAGTGGCATGCTCCATAAATATGGAGAAGATCTATGATAAATTCAAAGTGCTCCATCAGACAACTCATATTGATTCATTTAATCATAAAGCGTTCATTCAACATTTAAGTGTCTTAATATGTCTAATTAAGTAATCTTAGGCTCTTTGAATTTATCCTATTAAGCCGCTTGATTCGTTTATAAGCATGCTATATTTAGATATCATTTGGGCTTTCAATTAATGCACTAAAACTTCTAAGTATATTTTAAGCCTTTTAATTTGAGCCCATTAAGGGATGGACTATTTTGTTATTGTTGGGTTAGTCTCATTAAGACATTCAATTTAACTATAAATTTGTTGAAATTGGAGTTTGGATGGCCCCAAATTTAAATATGCATCAAGATTCGAACCCGAATTTTCGATGATTAAGTCTCAAACCTAATTATAACTACCCTACCCCACTCCCCAAGCCTCCATGACAATATAGAAACTTAACAAATCCTGACAAACACATCCATTTCTCCGGTCTCTAATCTCCTTTATATCCTTTTATTTTTATTAAGAAAGTTGCCAAGTCAATGCCCATAAAGACTTGACCTGGTAAGATTTTGTCCTCTTTTTTTCTAGTGGAAGGAAGCTGCTTTTACTTGATCTATTGGTTGTCTTTTTCATAACAAAAAAAAAAAAAAAATCAGAACATCTAACTATAAAGAAGTTATGAGTCTTGAATGGTAGCTTACTTATTTGCAATCCAGTTTAATAAGAAAAGTATGATATTATTCTAATCATATAGGATTTAAAAATCCATATGTAGATTTAATAAATATTTAAAATCCATTTGAGATGCGCTGCCCCCTAGGACCTCAGTATATTTGGGAAATCTCTACACTTTTACTTATAAGTTTGCCCCCCCCCCCCCCCCCCCCCCCCCCTCTTAAAATTAAGACTGGTTCCGCCCCTGATCATCTTTATCTCAAACCAAGCCTAAATCATTATTTCTATTCCATATTTTTCAAATAAAAATAATTATATAATTTCTTCTCTCTTATTATCATTGAGCCACAAAAATAAATGAACTCAATTTGATAATATTGTTGAACATGTATCCATACGCATTTAAATATTGCATTAGATAAATAGACCCAATTTCTTGTTTATAACGGGTCTATGGCTTCTCTGGCTGCTATATTATAATGGGTAAATAGATCCGTTGCAATTGAAGCCAGGCTGCATTGAAAAGTCTCCTTTTTAGTTTTTCTTAAAAATAGTAGCGTGATGCCCCCTTCTCTATTATAAGCAAGTAAAAGCAACCTAAACTTGTACCGTTGCGTCTTCCACATTCTCTCTCTCTCTCTCTCTACAATGCATACAGATACAATGGCAAATGGCCTGACTGAGATCGACATGGCTGCGGCATGGCGACTGGTTCAGCTGCGCATTGCTGGAGGAGATGGCAGAGGAGTCATGAAAACGAAGAAGGTTCCTCCAAAGAGATACAGAGAAGAAGATATAGGAGAAGGAAGAGTGGAACTGGCGAGGAAAAGGCAAAGGTTCCTCTCTGTTGCTTACCTATATGAAATTACCAAACCCACAAAAGTTATGTAAAAGCCGTCTTTATACACTCAATGTAATCAACAATCCTATTATTGATTATATGAAGATTTTTTATATAAAGATTCAATCTTTTCATTAGCATGTTCGCAGACTATAGAAAAATTGTCCATTACCGACAAATTTTTCCGGCGGCTTCTAGATGTACTATTCTCCAATAGCTTCCTTGAATATTTTTGACAGATTACGACAAAATTTGTCAGGCTTATTTTTCTGCCGATTTTCCGGCGCCTGTCCGACAGCTTTTTGACAGCTTTTCCAACGTATTGTAATTATTATATTTTAAATAAAAAATGTGGTCATTTTGACATTTTTATCCTTCTAGCAAACTGGTTGCATCTTTAATGTATTTTTCATACTCACTTCAAATCCCATGGCAGCTGGGCAACAGGGTAGAATCCGCAGGCAAGAACCGGGTATCGCTAGAGGGCAGTAGGGAAATGTTCGCGGGCAAGCATTGGATAGTGCGGGAAGCCAACCAAGATGGCGAGCAAGGCAGCGGGCAGCACGAGCGGGCAACAGTCAGCACGTGAGGCAACCAAGTTGGCAGGCAACGTCGAATGGTAGCGCCTGCGTTCGAGCAGCCACACGAGCAATTGGCAACCTATGTTGTCAGTCGGGCAGGCAACTCCTTCATTTTTTTAATTTCCGACTACATTCCATTGGAAAGCCTCAGGAAAAAAAATACGCTGGAAATAAACCGCGAGTTCTCTTTTCCTACATGACTTTTACTAGCGAAAAAATTTCTGTCAGAAAGCTAATGAAAAACTTAATTTCCGTACCTATTTCTGTAAGAAAATTCCACCAATAATGATTGATTTTCCCGTAGTGAAAGCACTACTTGGGATAATTAAATTATCATACAAGCGACAGTTCTTCACAATAATTAGCACATAAGTGTACAGATTCTCTTCGAAGCTTAAGACCTAACACAATAGCTGGGAAATAAAATCATGCACAATAGAAAGGATAAAAATAAAGGTTATTCATTCATTCGATTGGTGACAGTTTGTAGAGGTCGTCTGACAGAGCCGGCCGTGGCAGAGTTCCTTATTTTGCGCTTGGAAGAGAACTTTTCCTTTGTACTTTGTGTGTTGTTCTTGTCCCTTATAAGACCTACAGAAGAGATCCCAGCAGGATGAGCTGTTGGTGTATTAAGAATGTTGGACTTGGAGAACTTGCGGCTGGAGATACTGAAGTTAACTGACTTGTGGCTGATCTCCTCAAGTGGATCTATAGAGTTATTGTTGAATGATGCTGCAAGAAAGAGATGCAAAAAATTGCTTCTTATTAGAAGGAAACAAACTGTCAAGGAACATGGCTCATAAAGACTAAAATTGGAGTAGATATATCACTTTATGTTTTCAATTAAACAGTTTAAGGTTTTGTTTGAGACAGTTTTTTTACTGCTTCTAAAAGCAGCTTTCTAGTACAAAAATTAAAAATTTTGACTTTAAGAAACAGTAAAAAAGCTGTCTCAAATGAAGCCTAAGTCTATAATCAATACTTTTATACAAACACATTTTCAAACTATTCGATTTGGATCTAAACCAATTCTTATGCACGTAACACTGACAAAGTCAAGAGATGGATCTCACCTTTGACTTCAGATGGAATAGAATGAACAAGGGTATCAGCTCCATGTATGGAACCGTCCTGGGATTCCAGTACTAATATACCAACTGGATGTTTAGCATAAGCTTGTTTAATTGGAACAGAACTGTGACCATCTAAGGTTTCATAGAGGCATTCAGTTCCAAAATGTTTGGTATCTCTGGCTGGGCCGTTAGTTATATTGCTGTTTAATTTGGCCTTCTTCCAAATGCAACTGGTACTCAAATTTCGCTCATCTTCCAAGTCAATACTACTTCGCTTACTGGGAGAAAGAAATTTTATCTTTGCCAAGACATCTCCAGGCCTAGTTGTAGCACCTTGATCAAATTCCCTGATAGCGATGTCATCACCTTTAATATTGTTTGCCACACAGCTTTCCATGCCTTCCGAAAATTGGAGCTTTTCTTCTAAAGCATCTGGCAAACTTGTTATGGCAACTTCAGGTGATTCTGTCTTTAATGCATCTATAGTATGTGTAGCAAGAGCTTCTTTGATGATAACAGAAGTCTGACCATCTAAAGCTTCAGATAAACCATGATTTCTAAAATGCTTGGTATCTTTCACAGGACTGTTAGTTATGCTGTTATGTAGTTTGGACTTCACTGGACTGCAGCTGGCACTCGAATTTCTCTCACTTACTAAATCAATACGACTTTGCTTGCTTGGAGAAGGGACATCAATCTTCTCCAAGGCTTCACTGAGCTTTGATGTAGCACCCTGAGCATTCTCTAAGAAATCCCTAACACTGACATCGCCACCTTGACCAGGTTTTGCCTCGGCATGCCCATTATAACTACGATCACTTTCATAAGAAGAAGCGGCATTAGTATTGCTTGCCTCACATTTTTCCAAGGATTTCCACAATTCTAAATTTCCTTCTAAAGCATCTGAAAAAGTTGTTTTGGCAACTTTGTCATGGGATTCCATCCTTAATATATCCACTGTATGTTTAGCATATGCTTGTTTATTTGGAAGAGAACTGTGAAGAACTGAAGTTTCAGCAAGGCATTTAGTTCCAAAAGGGTTGACATATATTGCAGGACAGTTAGTTATACTGTTATTTACTTTGCTCTTTGAAATGCAACTGCCAATAGAACTTTCAGCTTCTAATTCAAAAGTACTTGGCTTGCCTGGAGAAACATAATTATTGTCCACCATGACTTGTCCCGGTTTAGCTGTAACACCCTGAACAGTCTCTAAGAACTTTTTAACATCCACATCACCATCTGGACAAGTTACCTCTTCAGAAGGCCTAATATAAAAATTACATTCGTAAGGAGAAGCCTCTTCAGTGTAGTTTCCCTCACAACTTTCCATGCCCTTCCACAATTCTGGGTTTTCATCTAAGGTTTCATAGAGGCATTCAGTTCCAAAATGTTTGGTATCTCTGGCTGGGCCGTTAGTTATATTGCTGTTTAATTTGGCCTTCTTCCAAATGCAACTGGTACTCAAATTTCGCTCATCTTCCAAGTCAATACTACTTCGCTTACTGGGAGAAAGAAATTTTATCTTCGCCAAGACATCTCCAGGCCTAGTTGTAGCACCATCATCAAATTCCCTGATAGCGATGTCATCACCTTTAATATTGTTTGCCACACAGCTTTCCATGCCTTTCGAAAATTCAAGCTTTTCTTCTAAAGCATCTGGCAAACTTGTTATGCCAACTTCAGGTGATTCCGTCTTTAATAAATCTACAGTAGGTGTAGCAAGAGCTTCTTTGATTATAAGAGAAGTCTGACCATCTAAAGCTTCAGATAAACAATGATTTCTGAAATGCTTGGTATCTTTCGCAGGACTGTTAGTTATGTTGTTATGTAGTTTGTACTTCACTGGACTGCAGCTGGCAGTAGAATTTTTCTCACTTACTAAAGCAATACGACTTTGCTTGCTTGGAGAAACAACATCAATCTTCTCCAAGGCTTCACTGGGCTTTGATGTAGCACCCTGAGCATTCTCTAAGAAATCCCTAACATTGATATCGCCACCTTGACAGGGTTCTGCCTCGGCATGCCCATTATAACTACAATCACTTTCATAAGAAGAAGCGGCATTAGTATTGTTTGCCTCACATTTTTCCGAGCATTTCCACAATTCTAGATTTCCTTCTAAAGCATCTGGCAAAGTTGTTTTGGCAACTTTGTCATGGGATTCCATCTTTAGTATATCCACTGCATGTTTAACATATGCTTTTTTATTTGGAAGAGAACTGTGAACAACTGAAGTTTCAGAAAGGCATTTAGTTCCAAAAGGGTTGACATATATTGCAGGGCTCTTTGAAATGAAACTGGCAATAGAACTTTCAGCTTCTAAGTCAAAACTACTTAGCTTGCCCGGAGAAACAAAATTATTGTCTAACAAGACTTCTCCCGGTTTAGCTGTAACAGCCTCAACATTCTCTAAGAACTCTTTAACATCCACATCACCATCTGGAAAAGGTCCCTCTTTAGTAGGCCTAATATAAAAATTATATTCATAAGGAGAAGCCTCATCAGTGTCGTTTCCCTCACAATTTTTCATGCCCTTCCACAATTCTGGGTTTCCATTTAAAGCAAGTGGTGAACTTGTAGTGGCAACTTGGTCAAATTTATTCGGGATATTTACTTCAGAATTTGAACCATCCTGTTCACAATCTTCATGCACGGGATCTGTATAGGTAAAGGCATTGAGGCTTTCTTGTTCACGGGCAGAAAACGGTTCTTCCGATGTCATTTCTTTCTTTCTGGTAGGGTGAGAATCTTCACAAGATATTTCTTCCTCACGTGGAAGAGATGAATCTGCAGATGCCAAATTTTAAATTAGTAATGTAATTCAAAAGTTAACATAATACAAAATATAGAGATATAAAACAAATGGAACAAGATACTTAATTATGTTAACAAGTGTCTTTACAGAGCTAACCTGTTATAAGTGGAGCAATTTCTCCTCGGAGGACTTTCTTCAGACAGAACAATTTCTCCATTAAATTATCAACACGTTTACTTAATCCAAATGGTGCAATTTCTTCCACTTTTGCTAGAGGACTAACTGCAAAATTTTTGCCCTTTATGTCTTCATCATAACCAGTTGCTTGGCGTTTTTCAGAACCCCGTAATTTTTGTCCATAATGCTTCAACTTAGCTTGAGTTATCTGAACATTGCCTTCCAATTTAAAAGTTCCTCCACCTTTGATCTGATGTTCTTCTCGAAAAACTACAGATTCAAAAGGTGCAAAAAACTGTCCAGATTTACTCTCAGCTAATCTTGGGCTGTCAGAGTTAAAACTCTCGAATTCTGTGAATTTTCAAGGTAGTCTTCAATAAATTTGAAAAATCATCTAGCATTCAAGTGTATGTTTTGAATTAAGTCTAAATAAGAGTGTTAGGCTTCATTTGAGATGGCTTTTTTACTGCTTCTTAAAAGCAACTTTTTAGTACAAATTTAAATGTTTTGTACTAAAAAGTTATTTTAAGAAGCAGTAAAAAGCAAATCCAAACAAAACCTTGGAGATATTAGTAAGGGAAATAATTGCAATTTCTCATAAAGACTGCACATACGTGATATAGGACAAGGAAATATTTACCTATAAAGTTGGTCGTATTTTTCTTTTCATCACTTCCATTGGGATATAAATTGCTTCCATTTTCTTTAACTTTATCATCCTCAGTTTCTATGGGTTCTCCATGACTTGGCTTTGTTTTGAGGAATTTGACATCTTCCATCTCCTCAGCGTTTAGAAGAGCCTTGCAGTCGCTGAGCATCTTTCGATTAGGACTGGCAGAACGATTTTCACTAATATCTCTTTCTTTGATACCTTCAGCATCCATTGCATCAAACTCCGAGCAGGCAAGATGATCACAAACTATTGTAGAAACATCAGTAATATGTGAAACAATTAGGTTCTGTGGATCAATTATCTCTTCTCCTGAACTTTGTGAGACTTCTGATTCTTGTTCCACTTCAAATACTTGGCATGAATCAATTTTTTCTTCTGCCAGTGTATTCCTGGTGGCTTCCAAATTCCTGGAAACTATGAGCTCCTGCAGCTCTAGTTTGTTGCGCATATCTGATGAATCAGTCTCGACCTTCATAGTCCGAGTTATTGCAGCTGCATTGACCACTAAAACACATCAATAAATAATAAACGTAGTGCAAAATTGCAAATGCATTATATCTGGCTCCAGTTCTGTTTTCCTAAATCAAATCTATAACATCACGAGAATTTAATTTTAGATGATTAGAAGCATTATTGAGAATGGAACCAATTAGCATAACCATGGTCAAATGATAAAATTCAGCAAATAAGATGCATCGTATGTACCTTCTATATAGAGAGAGTGGTACATTCTTATAAATGTCCAAACTGCATTTAGCATTATAAGGATATTCTTGTAAAAAATAAAGAAAACATCATAAGGGCAAGCTTTTTTTTTTTTCTTTTTTTTTTGAATTTCCAGAAAGGCACTACTGGTCCTCTTTTGCTCCAACATAGTTTCAACCTCTACATTTACAAAAGACAAAAAACTAACGCAGTTATTTCAGTCATTAAAATGGTAGAACCTTCTACATTAAGAACACCAGAAAACGGTAGTAATAATGTATATTATTATAACAGCCCAAACTCTCCATCATCAAGAGATTGCACTCTTAGACCTGATGGCCTCACCATTTTATCTCATTGGTGTAACTTCTCAAAAGATCACTCATCCCAATATTGCTCCCGCACGAGCACGATTAATTTCAAAGTTTCTTAATGAATTTTCAACCATTATATCAAAAGTAGTCTCGATGTTTAACAATTTAGCTTTATTTTTATATTTTTAAAAGGGTTTTCAAAATCTCCCCCACTTAGATAACTGAAGTCCTCACCAATTTTCTTAACCCAGAATCATCCACTAGGCAAATAAGAAGACTTAGTTTTGTTGACCTCTAACCACTGACCCACGACCTCCTCAAATCAACATAACAGTTAACTCCCTAAACTAAACAACCCGCTTACGTGACTACCTTATATGGCATAAAAAACAAACATTCAAATGCACATAAATACTGATAACAACGCCAAGCAATGAATGCTACAACACCTTTATGGTTGACGACCACTTAGTGGAAAGCAAATAGATTGACCACTTAGCAACCTGAAGCGAGCGACATAGAGTAAATACAAGCTTTTAGGTGTTGTTGTAGAAGACCCGTCGAATATCCCAAAAATGCCCCCCCCCCCCCCCATACACTGTACTTTGTATACAAACAAACACAACGAAAATGCACATGCAATTATAAACTCGCATGGGCCACGGCGAGAGTGTTACGGCTACACACATGATGTCTAGATTTGTTGCACGGGTCAGTAAATGAAGTCAAGTTCGAACCAAATCCTTCTACATGGTTAGTAGAAGCCGACACGACTCAAACTGTTAAACAAATATATGATCATGCCATTGACTGAGATATTTGTTTTAAATATTCATATTAGGTCTTCAAGGTTTATAAGAAAGAAAATTCCCTAGCAAAAGCATACAACTGACTTGAACCTGATCCTTTGTCGGCGACTAACAAAGTCGATAGGATTCAGTCAACAAAAATGCAAATGACCCCAAACACCCCGATGATGGTCGTATTGAACGTAGATCTCAACCGGAAGAGTTAATTCACAAAAACTTCAAAATGCCTCCCAAATGTCTAGGAAATTAAAATTTTCAAAAAATTCAAACCTCAAAATATTTAAAATTGAAATAAGCCATTAAAACACTAAAAGCAAAATCCATCTACCATCCGCAACAATTTGTCGAGATGGACAAATTGAAAAGTATTTCAGCTCACAAAGAGCTAATATCTGGTCGAGAATATTACTAGAATTCATTCTCAAATCATCTTCTGCTAGTAACAACATGACATGTGTCCTCTAACCGACGGTTTTGCAGCCAAATGATGTCGTAGGTAAATGATTATGACCGAGGCCCTCTGAACCGGGTGGTTCGCCGCCAAATGGCACCACCTAATTACGATTATGGCCAGAGCCCATAAGATCTCCAATGGGACTAAATCCTTGAGATATGAATCAATATGATATAATCAATAGGGCACAAAGCCCTCTATTAACTAAGGTGGATTCAAATTTGTCTACTTAGACAAACACTCCACCCTAGGTCTACAAGGTACCCTTGGACGACACAATCCACGGCTGCGAACAAAGATCCTTCTGTCAGATTGGGTCGATTACCTCCTCTGACTAAGTAGACCAGGGACCACGATGGCCCTGGATGATGGCCAGGGATGAAGGAACCATGGGATATTGATCGAGTCTATCATCCATTCTCCCACCGTCCGCTTTAAGTGCTAGATGGTGAAATTTCCATTTTAAATATTAAAATTCCAACATACCAACCCATGTTGCTACTATACACCAGATAAAATGTATTTTATATGTATATGATTGACGACTAGCTTTAATCGAAAGTTCTCTCTCATTATCGGGAGGGGTAATTAACTACAGGGGCTTGCGCCTATAAGAAACCAGAACTCATATCATAAAGTCCTCGCAAAATGAGGGCAAAATCTCTAGGTAATGTCTTAACTACAATCCCAATCTATCTTTCTAAAATTTACCCCGAAACTTAATTTGTTAAAACTCCCCCCAAGAGCACGGGGAGGCCAGGGCGCGAATTTTTGGAGCCCACATTAATCAACACAGGACATAAGATGAAATCAAAGTCTTTGTAGAGAACAAAGTATATATAGCACTGGAAAACGGAGGAGTTTGCATAATTTGTTGAAGGGCTGTGAAAGACCTACTCATAAAAATAAAACAGCCTAAGATGACGACAGAAGTAATTATGACCTTTATAGACTATCATAAAGAGGCAAAAGATAACGATGAGCAATGCAAGAAAACAATCTATAAGTATTCAAGCAAACAATCTGCAAGTATGCTTCTATGGTGTTTAATAAACTGAAAAGTAAATTAAAACCCACTGACCTATGTGCTATGATGAGATTGTGTGATAAATAATTTGTCTCGATCAGTATATGATTAATGATTGTCAAATAGAAAGTCATAAATTAATAAAAATAAAATTAAGGCAACATGGATCCAACAAAAATTAAAAAAAAAAAGTTAGTAAAAGAATATTAATGCACAAGAATATGGCTAAGAAATACAACATTAATTAATGACAAATGACAACAATCCCTATCTTATGTTGCTCGACAAAAATTAATGAACTTCTCTGCAATATACATGCAGCAAGGTCACAAAGAGTTTACATAACTTAGATGAGGAACAACAAATGTCAAATGCATCTCTTAACTGGAGTGATAGAAAATGAATGGTTCACGTCTAAATAAAAGGGATTAAACTAATAACTATGATGTCACATTAAGCACTTAAAAAGTGTAGGAAAACATGCCTTGCCCATAATCAGCTGCTTGTTCTTGGAATTTGCAGCTCAGTAGGCCCAAACCTGCAGTAGAAGAAAAAGATTCAGGACGAAGCTCCAAACTAAAACTACATGGCAAACAAACCTTGTCATATCACTACCATCTTACCCGGTTTTTCTAGAGTTTCAGCGAAATATTCCAACTCATTGGAGGAATTGTCTTCCGATGATGCCCCGCACCCATCAAACAAAGTTTTAAAATCCTTGAATTGCTTCTGCACTACAATTTGACATTCTTCCACCTTTTCTGAACTATTTTCTACTAAATAGAATAAGTTATGGTCGTTGTGTCCATCAATGTTCACTGATAGGAAAGCACTATTAGTCATCTCATCAGTTCTTTCACTTGCAGGATCAGATATATCCCTGATGTCTTCAATCATAGACTCATCACGTAGAATCACAGGAGAAGCCTTCTCAAAGTCACAATGTCTAGTAATTCTTTCGCTATTGTTTTCTGCAGGTTTCAGTGAGCATGTATAAGCATAAATCATTATTTAAAAGTAGAAAATCATCATAAAAAAATGCATGAAATATTTTAGCTTGGCCTCCACCTCCATTTTCCTTCTCTTTATGAGCCTCATGATCCTTGGATAGTTTGTTTCTTTTCTTTCCCTCCTCGCTGCCTCTAACTTCATCAAAATCCTGGCATTCTTGTGTTGCCTCAACCCTTGTAACTTCACCAGCAAATTTAAGAGTCTCACAATTCTGCTCACTAGACGAACTCAAATTATTCATTAAAATCGGAGTTTCGGCACAACATCTATTTTGGTGTGCTTCAACATTAAAACATTTATTACAACTATCCTCAAAATTTCTGACATGATTTTCAGAAGATGAACAGAAATACTCTTTGATGTCATGGCGGCCTTGTGAATAGCTTAAAGCTGTGGCTGAAGATTTTCTTGATGCTTCTCCATCTTTTGATACATGATCCAATTCAGAGGTAGATAGTCCTCTAACAAATCCATCATCCACTACCACCATTGTAATGCTAGCAAGAATTGAATTTTTGCAGACCAAACTTTCTTTCATCTCTAAATCCCCATTTCTATCCAAAGAACCGGATTGTTTGCTTAACTGCTCATTGTTAACAGGAAATTGTCCTCCATCTACTATGCATCAGTTAAATATTTCAAATTTATGAAATGAAATTTGTGCCGGATGAAAATAACTACACGCATCGTTTATGATAGCAGATTCAATATTAATTTTGAGAAGTAGAATTTTCCGCATGAAAGGAAAATGTGAAGGTAAGCCAAAATCAACAAAATATTAGTCAAACTACAACAATAAAAAAGAAAAAAGAAAAAAGTAGTCCACTAGAGTACTAATCTGACCTCAGTGATCAAATACAAAAAAGCCACACACTCTACACTTTTGGGCTGCAGTCGCACCTTTTTAAATGGTGTGATTAATATATATTATAATACTAGTCACATTTCCGAAGTGTAAATCAAAAAAGTATCTTAGTCCGAAGTGTAAATCAAAAAAGTATCTTAGTCACATTTTTCAATCTGTATTTGCACTTTTACAAAATTCTAATTTGTTTGTCTAATTAAAAGTGTTTGTACCTTAGGATAGCTGTTTAACCACATTTTTTCCAAATAAAATGTAATAAAAAACCAATTTTAAAGAAAGTATGAAGACATATTAATAGTAGTCACATTTTTCAGATTATTGTTCGTATAGCTAAAAAATGTAATAAAAAGATGTGACATTCTAAATCTGAAGTTGGTGGGTCTGATGAGGGTGAGTGACCCACCGGGTAGAAACCCAAAAAAGGACCGGCCTCCTAATATGACAAATATCTAGGATACAAGTTATTAGGCTATATAAGTAAAGGGTTAGATCGGACATGTGATGTGTTAAATGGTTTAATGAGTGGAGTTTCAATACAAATTTCACAGTTATGGGTGTTTGCATGGTTTAAAATTGCGCAATATGAGGCTCGCCTTTGCGCAATTCCAGTAAAAAACGCCTCGATGCTTATGCCTCGAGTTTTTTTTATGAGGCTTGCGCCTCAACTTGGTTGAGGCCCATATTGAGGCTCGCCTCGCCTCACTGGCTTGAGGCTTACACCTCACTCTATATATATTAAAACTTACATAAATCTTGAAGTAAATGCTCGACATTGAACTTTATAGGAGAGGAAGGGGAGAGAGCAGTTCAACATAATAATGATTCAAATGAAGAACCCCTTAGTGATGACGGTGCTGATGACTTATGAGTTCTTATGTAATATGTCATTGCTATTTATTTTTTAAAATCATAATTATATGTTAATGAAAAGAATACTGGGATTTCGGAAAGATAGAATTTTGAGTTGAACTATATTTCATGTTGTCTTATTATTGAGATATTTTGATTTCACTTCATATCTTATGCTTTTTTATGTTTTATATTATTCACTCATTAGTATATAACAAATTTATCATTTTATGTTTACGCAATCTTTTGATTGTGAGGCTTACGCCTCAAAACGCCTTGAGGCTTACGCCTCGCCTCACGAATGAAAAACTCCTCAATACCCGAATATGCAATTTTAAACATTGGGTGTTTGTGATGGAACATTCTTAAGATGAGTGACTTCCTAAAAAATTATATCAAAAAAGAATAAAACCGATAGTTTCAATTTAATAAAAGACAAGTTGGCTCCAAACACACAATATTTTTACTTAGTCATGGTTGGGTCATTAAAAATCATGTCAAAGCTAGACATGTAGTATGATCTACATTTTGGGAATACCCAAGTTGAAGCTAGTGGATTAGTGACATCCCAAATCAAGAAGGTAGTCTAATGAAGGAGGGGGTGATCACTAAAGTAGAAGCCAATACAATGGGCAGCTCAAGGCATACTTTTAGAAGAAAAGGAATACACAAATGAACCAAATCACACACCAATAAAACAGTAAAAGTTATTAAGCTATATGGTAAGACATTACCTAATATGTAAAGAGCTTTCAATGTAACGGATTGAGTTTCAATGAGAACTACACAATTAAGTACAATCATGTGAGAGCTCTCTAAGGATAGGTGGCCACCTGGGAAGCTATATTAAGAAGGATAAAACTGATAGGAATCACTTGTAGTTTTCAAGTATTTCCTATCAATCTTCAGAAAACAGCAAAAATCTTCACAAAAGTTCGCACAAAACCAAAAAAATAGTAGATAACATGTATTATTTGATGAAACGAACACGGAAAATAGCAACATACACTTGATCCTCAATTCGAGAGGAGGATCGATCTCTCCCAAATCTCTAGACACCGCTAGAGCCCAAAGAAAACCTAAATCTAAGAGATCTCAAATTTCAGCCAAATTCAAGATACCCAAACCCTAGAAAAATCAACTATTTAATGTATACAAATCAAAAGAAATTCCCTAAGCAGTCCCTACATTCAAATTCCCTCCTAATCTTCCTCAAAATTCCTTCCTAAAACGCTCCCGTGGAATCGCGGCTCACGCGACATCTCGCACAGGCGGAAAAACTTCGCCCTGTTCGTTTCTGAGCTGATCCCGCATGGACTGGCTAGACCGGTCCACTGGGCCTGTCTAACAATACTCCCCTCCCGAAGATCCACCTTGTCCTCAAGGTGGAGATATGCTCGTGTTCCGGTGGAGGTGGCCATCCTTGAGATGACTAAAAAATCTTACTGTATTTCTGAACCAAGGGTTGCACATAAAGAGAAACATCCCCTTCCTCCAATATGATCGCATCCAACCTGTGTAGTCCCACCAAATAATATCCTCCACCTCTTGTATGTCCCTAACCATGGTCTTAAGTGATGTCATGGCTTTGGATAGCCCTGCATCTCCCCTTATAACCACCTTTCTCCCATCCACCATTAATTCCATCGTGAGTGCTCCCCAATTGTCCTTGGTTTCCCCCAAGGTTTGCAACCACTTCATCACCAGGATGACATCAGTGCTTCCTAACTCTAGTGGAAGAAAGTCCTCCCTTACTTGAATCCCCTGGATGGTCAACACCACTCTTTTACAGATTCCTTGGCCTTTCTCCACCTTCCTTGTACCCATCATCACTCCATAACAACCGGTGTCCACCAATTTCACTCCCAATTGGTTAACGACCTGAGTGCAAATGAAATTGTGGGTAGCCCCACTGTCAATAGCACCACCACCTCCCTGCCCTCTATCTCCCCCTTCACCTTCATGGTATGATTCGTAGAGAATCCTACCACTGAGTTCAAGGAAACCTCAGCAAGATCAAAGTGTAGCTTCTCCTCCATCTCCTCCTCACCTCCCTCAATTTCCTCGTCATTGCAGACATAGAGAATCTGAAGAGTTCGGTCCTTGTACTGATACCCTGGCCTATACTTCTCCTCGCGCCTAAAACACAACCCTTTTGCCCTCTTCTCCAGCATCTCCTTCTCTGTCAGCCTCTTGAAATTTTCCCCACTCCCTCCTCCTATTGGCTTCTCCCTGATGGTCTCATTAATATTGCCTGAGGCAGGCCCCTTGGGTGCTAGAAGAGTGGTTTTAGTCAGTTAGTTTTGTAAGAGTCTCCTGAGCTACTGCTCCTAGCTCACTTCTCCATATTCTTCTGATTTTCCACCAGTTGTGCCAACTTCATGGCCTCCCCCAAGTCACGAAGCATCAACACCTTCACTGCTGCTCGGATCTCTGCCTACAACCCTTTCATGAAATTTTCCTCCAACACTGTATCTGAGAGTCGCTCCACCCTGCTAGCTAGGTGCTCAAACTGATCCCAATAATCTGCTACTGATTCCTCCTATGTTAGAGCAAAGAACTGCTCATAGAAGTCTCCTCTCCGATCTGTTTGGAAACGCTCTATTATGCAGTCTTTAAATTACCTTCAGTTCCTGATCGGTCTCCTCCAGTCTCTCCACTGAAACCACGACAGGGCTTTCCCTTCCACACACAGTCCCGCTGCTGTCAGCTTCTCCTCCTCTGTCAACTCATTGACAGTGAAGTACCGCTCTACCTTGTAAATCCACCCATATGCATCTTCACCTTCAAATATGGGCATCTTCAACTTCCTCACCTTCTAGTCGCCACCATTTCCCATAATTCTTTCATAATTTCCCCTTTCTCAAGTGCTAAGTCCACCCCATGTTTCTCAATCTTCCCTTGCTCTACCATAGCCCAAACTCCCTTCGAGATCCCCCCTTCTTTCTTCAAAATCAGCACCTCGACGGCCATAAAACCCCTCATGGCGTTCCCAATCAGTCCCTCTTTGCTCCGCTCCCCCATAGCCATAACTTTCCCTATGTTGATCTCCTCTTTCCTCACTATGGAAAGGCTCCACATAGGGTCTTCTTCTTCCCCTTCCAAGATCTCCACCTCTTCTTCCTCCTTATGGATTTCAGAATTTTAGTTCTTCGCTTTTGGGGCCCTTTGCTTCGGATGCCACTGTTTGTGCTTGAAGCTCCAGCATTCTTTCATCATATCCCTGAGATAGGCCACCTGCCCCTCCATGGAAGAAATTCTGTCCTCCACGATTTCTTTGACGTGATTCATCTCTCTTTCGAGTCTCTCCTCCAAAGCATCAACTTTCTTGGCCGCCATTACAATCCAGAGTTTGAATATTCACAATATCTAGATTCTGGAGTCAAAAAACAACAACTTCCTCCTTTTTTCGGGCAAAAAACTGCTGCTGGAATTTGCTGAAAACAGCCCTCCACCGGTCCCAAGACTTGCTCTAATATCAATTTGATAGGAAACACTTGTAGTTTTCAAGTATTTCCTATCAATCTTCTGAAAACAGGGAAAATCTTCACAAAAGTCTGCACAAAACCCACAAAACAGTAGATAACTTGTATTATTTGATGAAAGGAACACGGAAAATAGCAAGATACACTTGATCCTCAATTTGAGAGGAGGATCGATCTCTCCCAAATCTTTAGACGCCGCTAGAGCCCAAAGAAAACCTAAATCTAAGAGATCTCAAATTTCAGCCAAATTCAAGATACCAAACCCTAGGAAAATCAACTATTTAATGTATACAAATCAAAAGGAATTCCCTAAACAGCCCCTATAATCAAATTCCCTCATAATCTTCCTCAAAATTCCTTCCTAAAATGCTCCCATGGAATCGCGGCTTGCGCGGCATCCCACACAGGCAGAAAAACTCCGCCTTGTTTGCGTCTGGGCCGGTCCCACGTGGACTGGCTGGACCGGTCCACTGGACCGGTCTAACAAAAACTTTGAAGTTTAGTCTAGTATGAACAAACTACTCTAAAGCAAATGAAACACTATATAGTGTGTGACCTGATCATCCTTTACATGAGGTATGCTTTATTGCCTTCATACAAGCAAGAAGATATATGTTTAGCATATTTATAAAAAATAATTATTATATGATAGACTTTTCAGGAGAAATGGATTCATCTACGCTTTCAAATGAAACTCTCGTATTCTTCATAAGAATAAAAAATTCAAGTTCACTCCACATTATTTCCAATTTCAACTACTACTTCGGTAAATTGAAATGTCAGATGAAATCCCCCATCAAAATCATATATTGCTTAAGCATCATTATTGTTGCATCCTCGAATATTCGTGATGGTAGAGAAATATAAAGTTTAACTTCTTAACTTTGTATGAATATCCAGCACACAAATAGATAAAAAAAGATGAGTGTAGCGTTCATAAAAGACACCAGAATTTTTACGTGGAAACCACTGAAAAGGTAGAAAAACCACAAGGACTTGCCTTGTTTAAATGAATCTACTAGTAAATCTACTAGTATTTGCATTTGATTACAAATGAAGCCCTTTCTTGGGAATAAAGCCTTTGCTTGATATTGAAAATATACATCATATAGAGTGCATTACAAGGTGGGACTTGGAAGAATCAGTATTGACATGTTCATTTTGTCAGCATGACCATAGTCGGCGAGCGGCGAAAGTCAGAAAGGCCGCAGTAGGGGAAGGTGGTTGGAAGGACCGTAGTAGGCAAGCGACGGAGGTCAGAAAGACCATTGTTAGGCGATGTAGGTCCAAAGGACCCAAATCAGCAATCAACGAATGTCAGAAAGACCGTTATCAAGCGACGGATGTCGAAAGAACCATAGTCGACGGGCGACAGATGTCAGTTGGACCGTAGTCGACGGGCAACAGAGGTCGGAAGGACCGTAGTCGGCAAGCTACGGAGGTCAGAAAGACCATTATCTGGCGATGGAAGTCAGAAGGACCATAATCGGCAAGCAATGGAGGTCAGAAAGACCGTAATCTAACGACGTAGGTCGAAAGGATTGTACTCGGTAGACGACGGAGGTCAAAAGGACCCTTATTTGGCGACATAAGTCGAAAGGATCGCAGTCGGAAAGCGACAGAGATTGGAAGTACCGTACTCAACAGGCGAAGGAGGTCAAAAAGATTGTTATCAGAAGACGGAGGTTAGAAGGATCATAGTCAACGAGCGAGCGAAGGTCGGAAGGACCGTAGTTGGCAGGCGACGGATGTCAGAAGAACCGTTATCAGGCAACAGAGGTCGGAAGGATCGTAGTCAGCGGGCGAGGGAGGTTAAAAATATCGTAGTATGGCGAAGGAGGTCAAAAGGACTGTAGTTGACGGGCAACAAAGGTCAGAAAGATTGTTCTCATGAGACGGAGGTCGAAAGGACCCTGGTTGGTAGGCGACGGAGGTCGGAAAGACCATAGTCAACAGACAATGGTGGTTGACTATTATAGTCAGAAGGACCATAGTCGGCGGGGGATGGAGGTCAGAAAGACCGTAGTCAAACGACGGAGGTTAAAAAGACCATCAACAATTGGTGGCCGAGTGTAAATCTAATGTTAGTTGGTGGTCGAACGTAAGTTAAGTGATAGTTAGTGGCTCGGCAGAAATCCAGCGAAAGTTCGATGCTAGTTAGTGGCAGGGCAGTGATCGAGGAGGAGCTTGGTGCCAAGAGAGATCTTAGATTTCTTTTCATTTCCTCTCCTCTTCCATTTTTTCCCCCTTTGCTCTCCCTCCCTCCAATGAAGAATAAGGAGTCTATTTATAGTTTTTTTGGAGTGTTCATACTTGTCAATGACGAATGGCACACTGAGGTGCAAAGTTTCTTGTGGAGCTATGGCTCATAGTGCACGACGTGGCATGCACCATTTTCAACATGGCACAAAATTAAAAATAATTAAAAAAATTTATTATACGGATCCTATTTTAGAGTTTCAATCAAGTTGGGTAAGGCTTGGTTGAATATGTTTGTGGTCCAAAGACCAACCCATTAAAGTGAGCTTCAAG
Source organism: Dendrobium huoshanense (assembly GCA_016618105.1). Taxonomy (NCBI): domain Eukaryota; kingdom Viridiplantae; phylum Streptophyta; class Magnoliopsida; order Asparagales; family Orchidaceae; genus Dendrobium; species Dendrobium huoshanense. The sequence goes on from CM028344.1 coordinate 64,093,232, forward strand.
TTTGTTCAAAATTTCTAATAAAATTAAATATAATGAAACCTAACTAAACTTAGTAAACTATTTTAATCATGTCAAATAATTTTAATAAAATTATTATATTATTTTAAAAATTAAAATATATAAATATTAAAAACTATTTATAATTATATTAAAAAATATCTAAAATTCAAATTGCGCGCATCGTGCGCCATTGAGCAAACTTGGCGCAAATGTTCCGCGCCAAATTTAACATGTGCATCGCGCCATGTGTCATGGAGCGCACCATTTTGCGCCATTCACAAGTATGGGAGTGGCATGACCAGTAAATAGGGAGAAGATCAAAGGACAATGTTTAGAGTGTTTTGAATGGAAGGCCGATATCAACTCCCTTGAACATGGACCATTTATAGTATTTGAATGTTTTAAAGATGTTAGAATTCAACGATATTAGACTCGTTGGATTCGTCTCGTCGAGCCGCTCTATTCGACTATATGCATGTAACTTTTGGAAACTATTTGGTCATCCAATTTCTGATTTGAACCTTCCAAATGCACTTCAGGTCTTTGATTTGGACACCTTTGGGCTCGAATTCGGTCGAATTTGGTGTCGTCGGATTCGTCTTTTCGAGATGTTCAGTTCGACCATAAATTTGCTAAAAATCAGAGTTCAGATGGTACCAAATTTAATTTCGGAGGTTTCCAACTCAATTTTGCCTTGAGATTCGTACCCGATCATAATTAATCTTTGATGATATATCAATTATCAACTTTGATTAGCTTTGGACAATGAGCAGCCCAAGAATTCTCAATGTTATGATAGCCAAAGGTCTAGTGCGTAAATTTTACAAATGATCAATAAGAACCTATTATTATTAGTTCCACCAATATGACTATGGCTCATTATAGTACTAAAAATTAGACAAACATAAAGCACAAAAAGGTAGCTATTGCTTCAGTTCAAAATTATAGCCTACACTAGCAAATAACAAGACAACTTTAGACACAATCTTTAGCCATATCCCATTCCTTGTAACATGCAAAAAGTTTGGCCAACAATAGTATATGGATTTGAAAATAAATTGAATGTAATAAAAATGAGAACATTATGATGAATGTGCTACAAAAATGAAAAGGATAAATTGAGAAGCAATTATATGAAAGGGATTATAGAAGTAGCATCTGTTGAAGATAAAATAGTGAAAAATAGATTTTGGCATTCAATGAGGTAGAGATGCACGAATAATATGAGTAGATAATTTTACTATAAATTGATTATAATTTTTTTTAAAAAAAAGTAGGCAAAAAATATGTGAATACTAATTGCACAAAAATTTTAAGCATGATGGATCACATACAATGCTCAACAGTGCTGAACAAAAAATAAGAAACATTAAGCTAGCCCTGTAATTCTGATAACAATGATGAGGATTAGTTGGTGTTTAGGTTTGTTTATTCAAGAATCTCACCTTCCCCACCTTGTAATTCTGATAACAACGAACGCGGCCTGGATGAAGCAAGGTTGAATGATGATGGAGTTCCAAATGTTTGTGATAAAGCAAAGCATGCTTCTGATTCCAACATTTCATCTTTATATGATAATTCCGAATGATGGGCATTTCCAAGCTGATCAATCTCTTTTTCCATGACAGGGCTGTCTTCTTCCAAGCCTGCTCTAGTTCTTTTTTTCCCCCTCTTGGTTTGAACACTTCCAGCAACTTCATCCATCAAGTTGCTAGAAGTAGACAGTTCATGTTCTTTAATCTCTTGCTCATTTCGTGTTGTAGTACCCTGTGTTACTTGCTCTCCATCAATAGAGAAAGTGATGGCAGATCCCATTCCTGTATTTACATGTTTTTTATAAACTGCATCACCCACAAAATTCTCAGTAACCGAAACTTCGATGGGCAAAGAGGCCATGATTTCATCATCGACTTTCATAGAGGAATTCCTGCTATTCCGTTTTCTTTTAACTCTGGCATCTCCAACTGCCATCATTAAACTCGGATTTTCTTTCATTTTTCCAATTTCATTATCTTCGCCCTCGTTAGTGCCTAAAGGCAGTTCGGCATTTTGTCCAGCTATTAGCCTCTCTTTTCTCGCTTTCGCCTTCTCAACAACTGGAGATTGCGCGACTGCAGAATTCGTCGAACGGGACCTTGTGGTTCTAACTGGAACCAAAAGGCCTTCCTTAGGTTTTCTAAGAACACCAACAGCCTGGTTTTCTTCATTACTTCTATTAGCTTCACATGCCTTGCCAAGCCTCCCAATTGACCTTCTACTCTTTTTCCCATCTGCGCTTTTTGTAACATCACAAGGTTTGTCATCCTCTTCATCTAAAAGGATTATAGCATTTTCTTCATGCCATTTCATGCCTGTCCCTTTGCTGTTACCGCATTCGCTCGAATCATCCAAGCGAGCTTCAATTTGTTCGTCCTTCTCACTTGAACATCGACTCTTTGGTGAAGATTTCCTATTTGCGCTTTGTAGAACAGAACCATTTTCATCCTCATCTTCATCTATAACAATGATGACCTTTTCTGCGTCCGCTTCCACTCTTTCCACTTTGCTGTTCCTGCTTCCACCAAGACCTTTCGAGCGAACTTTCACTTGTTCATTCTTCTCGTAGATCTGCTCAATTTTCACATGTAGATCATTCAAGGATGTTCAAAGCCAAAAAAATTCTGCAGAAAGAACACTGAACAAAAAAGACAGTCAAAGAAAGGAGATACCTTGAAATAGGAAACAAGACTATCCGCCATTTGAGAATTCGTAGCATTGGCACGCAGTCCATGCTTCTTGCAGAGCCTTTGCAGGTCTTTCCTTTTCAATTCTTTGAAATTAACCTCCATGGATCTAGTGAAAAACACGGAGTGAAATAATTATATGGAAAACAGAACAAAGGGGGTTTGAGCATCGATTGCACTTCTACTGAGAGATCGAACCAATCGACTACACTCCTACTAGAAATCTAAGCAGTCTCTGCGGGGATGAATGGAGAATACAGGAGGGAAATAATGAGGAAGGAGTCGAGTGAGGGAGCAGAACGAAGAAAATTTTGAAACTTTTTGAATTGCAACTCTTTCAAATCATTTGAAATGGGTAAATTAATCGGTTGGACACGTGGGTGTGTCAGATTGGTTAGTGAAATTATTTGGGATTGGGAATCGTAGGGTGCACGCTTTCTAGGAACAACTAAAGCGAAAAATAAATAAATGAGCATAATCAGGCCGAATTTTTTTACATTAAATTCAATTAATTAAAACTTTAACTTCCTATATCTCATCATATTCAAAATTATATAAATATATTTACTATTTTATTTATTAAAAACATATCCAAAAATTCATTTTACAAAATTCATCTTACATTTATATAATGCTTATTGAAATCTATCCTAAGAAAAAAAAAAGTTTAAAATGATTCAAATATAAGGCCTCGTTTGATAAGGCTTTTTTTCTCCGTTTCCGTTTGAATAAGCCGAAATCAATTAGTATTTATTGTTTGGAATCAAAGCTTAACAATAATTCCTTTTTAATAAACATAGTTTTTTCAGCGGTTACAAAATTCTTTTCGTATCTGCTTCTTCGGTCACAAAACGGAGTTTCGGAAGCGAATTACTGATTTAAAATTACTTTCAAGTATTAAATAATAAAATCTCAAAAGCAGAACTCCTAAACAAACAATTTAAAATTACTTTCAAGTATTAATAAGCACTTTTAAAAATATTAGTCAAACATATCTCATTATTGAAACTCCATTTTATTGAACGGCTTTTTCTCATTAAAACTCCTTTTTATGTAAGCATAAACCGAATCAAACGAAGCCTAAATGAGTTTGAATCAAGTTGGAATATAAGTCAACCAAGCTAGCCAAAACAAGTATTAGAATTGCGACGTAAAATTTCGCAATGAGAGTTTGCTAGGGTTTTCATACAAGACTGAATAAGCTTGTTGTTGAGCTAGCATCACGAGACCAAGATGATGATTCATTGGGGGTTCATTCCGTTCACGACGGGATCGAGAACATATGAGTTTATATAAATTTGAGATGGGAGGAAAATAAATTTTTTTTAAAAAATAAAAATATTAAAAAAAAAAATCTATATTGGGAGGATTCATTTATGGAGGAGCTTTAGGACGTTCGAGTGCTTTGCATCTGGAAATTTTTTTTTTACCCGTACGACACCCCAGGGCTACGTACCCGAGCACTTGGTATTTGTGATCCTGAGCACCCTAATGCTGAAGGACAGAAACTTGAGCACAGTAGTGGCATAGATATGACACAACAGCGGGTCAAGACATAGACTGAGCGCCGCAGCGCCCAAAATTGGTGCTGCGAGACAGACTAACATTTATTTTTCTCATTTTTCTCAAGTGTTGCATTTATAACTTACTTTTTTATTATTATTTTTTAAGTACTTAGACATTGAGAACAGTGCATGTGAGAACAAAAGTAAGGAGAAGAGTGAGAAAAGATAGACTTGTACTTATTTCTCCCAATTTTCATACTGGATTTCTTGGTGTGTGGTGGCTATGCGGGGTTTTTTCTATTTTGGGTTTTTTCACGTTAAATCCTGGTGTCCTTTATTTTTCTGTTGCTTTTACTTTATTGCTTGTTTTGTCACTGTGGTGTTTACTCCTCATCACCTCCAACAAAGAACACCATCAGCCATCGTCGTCTCCTAATTACTATTGTCTACCTGTCATTGCCCAATTGCCATCATTTGACCCCCATCTCCCAGTTGTCACCGTCTACCAACAATCACCCAATTATTAAAATTATTCATTGTTGTCAAACTACCATTGTATGTCATCATCACAACCATCATTGATTGACTATCGTCACCCAACTAACACAATCTAACTATCGCATCTCCCTCACATTCACTAAAAGCCAAAGTTATATTATATAATTTGCAATCTTTTCTTCTCCAATTGATGGGGAAAACATAATCTTGTAACCTATCTATAGTAATCCATTTAATCCGGGCCAATTCTCGTGGCTTTTTCCTATATAAGATTTTTCAAGTAAAAATGATGATGCCTGAAATAATCTTTTCTATTATCTATGTGTGTTAGATCTTTGTAAAAAATTAGGACAGAGAATTTTTTATCAATCACTATAATTTGTCTTGCACACAACACAAAGCTAATTAAAAAATTAACTTGAATTTTTAGACAATTTATAATCAATTGGAATTATTTCAAGGGGGACTAACAAGTCATGATTTGGCTTAAAAGAATATTCAAAAACTTTGGCCCTAATGGAAGGCTAAAGATATAATTTAAAATATGACATCATATTTTGAAAAAAAAAAAACATTATTTGAGGATATTCATCATATAAATTATATCATTATGAGCTTAAAAATCATTAGATTTATCTTGACATTGATATTTACCATAAATAGTTTGTATTGCAATAGTCTCAAAATAAATCCATTTGTTTTTAAATTTAGTTCTTTCCAACTTAAGTTAAGATATCCAACTCCCTACATCGATATCAGTCGTATGACTTCTTTTCTGACTACAACAATTTTTCGAAAAAACTATTCAATTTAATTCTAAGACAACATTAGATCACCCAGCATATAAATTATTAAATTAGAAATTTCAATATCAACTTTGTGATCATCTAAAATTTTTAAATTGATGTATAGTCATAAATTAAATACAACAATACTAAAATCATTTTGATTCGAGTCAAAAGACATGAATCAAAAACTCTGAAGTCATTTGAGACATCAAATTGCCTATGATTTTGATTTGCTTTTAGCCAAAATAAATATTTCGTCAAGATGAATTCAACAAATCCAACATTACTCAATATAATATCATTAAGACATCCAGATGTATAAAAAATATTGAATAATCAAAATAATCAATCCAGATCATCAAATGGAGTATCCTTCTTCTAGTAAGAATGATCAGGGTATTGGGGAATCGCCACTGGAGGTGGCGGACGGTCGGCGGCCGACAACGAGCAGTAGCGGCAAAGCTTGACTCCATATCCTCTCGGTATTGAAAAATACACCTCCTTTGTTTGAGCTTTTACTAGACAATTCTAATGAAAAGTAGATTTATGAAAACACTATAGACCTACGCTTTCAATCCCTCTCAAATTGCATGGGGATGTAAGTACGTTCTTCTTCACCCTACTAAGCATGTTATAATGAATGAAGTCTTAGAATATATCAAGTTCATACTTTTGAATGGCATCGAAAAGAAGTATCATTGCAGGGGAGGGGATCTCGATGTGAAGGCAATGTCCTTTCCCTGTTAAACCAATAAAGGACATAATGGACGCCAAACTAAGTAAATTGCACTCAATCCATTGAGAGTCGTTAGGCTAAGATGGTTAAAGAGACTACCACAACTAATAAATCAAGCTTTAGCAACACTTTTTAAGATCTGTTGCAATGATTTAAACACCTACTAGAAACCGCTACTCATAGAAACCACTATATTTGCATTTGCTTGAAAGACTTTAGCAGTGGTTTTATAAGTGCTTACATAGGAAGGCTAAGCAGTGCTTTTAGTTAATATATAGCACCAGTTTTAAACCGCTTCTAGTTAATGCTACTTTATCCTCTCATTTTAGTAGTGAATTATATAACTTGGAATAGTTTCTTGAACCATAAAAGAGTAAAAGCTAACAAAGTTCAGTTGACATAATGAAAAAATTCTCTATGAACAATAAAGTGAAACGAGATATGAACTAACAAAGTAAGGAAAAACTTCTCACTCTATTTTTTCCCTACAACCCATCTAATTGACACAGCTCATCTTGATTTGTAGGTAGAAAGTTTTCGTTATCAACTAAGAGGTGTTAAATTTGAAGCATGCATATGTGATGTGTGCATGAATTTGGAACTATATTTAAAAGGATATGTGAATGAAGAACATCAAAATGCTAATATGAATTCAATCCCCACGGAGAGAAGGCGAGAAAGAAAGGAATCAATCAATAATTGATGAGTTTTTTAGGGTGAATTGATGGTCACGGCCAACCTATTTTATTAATCCACCCAAAATTACAAACTTTCGGCCCTGAGCTTCTAGAATGTGAGTCCCTATGTAACTAAATGTTAAGTTTGGATGGGGAGGACTTAGTTAAATGAACAATGTTCTAGAATATAAGTCCGGCATATTTCGTCCCTATGCTCGAACATTGATGCTAGTGAAAAAGATGAGTAATATATGTTTTTTACAATAAATATCTTAGAAGTGAGAGGATGTGTTGCCCATTGGTTGGAGAACATAATTGAATTTTCAAAATCATGAATTTGATTCACATACTTTATAATTTATCATTATTCTAAAAAAATGGATACTCACATACATCACACAAAATATTAAGATTTATTCATTTACAAAATAAACTTCATTATTTACATGCATAACACTCTTGTTAATATCCCATCGCCGATCATCATGCCTCAGGTCTCATCGCCCTTCACACAATATTGGTTGTCATCAAGATTTCACACATTGTCTTTTGTTGTTGATCGGTGAACGTTGCAATAGAGAGAAAGCGAGCAATGGAACTAGGAGTGAAATTAAACCAGATTTAAGCTTCGTTTGGGACGGTTTTCTTTCTGCTTCTTAAAAAAAATTTCTTGTAAAATTTTTATACTAGAAAAAAGCTTTAAGAAGTAGAAAGAAAGTCGTCCCAAACAAAGCCTTGGAAAATTTTTACGTTAGTTGCAGGAGTCACACGACACCCTCCCAGTGAGATCTCATTGTGACTCCCTTCCCTTCCTCGTGCATGACGATGTCCATTCCTGAATTCCTCTTTGTCGTTAAGGTTTCGATAAAAAAAAGTGTGATTTAGGTTTTATATATACCTAAATTGTAATGTTTTGAATGATATGTATGTAAATAAATAAATAAAAATATTAAAATGCAAAAAAAACTTATACTTCATATGGAAAATAATAAAATAAAATTGATCCTAAACAGTTTATACGGTTTAATTTTATAGTGAACGCTGAAGAGTAGCCTGAGGCTTCGTTTGGGACGGCTTTTTTACTGTTTCTTGAAGCAGCTTTTTAGTATAAAAATTAGAAAGCTGCGCGCTTCAAGAACCAGTAAAAAAGCCGTCCCAAACGAAGCCTGAGTTTCAATACGATATATAAAATTTAAAGTAATTATATTAGCTTTAGCTTTATTTCATCGATAGTATTTATGAAAGATAAGATTCATTACATTCTTCCTTCTTTCTTTGAAACGAAAAGCAAAAGATGTTTGGGAACGCATATTTAACTTAAATGAATATTAATATTAAATATTATTTTTTTTACTTAGAAATATTTTCAATTGGACATAAAAATAAAAAATAAATCTATTATTCAATAAAATATAGCTAAATTTAAAAAAAAATGAAGAGCTTGAATTTTTTAAACACAATATATAAATGAAATAAAAATAGACAAAATCAAAATCTTAATCAACTAAATATTAGATGTTATATATAAATAATCTATGAAAATTTTAGTTAGTGATAATTAATTTATAAGATGAAACGGTGGTTGCTGATGATGGTGGCGGGAGCTAATGGTCGTCAATTGTATAGTAATTTTTAAAATAACTCAAAATATATCAAAATTATTTTGAGTATTTTTTATTTTTAAAATAAATAAATAAATAAATAAAAAGCTAGAAAACACATCAAATAAGAATTATTTTTAAAAAATAAAGTGATATCAAATAGCCCCTTTGTAAATGCAATACACTTAGTAAATTAATTCTTAGTGCAACAATATTAAGAGCATATATGGATATTTTCATGCACATCTATAATCTCATGTAAAATTATAAGCTATTTTAACCTTTGCAGAATCTATCGACACAAATGATTATATTTAATTAAGAAGTTTTCAAGTAGACATTTAAATAACAGCATTTTAAATAGTAGTAATTTTAGAATGGAATTTTAAAAGGAATATGTGAATACCAACAAACATCGGGAAAATAAACTTTTAGTACATAAAAGATTTTTCTGCCAATCACACCTAAATACTTAGATGTATGTACCATAATTAGATATATTAAGATATAGTTTACAAGAATCGGAGAATCTATGTGGATTCCGAGTCTAAAGAGCCTGCAAATTTCATGGTAAAAGTCGGAAGAATCTCAAGAGATCATTTGATATCTTCTTGGTCATTCTCCTTTGAGGAGTAGAGATCACATAGTACAAACTCTAGCATAACTTTTGGTGTTAATGTCTGAAGGAAGATTTAGCGTTGACGATTTACATCCGTTTTATAAGTGATGATGTGCATCAATATTTGTGGCGATGAAGTTGATGGGCATTGGCTTTTATGGCGATAACATGTGTTAACCTTTTTAAGTGATGGCATGTGTCAATGTTATTGTTGACAGTCAGCATTGAACTCGGCTAGCATCGGGTTGGGTGATGGTAGTTATGAACATTAATGGGGTGATAATGATTGGAAGATTATAGTCGAGTGAATGTGGTAGGAGGACCATAGTCAGACGATGATGGTTGGAGAACTATTTTTGAGTGACAATGGTTGAAGGCTTGTATTCAAGCAATGGTTGTTGAAGGAGCACAATTGGATGATGATGATGATGATTGGAGGATCATCATTGAGGGATAGTGGCCTAAGGATTGCAGTCATACAATAGTAATTAGAGGTTCAAAATCATGTGACGATGGTTGGAGCACCATATGCCGAAAACAATGGTCGAACGTTTATAGTTAGACAACTGTGTTCAAAGAACTGCAGTCGGGCATCGATTATCATAGGAATATAGTCTAGCTACAATAGTCATAGGACTATAATTAAGCAAAGGTGATCAAAGGTAGTATGTGGCTAAAGGGATTTAATATGGCAATGATGGTCGGATGACCGTAGTTGGGCAAAGATGATTAGAGGATCATATTCATGCTAAGGTGGTTAGGGGATCATAGTTACGTGATAATGGTCAAAGGATTAAAGTTAGACAATAGTGTTCGGAGAATCATAGACGATTGTTAGAGGATCATAATCGAGTAACAGTAATCAAAGGACCATAGTCAAGCAATAATATTTGATGGAGGTCCAAAAATATTTAGTTCTTCTTTTTCCTTATACTTTGATAAGGTTTAGAAAAAAATATAATACCTATTATTTTTTTGCCCTACATCACCAACCCATCAACCCACCCTCAACCTCAAGTCATATTAGATATTATATTTTGTCTTTTGTGGTTCATCCTCCACGACAGGTAGAATTCCACTCAGCAATGTGGCACATTGAAATAAAATATCAATGAGCAGAGCATCTATATTATTATTATACTCCTTGGTCCTTAACCGTTCCCCTTTCTCAAACCACCCTACCATATTAATTTATACATTCAATATAGCAAGCAAAGTCAAAACAAAGGCTTCTCTCATGCACCTATGTCGGCCCGGCCGAAAATAGGAGGAAAAATGTCTCTTTTACACTCTCAAATGAAATTCCAAAATCTTGGTTAGATTTGCACCATCCGAGGATTCTAATTAGCGCCTGGTGCCAGCAAATAAAATTCCAAAATATTGGTTAAATTTGCACCTTCCGAGGATTCTCTTAGCGCCTGATACCTGGCACTGTCCTGTTGCATGTATCTGTCACATCTCTTTGTTTTTTTCTGGAGGAATTTGGCAATGACTCGTATGAACGTGCTAAATGTTGATAGGTGAGTACCTTAGCAGCCGTTTGGATTGCCAGAGAAGCTAAGGTTCGTTCTTATCTACTGGAAAATAACCTTTTCTTGTTTATCTAGCTGTATTAATTGAAGAAAGGAATGAGATTGTATAATGTAAAATTGATATATACGTATTTACTTGAAAGGTTAGATTTTTTGGTAAGGTATGGAGAAGTTTACAGTTGGTCTAAGAATTGCATGGCATGACATAATTAAGGGTATAAGAGGGTCAAGCCGGCTCGCAGGCGGACTCCAACTCGACTCATTAAGAATTTCACGAGTCAAATTGATTCATGAGTTTGAGCTCGAGTTCAATCTGGCCGACTTGGCTCCTAAGCTGATTGTGCCGTCTGATTAACACAAAATATATTTTAAAAATTAAAGTAGCATTCTATAAGACTTTTAACCTTTTTTTTTTAATTATTTGTGGAAACAATTAAATAAATTTTAATTTAAAGATAAGAAATCAAGATCAACAATCGAGTCAAGTTACTCGAGCTAAGTTTGAGCCTATTTTTTTTTAAGGAGCCAAATTTGAACTCAATAAAGATCAAATGAACTTAACTCGATTGGGCAGTTATTGGATTCGACTTGACTCATTTACACTCATAATCATAATGTTATATTGTGCGATGCTTATTCAAAATGTCTTGTGGTGAATATATGAAGGCAAGAGAAGCATAACCAATGCATAATGGTAGAATTAGGAAGTGAAGGTTGGAGGAGATTTTTGTCCCCCTTAGATTTGAGAAAATATGCATTTGCATATAAAATCTTATTTCTAAATTCTTCTAAATTTAGGATAAGAAAAAAAAAAGTCTACACACAAAAATAATATAAGAACATGTGATGCAATAGAGAGAGCCAATAATGCTACACATTACTTTATATGTCAAAATTCAAATCTTACTTTTTGGTGAATTTTTTTATTTATAGGCATGAACAAAACAACACGGGCAACCAAAAGTTCAAAGGGACATGAAAGAATAAGATGCGAAAGATAAGCATACCATATTCATTTTGACTTGCTCACGTAGTTCATCTTAGGCTTCGTTTGTGACGACTAATTTCTTATTACTTTCTAAAGTGACTTTCTAGTTAAAAAATTTTAATTTTTGTAATATAAAGCAGCTTTAAGAAGCAATAAGAAAGTCGTTTCAAACGAAGCCTTAGGCCTCGTTTGGGACGGCTTTTTTATTGCTTTCTAAAACAGAATTCTAGTACAAAAATAAAAATTTTTGTACTAAAACTCCGTTTTAGAAAGCAATAAAAAAACAGTCCCAAACGAAGCCTTAATCTATTGGTTGATAGCTCTTATGTATGTGACTTGTGTATATGAGTTTATCTTAATTGACTTAGAAATTAAAAAAAATTAACTCGCTCAAAAATGTATAATTAACTTTAAATATAAATTCAGTATATTTAATTATTTATTTATCAGATTTGTCTGTCAAATCGTGACACACATGCAGGATTAGAATATAAATGCTTCTTTTGTCACTTTCACTTATCTGAATTGATTAACTAAGACGGGAGCTTTTTTTTTTTAGTTTGTTTGACTACATAACTACATAAGCTTAATGATGTCATTAATTACGTAATTAGTGATTAGGTTTTCGATTCACAACGCGTGCATTGTTATTAATTATGTTAATTGCATTTTTATCCATGTAAATAATAAATATTGCCGTTGTCAGGTTCAAGTCTTGTATGGAAAAAAAGTAAAGGACTGTGTTAGATAGTTGATTGTCAACGTAAAATTTGTAGAACAATCGTGACATAAAATAATGACATATAGATAATAAAAGTATGTATGACTTTTGCAGAGTTCAAAAAGATGTGTGATCTAACCTTGTTTCAATATGTTTGTTTGACACAAATGGTGGAATCAAATCTACGCAAGAGTAACCAAGTAAAAAATAGATACTTGGTTGCTCTTAAGGATTTTTAACTTATGTGATAAAATCTTTAATATTCAATTTAGATATATCACGTTAGCACTACAGTAAAATCACGTATTACTGGCGGATTTTCCGACATAAAATTTTGAACTTTCCGATGAATTTTCGCTGGTAATAAGCAATTTTCTTGTAGTATAGAGCATTTTTTTTTTCGATTGTATTTGTCAATCTTATGTTTATATGATTATGAGCCTACCAAATAAAAATATGATATAGACTTTTAGCTTATATATATATATATATATATATATATATATATATATATGTGTGTGTGTGTGTGTGTGTGTGTGTGTGTGTGTGATCGAGTTGTGGAAGACATTTTGGAAGCTAGTTGAGCTGTGAAAGGGACTTAACAACTTGGATTTTGTGTTTCTAAACAAGTTTGATGTTGGTTTTTTTTTTTTTTTTGTCTAAGCAGGGGCTCTTGGAGTGCCACAAAGGCTAATTTGGCCTTTGAAAATTCAAACATGTTAGCTTGAGCTTATAAAAATCTTAAATGAATCCCTATGACACTCATATGATACATTTATTATAGTTGAATGATAAATGATACTATGTTCTTTAACCAAATGGACATTGCATTTCCACCCATGTAAAAGAGTGCGATGAGTATTGATTGATACTTCTTCAATAACATAGGCATTGGTGGTAGCTTTTAAAGTAGCTATAGCAGTTATATCAGTTACGTATTAAATTTCAATGTGATGATTATGCCAGTTATTAAGTTTCTCATGGGTGCAAGCCCCTATAATTAATTATTTCTCAAATATAATATATACTTAATAATTGATGTGAGGAGATAAGCATTGGATTATTGGAAGAAGAGGATGCTTGAAGGAATTCCAAGAACAACATAACAAATCAAGCTCAAAGGCTTAAAATCATATAATATTCATCAATATCCCCATCCTACTACAATGCTTCATATATAAGCTACACTTAGTTAAGATGTTCCTACATCAATAATGCATCAGGTCAAGTATATTCTAATCATCTTTATTAATTCAAGTATAGGGATGAGGTTCATTCAACGCAAGGTTCGGAGATTGAGAATCTCCTTGGAAAGGATGACATATGCCAAAATATTAGAATGTTATGCAAAGAAAGTATCAATATGAATCTCTACTATTATAAGGGAGCTTATTCGTTTTAACTCGGTATCATGTGCACTAAGCTATATACACTATAGAAAAATACACTATTCATTATGGTGAAAAAAAAAACAAATTTTATTAAATTCATATAGTCTAAATTTGTTTATTAGTTATTCACTATGGGGATTGGGTTGACCTTTATTGCTTTGTTAGTCTATGTAGACAACATTATTTTATTGCCAATTATTCTCTTATATAATTAATAATCTAAAATCTCTTCCTCACAATCAATTTCAACTCAAATATTTTGGTTATCTTAAATATTTCATTGTTTTTTATATCATTCAATCAAGCACTAGGCTTCTTATTTCACAACATCATTATATTTTGGAGCTCATAAAAGACTCCGACTTTATTGCTAACAAACTTAACGAGGCTACCATTAATCTGCACAACTAACTCAATAGAACTCATGGTGATCTCTTATGCACCATCATATCAAGCCTTGATATCACTTTTGATGTTCACCATTTTTTTTCGGACAGGTTATGGGATTCAAGTTGGGGTGAGAGGGAAGAATAAACTTCCGTCAACCATTGTGCCACACACTCGATCCCATTGTTCACAAATTAAGTCAATTCATTACTCAACCTAGGTTTATTGTATTATTAGCGAATTGACTTGGTTATATTTTAAATTGCATTACTTAGGAATTTCAATCACTTCGCAAGCACTATTCCATGACAATCAAGCAACAATCCAAATTTCCAAAAACCCAACTTTTCACGAACGAACCAAGCATATTAGTGAGTTTTATATTTTTATTAGACTTTGTAAGCTCATTATGTGATTTTATTGATTTCAGATCAGGAAGAGGTCAGAACTATGTGGAGTGAGGTGGATTGAGATGTTAAGGTTTCTCCATTTATTTTTTTTATTTTTATTTTGTAGTCAAGAGCTTGAGATAGATTGTTGATTGAAATGATCTCTTGATTATTGTAAATTTAATTTTGAAGAAAGAAAAAATAATTCTTCGATTGCTTGCACTAGACTATTCAAATTACATATTGATGACTTTATAAAAATTTTGATATTCGATTAAAAGATAAAATATATAATTTTTCCAATTTAAGACTTGGAATGGGACAAATTTGATATCAAAGTAATGTTTATTAGAAGAATTTGACAGCAACTAAAGCTTAAAATTGATTATGAGTGAGGTAAAAGTTGAGTAATATAGATTTTCATTTGTGTATTTGATTGATTTATTTTTATTTGCATGTATGTTTTATTGTGTGTTAATCAACTAGGAAAGAGAATTATATTAGTTGACAGATGGATCTTATTGATGAGGATATATAGAATGGATAGAGTGTAGTAACAGTTCTAGTGAGTTTTGACAGCTTAATGCAACTTGCTAGTATGCTTGCATAGATAATGAGTGACTCCCAAAGTAGGCTTGACATAAGTAACTAGAAGAGGATAGAAATCTACGAATGTTTTATAAATTAAAACTGCCATTATTTAAGAGATCTGTAGAACCTCAAATAGTAGAATAGTGGTTGGTAAGGATATAAAAAATATTCAATAGTATATAGTGACCAGAGAACATGAAAGTGTCACTAGTAATGTTTCTGTTTGAATGAGAAGCTGAGAGATGATGGATATGGTAGTAGCGGGAGAAGTTTTAGAGAAAGCAAATGCAGAGATTACTTGGGCATAGTTTGTTAATATTTTCAGACGGGTTTGTACCTCCATTAGCTCAATAATAAATGCACGAGGCTTTTATGAGATTGGAGTATGGAGAAAAGACAGTTGATATAGTATGAAGCTAAATTTATGACACTAGTAAGGTATGCTCCACAATTAATTAATATAGTGGAAGAAAATTGCAATAGATTTTTTAGGGGTCTGCAATATGAACTTAGACATCCATAGTCCCATTAAGAATTCATCAATTTTCAGAGCTAATTTAGAGAGAAAGATTAGTGAAAAATGATTTATCTATACCACAATTCAGAAAAGATATGAGCATGAAGGGATTGGGAGATAATATGAGCAGGAAAGATAATTAAATCTTTAGACTGTAGGAAAATATTTGAGACAAGTGTGGGAAGTGTACATCAGTTTGTTCGATGTGGTAACTGGATAATGTTTTTTTATGATAAGACAATGTTTCATATGTGACAATGAGGACATCAGATGGTTGATTGTCCATTATAATGGCAAGGAGAAAGATCTGGATTCAGAGGAGAGAAGGCCAAACAATGGGGTTTAAATAGAGGATTATTAGATATAGATGATATAGTGAAGGGTCCGTGCATAAGATAGATGGACAATGAGTTATTTAAGGTCAACGAGAACCTGCATGGTCTACTTTGCCAACACTAACACCAGTATGATCCAGAGTTTATATTTTGATTCAACATAATGATAGAGATGCACATGAAGGATCCACTAGTATAATTTTAATCATGTGCACTAAATTTTAAGTGATTAGCATTGTATTACATGTTGAATTATATTTGATTGTATTAACATGCATAAGTATGTGATTGAACTCTTGATTGATTGAATGCAATGAATAATAAATCAAAGATCAGTGTTGTTTTGAATTTTAGTGAATAAATTTAAATTGATTTTATTTATTTTGAATCATATTGCTTTATTTTGAATTAAATTGAATTGATCTATTTTGATAAATTTATGAATTGAATTTGTTTTCATTGATTTATTTTGTTTGTTTTGATTGGTGAAATGTTGAGGGTGATATTTTTTAACGTGGGTATATTATAATAACTTAATAATTATGAAAATAATTTTAAAATAAATTAAAAATGATAATATGAATTTTTGTCTGAAATAAAATCTACAATGTTGTGCCTGTCGGTGCAATGACATTGAGCCTTTGAGCTTAGTGATGACAGAAATTTTCTCTGTGACATTTAAGGTTCTATTCTACAGTAATTCTAGATTTGACATGCAACACAGCGGCGCTGGGCCTCTTAGGTTCCATGGTGCATGCTTCACATTAAAATGAGAATGAGTTATATATATATATATATATATATTTTCCTCCACTAAGTCGTTCTCTCACCTAGCCCTTAGGCTTGCCAAGAAAGGAAAGGAAGGGGGAGAAGGGGAAGAGAGAGTGAGGAGACAAATGAATTCACATGGTTGTAAAAACTACAACGGGCTAACATAGCTTGGCATGCCCACCAGTCACTATTGGTCATCAACTAATGTCGATGACAACTAGCTGTCACCGCCTCCATCTGCACTACCTACCACAACAAGCCATCGTTCACGCCCATCACCATCATATTTGAGATAAAAAAATAATCACATATATTCACTTTATATTCACCCAAACATGTTTAAATATGTTAAATATATAATATTCTTTTTACTCTCTTATTATATTATTTTCCCAACCAAAGAGCTCTTAGTTACCAGAGCTATGAAGAAAACGAAGAGATCTTGCTTTGCAAGATCTGGAATGAACCAGAGGATAAGAAACAGAGAGACGGATAAGAACAGTAAAGAAAGCTTATCTTATTACAATGAATCATATTACAAAGACTACAAATTATATATATACTAGAGCAAATAGAGACAATAAAGCTAAACCAATGAGAGAAGGACAACTCATTATTTGTTTTTATTTATTTCATTTTGTTTATCTACTAATAAGCCCTACGTGGGGTCCTGATTGGATACACATTGGGTACCCACGCTTTGCGCTGGCGGGCTTTGCCAACCTATGGTGACTTTCGGGATGTCATACCCACCCAGACCCACCTACTTTCCCCTCTTCTTGAATGCAGTCTGCCACGTATTAATGGCATTGAGGTTTGTTTCCCTTTACTCTGACTGCAAACTTTCAAGCCACATATCAAAATTTATCGTGGTCGCGGTGTGGTTCAATATTGCGCACTATGTAGTAAGGATTACTGTAATATATTGCATGTATATGATGATTAGTAATGTAAATCGATTTATCCTCTGATATTGAGTACTCACCCACGAGGTCATGAGCGTACCCAATGCAGGGCTCTGTTAGTTACCTATAAAATCCTTGCATGAACATATATGAATTTACATTCCTAAAATTGACCAGATGATTTTTCCGTTGAAGAAAATAAAGAAAAATCTATTAGCCATATGAAGAACCTAAACGTGCAAGACTTGGATCTTACTCGAAAATCATTGTCAAGTAAACCACGACAAGTTCAATATTTAATTCGTTTAAAACATCAACTGCCTTCTCCAAACAACCGGTCAACACCTATCCAAAACTCTTTTTGGTCAACGAACTTATTAAAAAATGCCAGTTGATCAAATGAACCTACCCAATCCTTTCCTAACCTAACTTCATCACTAATCTTTCAAAAAAAAAAAAAAAACTTCATCACCAATACATTCAATTTCAAACCGTTTATAAAATAAATAAAAATCCAAATTGAATACATGTATCTGATAAATATTCCCAAAAAAAAATTTTATTTCGTCTGAAAAAATCTTTTTTTTTTTTGTAACTCTATCCAGAACGAGAAGGTGGATCCCTGCTGGATTCCGTCCACGGCGGCGACGGCGACCCACTACCGCCACCGCCTGGTGGCCAGAAAATACTCATGTGCTGTCCTGCTTCTGACGCCGGCGAGTAAGATGGAGCCATCGGAAACGGCGATGAAGACACCGAACTCGAACCTCTCGTCAACGAATGAGAACCGAAAGACGAAGACGTATGAGAAGTCGACGCCATGGATGAGCTCGAATACATCAACTGATCCAATAACGCTGTGGGAGGCATCCCCTGATACTCCCCTGTTCCCTGCAACAATCTTGAGTACTCCACGTAGTCTCTAGTAACGTCCATTGTTTGGGAACGTGGCGACGGCCAAGACCCTGACATTCGAGCTGGAGGACCAGATTCCGGCAACCGGATCGCCGGAGAGACATTGATAGGCTGCCGGAGTTCGACAGCTTCAGGAAAATTGAGTTTTGCTCTGTTTCCTCGGAAGCGGAGCGCCGCCTCGTCGTATGCTCTGGCGGCAGCCTCAGCTGTTTCGAAAGTGCCGAGCCAGACGCGGGCCGCCTTGTGTGGATCTCGAATCTCCGCCGCCCATTTCCCCCATGGCCGTTGCCGGACTCCTCTGTATCTCCGGTGAACTTCTTTCTCGGCGTCGGGGGGTGCTTTTGGTTCTTCATGCAGTGTCGCCGGAGTTGATGGAACAGGGGATTGTCTTGTTGGTGGAAAGCTCTGCGGACTACGCTTCTGTGCTGTGTAATGGCATGAAAGAGAGTTATAAAAAGGGAAGGTGAAGGAAAATCAAGAAGTAGAAAATAAGTATCATATAGTTATTTCTTTAATTCCGTTCAATTATCTCAGACTCCTGAGAATAGACTGATAGAGGTGTTTAATCATAGAAGATCGAGTAAATGATTCTAGAAGATAAACTAAGTAAAACGAGCAGATAAGGTTACGAAAGACTTAAAATATTAGAAAATTAAGTCACCCTCAGCAGCAGACAAGGCTTTTGAGTTTATCTGCACTTTCGGAAATTGGAAATAATTGTTTTTTAAGCTAGTTAATCGATTCATGATCAGAACTGCACGCTTGAAATTAAGAAAAAGTAAACAATTTCTATAAAAAAAGACGTCTTTTCTCCAAAAAATTCTCTTGTATTAGAACATGTTCGTGAGAATTACTACAAGAATTATTGTTCTTCTCTTAGAAATAACAAAAAAGATTAAAACTTTAACGGAATTTGGAGCTTTTATGGCTGTCTGGTATGAGATTCCATAACTTCATTTTTTAAATTTATTTGGATATAAATAAAAGGATTTACTACATTCTAAAATCCTACACATTTCCTTAAATTCTGGAATTGAGATTAATCAGTACTAATCAAGAATTGGAGCTGAATTCAGTCAAATCCAATATTTAAGAAGGCTTCAAGTTCGAAATTACAAACATAGTTTGGTTTTAGGATTAAAAAATTGCATTTTTGAGTCGCCCATGAAAAGGATGAAACAGCGGAGGATGAGAAATAAGGGATATATAGAAATTCATAAAAATCTCTCTTTTACATACCTGCAGAACTCGAAGAAGACTCCCCTGCTAAGAAGCCTGTGTAATGCCTCGCAAGCTTCGGACTCATGAGCTCCTCCCTCTCTCTCTTAATCCCGCTACCGCCTCTTGAGATGAATGACGACGACGGCGCCGACGACAACGGCGCCCCCGCCGGCGGCTCACTGCCGGTAACAACACGTGTTAAAGCCGATACTATAACTGACATCTCCTGCTCCCCACCAAATCTAGATAGCAGCCCAACGACCGGCGGCGCCGATGACTTATAAGCCGCAGCCGCGGCCTTTACATCAGCTGTTTGGGCGTCCGCGACCGTTACATAAGCTGTTTGGGCGGTGGGTCCCGCTTCTTCTTCTTCCTCCTCCTCTCCCGCAGAGAAGAACCTCTTAATATCATCTGACTCGCTCGGGTTCGCCACCTTGATAATGCACATGAAAGCTGGAGTTAAGTCAATTTTTCGCTTCGAACATAAAAAAGAACTTCGGCCCTTTTTGAATCGAAGGAGATCAACTTCAATAAATAGGAAAAAAACATGAAAACGTGCAGCGCCGCGCCGCTTTAGTTACAGAGGGTTTTCCACTACTTTGAATTTTTAATGTTTTGAAAATCCAACGACTGGTTCAAAGTTTAAAGATTCAAACGGTGCTTACTATTATAAATTTTAAATTTTTTTACTGCTTATTTAAAACTCAAAAACTTTTTTTTTCAATTATAATATAATTGATTGAAAAAAATTTATTTTTTATTTGTTAAAAGAGAATAGTGAAATATCCGTATTTATATATTTCATATTCAAGTTTCACATCATCCTAAATATTGTGTTGGGTCTGAGGCAGAAGACGAGGAGGTGATGATGAAAATTACCATGGAGGTCTTGAAGAGTATGTAGCTAGAGGTCAAGATGGGAATGATCTCATTGGACATTGCAACAGATCTTGCATATATTAGAATGGTTGCATGTGAAACTAAGGTCGGGACGGCGGCGTGCGAAGGTGACGATCATATTAATTTTCTGTGATAAAGACATCGAAATAAGATAAGCAAATTTTTAATATTGTTTGAGGTATTTTTATTTTGTTGTTTTAAAATTGGTAAAGAGAATCGTAATTCAAATATTATAGAATTGAGACATAAATTTAATGATTTATAACTCATCATTTCAAAAAACTTAGAGAATTAATGATAAAAGTAAATTCTAGAAGCAAGAGAGAGTGTCAACTAAAAGACTTGAAGCATAATGAGACATTCAATTTGAGGATATTCTTATTAAAACTAGTCAAAATGAGCTTTAATTGTTTTGTTTTAAAAATAAAGATAACACATAAATAATCAATAAATTATTATATAATCTTTATAAATTAATCATTAAAAAATAAAAGTTTTGGCAGTTTGTTTGTTGGTAATATCTTATTTGGCCGAACCGACATAGTGTTTATTTCAAAATTTTAAACCGGTTAGTTTTTTTAATGAGAAAATAAAAGTCGGCTGGCAAGGCGGTCCACACGGATTTGACCGCCTCAATCGTGAAGGGGGTACGAGGAGGTCTTAGATTTGGATTTGATGAGTTGCAGCTGACTGATCCTTATTTTAATGAAGGAATTGTGACTCTTTGATTTACTCAAAGGACAATCTAACTGAAATTTCATATTTAAACTTTTTTAACTATTATATTTATTATATTGAGTGGAAGGCTCCATTTGGAACAACTTTATTAATACTTTTTAAAATATTTTTTTAATAGGGGTGTTAATATTTGACACGACACGAAAATCCGATCCGAAAATTTCGGGTTTGAACCGACCCGATTTCAAAATGGGCAGGGTTCGGGTTGACCCGACGGGTTGTCGGGTAAACCCGCCAACCCATTTAACATGTGTTGCTCGCGCTCCTGCCCAGGCTACCCTTGCCCTGCCCGCGCGACAATGCCAGCAGCGCGCCGCCCGTGCGCCGGCCTTGGTCCCGCGCGCGCCTGCCGAGGCAGCTCGCGAGCTCGCCGAGACAGCCCTCGCGCACTCTCTTCTGCCCAGCGCCCGCTCAGGCGCGCACCTACGTTCGCTTCCCGTGTCTGGTCGGGTCAACCCGGCAACCCGCCGGGTCATGTCCGTGTTCGGATTTCCGACCCGTTTACCTACCCGGGTGGTTAGGGTCGACCCGTTTGAACCCGAGTCAGTTCCGGGTTGGGTCAATTCCGGGTTCAACGCGAACCCAACCCGTGACCAAGTTTTGACACCCCTATGTTTTAATATAAAAAATTTGGGAGATTTACATACATACCATTTTATTTCATGCTATTTACATATCTAACTTTCAAAATTTTAATATTACATTTTTATCGCTTATATAAAATTTTAATATCAAATATAACACTCTTATATTTCATTCTTACCACTCATATCACTTTATAAACTTTAATATTTCATTCCATGCACTCATATTTATTCTATGGGGGGTAGACATGTAATATTAAAGTTTTAGGTATTAGATATGTAAGTAGCATGAAGTAAAATGATATGCATGTAAATCCTTCATAATTTTTTTTGCACTAAAAATTTGCTTTAAAAAATAATAAGAAAGATGTTTCAAACAAAGCTTTATATATAATTATCATAATTGAGAAATTTGATGTGTTGAAATTTGAAATTCATATTTTATTCCCTTTCTCTATCTTAAGCACTATATGAAATCTTTGTGAAATTAAAGATATTTAAATACTCATTTTTATCTAATAAAAGATTTTGATCTAAAATTATAAGCTAATGTGCGCTTATCTATATGATAATATTGTATTTATTTTGTAAAAGATCCTATGATGTAAAATCTAACATAATTAGTTAGTAGTAACATTAGATATATTAATTTGTGTGTACTAATTTCTTCTAAGCTTATAAATACCCCAATTGAGAAACATGAGGCATAAAAATGATAAGTTATCACTTCAATATATTTTTCTCTTTAATTTGTCTTGTGTGAGCATGAGCATTGAGCAAGCTCGAATTTCTTAATTATGATCCACGATCTTAATTGAGAGCAACAATGATTGGATCATAGATCTTAATTGAGCAATTTGAGCTTGTGCAAGCTCCCCCTTACAACGATTTTTTTCTCAAGGCTAGACATCCTTGTTGATCCACTGGAGGTGGCCAACTATCAGTGGCAAAGCAAGCATTTTTCTTTTATGGGGGCATAAATTATGGATCTTTAGAATATCCTAAACATTTTCATCCGGGCTTGGGTTCGACGTTGGTTGTTTTAATTTTTTTTAAAAAGACTTGTTATCACAAAAAAAAATATTTATAATAAGAAAAAATTAAAATCAAGAACGTATAATGTTCATATTCTTCATAAATGCATGCCACCTACATTTTCTCTCTAAACGTATTGATATTTTGAAGTTATTATACAACCATTTTGTTTTTAATATTATTAAGAATATATTTTTCAGTATAAGTAATCAAACAATTATTCATCTAAGAGTATCTCATACAATTACGCAAATGATTCTTTAAAATCTTCATAGTGAAGAATGTTCGTTCGAGAGATGTTTTACCAATTGGTAATATCATAGCTACTTTATAAGTAACAACACCAAAGAATAAATATCATTTTTTTAGCCTTCGCTTTTTTTTTTTGTGCAAGTTCTTTAATTCCTCTTAAATTTTTGAATATACATCACTAGATCTTATATCAATTATAAAAATCTCAAGTTGGTTATCTAATGTAATGAGATTAATATCTGCGAAAAAATTAAAGGATAAAATTTGACCAGACAAATCAATCATTGTCTATTAAATATTGAATATGAGTTATATGAATTCAAACATGCCACCAAAATAAGCAACTCGGTATTTATCTCATCAAATCTATTATTAAGCTCTTAAAATTGCATATGTATAATTGAATGAAATTATTCAAGTTTATAATAATGTTCATTTATAATTACTTGAGAATGCTGCCTCAATCTCCCTCACATTACATAATTATCAATCATATTTGAAACAATTAAATTATTCATCTTGCAAAACATACTAACTTTTGTTAACAAAGTAGTACATCTATTGTCTCTCATATTTTATAGTCTTTGTTTTGATACTTTTACCAAAATCATGATGTTAATGATATATTGATCTCATATAAGAGAACTTTAGTGTGAACCTTAATGTGTATATGGCCTATTGAAGGCATATCTCTTGACTCAGATCTCTACTCTTGAAAATTTCACCACTTTATAGTTGTTATACTAGTTTATTATATCTCACAGTTGGTCTCTTCTTTTACATGAACTTTTAATAATATTTATCAAATTAAAAAATGGTAAATTTCCCATAAAAAAGGGGGTTTTACATACATACCACTTTATTTCATGTTATTTACATATCTAACACCCAAAATATTAATATGACATGACTAACACCCATAGAACAAATTTAGGTGCATGGAATGAAATATTAAAATTTATAGGATAGTGTGAATGGTAGAAATGAATTATAGGAGTGGTATATTTGATATTAAAAGTTGTATGTGTGTGGTAGGCATGTAATATTAATGTTTAGGGTGTTAGATATGTAAATAGCATGAAATAAAGTGGTATGTATGTAAATTTCCCATAAAAAATTATATTAAAAAGTGAAGCAACTTGAACAAAGTTTTTAGCTAAATTGATTAATATTAGTTGAGGCTGATGAGCAAAGTAATATATATAATAAGCTGAACAATATTTTTCATAATTAAATATCTCAATCCATTTAACTCACCACACATATTACGTCACAACTATGACAACATATTGGTGCTATTCTCAACCCATATTTTGCAAGAAGTGCTTTAATAGCTTTCCTTATTATTAAAGTAAAGATTTCTTCCACATATACCCGTCAAATAAAGCGCATAATTATGCAACCTCTTTGATAAATATAACGTAATGTTATGGCCACTTACTCTTTTATTGATACATCGCAAGACTCATCTAATAAAATACCAAATAAATCATTACCTAATTCATTCATGATAACATTCATAGATATGATAGCGATGGCATGTGTGATGTCCTGCCCTGGGATCTATATTAAAAGAATTGCATCTGTCTTTCATTTTAGCTATTTAACTAGAACTTATAAATAGCAAAAAAAATTATGCATGCTATTCAGAGCCTCATATCATAGGATCCTTATATTTTTTTTTTTTGAAAATATGTAAAATTATGTAATGAGCACATAACTCAATAAGTAACTAAAATCTTACAACTGAAATTAATGTAAGGTAAAAGAGAACTGTATGATGTAAATTATATGAAGAAATATATGCATCAATATATCTATACTAGTTATATGTATTAATAATCATTCTATCATATATCATATATCAGTTATTTCTATTTCATTTTTCCATCACAAACTCTAATCAATCAATAATTTAGTCAATATTTATCACTCAATCAATTCCATTCAATCTTATCATTCATTCAACTCACTTAAATCTATCAGTTACAGTCATTATACCAATAACAATATTCAATATCAATAACAAAATTGTATCAGTAACATCATTCATATTCGTAAGCAATTTCAATATAAAAAATCAGTAATCAATGTTAGTATCAATATTAGTAATAAGTATCAATATCAGTAATCAGAATCAATAATAGTAATCAGCATAAATAATAGTAACAACTTCAACATCAACATTGGTATCTAACATTAAGATGAGAGTATCTTAAGTTTATGGGTATTACATATAATCAATTATATAAGTGAATTAGTGCTCTATCAAATATTCGTGTGAGCGTGTCTTGAGGTTATCTTGCTCCTACACTTATAACTCTTAATCAATCACCCCTTATAACTCTTAATCAGTTCACTCCTTATAACTCCCCTTCAATCACATGAATCAGTCGTCCTGACTCTTTATAACTTTTAATCAATCTTCAGCTCCTAATAACAACCGTCAGTGAATCACATGAATCAATAGAATATCATGTGGGATTATCATATCATATATATGATATCAATCAATATATCATTTCATTAGTACCAGTAGTGCATTTTAGTATATACAGTCATATAAGTACACTCCATTTTTAGTATACTTTTTCTCTACTCATTCACATAAAAATTCATATACAAAGATTTAACCAGTAAAAATTAAAAAAATTATATCAAATCGTTCAAAATGATTAAATATATAACATATCTAAAGTTAAATGATGAATGCTTACAAGACTAGGAGATAATGTATTTTTGATAAACTTAAAAAAAGAGAAAATTTGTAGAAATCAAAATTATTGAAATATGATTAAGAGATTAGTAACTTATAATGAATAGAATAAAATCCTTAAGAGGAATGACTGGTAAATATGACATAAAGATTTTTCTCTCTCATTTCTCTTCTTCTCTTTCTTTAATTTATTCTTGACCAAACAACCAAGTGATGGAGCTAGGCACTGGGTGAGGCATATATATATATATATATATATATATATCCTAGCACCACAGTGTCCTACTTCAAAGCTTTAATATATTTTAAATAATTTATTTCACATTTTTTGTCATTAAAATCTCTGTACCATTAAAAATATTATTCTCAACATTTCTATATTAGAGAGAGAGAGAGAGAGAGAGAGAGAGAGAGAGAGAGAGAGAGAGAGAGAGAGAGAGAGAGAGAGAGAGAGAGAGAGAGAGAGAGAGAGAGAGAGAGAGAGCATACTCAAAATAAAATTTGAAACTCAAATCAACTTATTATAAATCAGAAATCACTACAAAAATATTTTGTACCAGAAAACTTAACTTATAGAAGGATAAAAGAATACAAAATCATACCACATGATTAATTTTCTTATGCCCGAACTATGACTAATGTGAAACATACAAGAATTTCTTTGTAAAATTAATAATAATTTGAACAAAACTTTACCAATTGTAAACTTTTTGTTTCACTAAGTTAGATTATTGAATTTTCAATTAGAAGTTATGTAATAGCATACGGTTTATAACGAGATTAAAAGGATGCTTGTAAATAACATCAAAGAAAATATGTAAAACTAATGACAATGAAATAAAAATTCAAGACTTAACAATTAGAAATGTTCACACTGAGTTCCCTCACTCTCTCTCTTGAAATTAGGATTTAGCAGAGAAATATTAAAAGTAACCCTAGTGATGCCACCATAAGACAAGTGACACTTAAGGTATTATTGGCTGAAAAAGTAGCCGGAGGAGGGGAAGTTATGGTCGTCTGATGATTGCCACTCTCCAGATTTGCCACTCTCCAGTTGGTCATTGCTTGTCGATTGTTTCAGTGAGATGGTAGAGTATGCGATCTACGTAGCTTTCAACTAAATCTTTGAATTCACAGTCCAGATCAAAGAAGGGTGACTGAAGAATGTCAATTTGTCCTTGGGAGTTGTATGCAAATCCGTGGTCGACTTCAGGATCGGCCATTCATAGAGGTGACATCAGTTTGTTGGACTCAATCCTTGAAGGATTTTTGTTGGAGGAGGAGAATTTATGAGATATATATATATATATATATATATATATATATATATATATATATATATATATATATATATATATATATATATATATATATATATATATATATATATATATAAGGGGAGGGTTCGGCAAGGTTAGGGTGAGGTTCAAGGAGATTTGGAGAGGGAAGAGAAAGGATGGTTTAGGAAAATCTGAAATTAATTTCAGATTTATCTAGAATAGGGAAAGAAGATAGTTTATAATTTAAAATCACTTCAAAAAGGCAAGGGTGGAAGGGGCGGCGGCTAGAGGGGCCAATGGGAGGCCGACGACTATGAGAGTGGATGGCCGTCCGGCGGCTAGGGGCTAAGGAGGCTGATGGTAGGGGTATGGGGTTTCGAGTAGGGAAGAAGCAAAAGGGAAATGTGGTGAAGGGGAAAACATAAGGTGGCCGGCGGTATGGGAAAGAAAGAAGGAAAAATGAAATAAGGAGAGAATATGAGAAAAGTAGAGCTGATAGCCCAAACCTTTTGGTGGCTGTTAGGTATTACGTTGGCCCTCTCTTATGGTTCTCTCATTTCTCCGAAGCACACAAGACACAAGCCATAAGATAGTTTGCCTTTACCTAAAATTATTTAACTACATATAATGACCTCAAGAGCCCACTAAGTAACAAAATCCTACAACTGAACTGAAAGTACGACAAATGAGCAATGTGCATGTCAACAATTAAATTATAATATTAATATTAATATAATCATAAATTTGTGTAAAAATAATAATGCTCACGTGTAAAAGCAGTAGAATCTTTAAATGATAAAATATTACTATATAAAAGCTAGTAAAATAGTACAATGGGGAAACTAATAAACCAGTATGAGTATCCAATCAAATAAGATAGTCATCATATCATTTCAGTACTATCAATCAGCAAATAATTAAAACATATAAAGTATAAAAAATAAACCATCAATATAAATATCAGAATCATATAAATGCAGTAAAATCATGCAATGATGTATACATGTTATTTTGTTATTCTAAATATTATCAAATTAGTATCTTAATCACATGTACAATATATCATGTACTTAGTATATCAAATGCTTAGTATTAATACAATGAATCAATAACATTAACAGTAATAGTGAATTAGTAGAATGATCAAATATATCGATGTCCATATCGATTACAATATCACTATAGTGTCATCAATAATATCGGTGTCAGTAATAGTAAAGTAATGAAATAATAGTAAAATGTATAGTGATAATAAATCAATATAGTATCAATAAATTTTTATAGTAATAATGAATATAAAACATGTATTTCGGTGGTACTGCCATGCATCGCCATATTTTTTAGTAGTCTGTAATATTCAATAACCAATAATTATTGAATCAGTAAATAAAGTCCTCACACTTTTCTCATTGGCATAGTAAAAATTTCTTACAACTCCTAATCGTTGTATCACATGAATCAGTATAGGATAACACTAACAATAATATTTAAAGAAAAACACATCGACCCACCATCCAATATAAGTCAATCAATCTTCAATTAACGGGTCGACTAGTCTTTACTTATCATTTACATACATTATAATAAAAATAATAACGACAAACTATCATCCGATCAATTATATAATTTCATTCTCGATGATTGTATTAATTGTATGCTTGAATAAAAATACATAATTTCTTTACAGTGTAAATTATACAAAATTTAATAACTTCTATTTTACCCGTTGAAATTCATAAATATTGAAAACAAAATATTCAAAATAATCAGTATGATAACACATAAAAAATTATGCGATAAAAGGTCAATAAAGTTAAAAAATTACAATAAAGTTAATTTTGAAGAGAAGTCAGCGGTCAAAATTAAAATCTTTGAAAGCTCAGATAGAATTAGAATCACGTACTTCAATCTAAATAATTTTTATAAAAGTGACAAAGTGATCCGAATACCATAAATTCATATTTTCCTTTATACCACCTCCTTTATTGAAAAAATTGTAATTATTTATAAGTACTGAAAAAAAATAATACGCTCTAGGCCTAACGTTATAGTTCAAATAAAAATATTTTTTTTTAATTATTTTTAAAATTTTGAATTGTTACATGAATAATTAAACAAATAACTTTGATGAAATGCATAAAAAATCATGTGTGTAACTCGTATTCATGCATGTAAAATAAAATATCATTTCTGTTTTACACATATGCTCTATATTCTACACATAAGCTCTAGTTATATTTCAATTCATTTAATAACCATTATTCTAATGCCATTTTATCACGCCCCGAGATCTATATTGGAATAATTGTATCTATCTTTCATTTTAGCTATTTAACTAGAGCTTTGAACAACAAAAAGAATAATGTATACTATTAAGAGTCTTATATCATAGAATTCTTATATTTTTAAAAAATATATAAAATCACATAATGAGCGCAAAACCTAGTAACCAATATCTTAAAACTAAAATCAATGTAAGATAAAAAAGAACAGTATGTTGTAAATCATATAAAAAAATATGCAACAATGTATATATATTGGTAATTTATATCAATAGCCAGTATATAACATATCATATCTCAGTTAGTTCTATTTAATTCTTCCACCATAAACTTTAATAAATCAATTAGTAAGTCCATATTTATCACTCAATTAATTCTATTTAATCTTATAATTCATTCAACTCACATCAATCTGTTAAGTACAATCATAATATCAATAATAATATTATGTATTAGTAACATAACTATATTAGTAACAACATCAGTATCAATATCAGTAATCAATATCAATAATAGTACTCAACATTAATAATAGTTGCAAATTTAATATCAGTATCAGCATCTGATATTAAGATGAGGGTATCTTGAGTTTGTGGGTATTACATGTAATCAAGTATATCAGTGAATCAATATTCTATTAGATATTCATGTGAGGGTATCTTTCTCCTGCACTTATGACTCTCAATTAGTCATCCCTTATAACTCGCAATCAGTGTACTCCTTATAACTCCATTTGAATCACATTAATTAGTTGTCTCGATTCCTCATAACTTTCAATCAATCTCTAGCTCCTTATGAATCCCATTAGTAAATCAAATGAATCAATGAAGTATCACATATATTTTCATATTATATATCTGATATCAATCATTACATCATTTCACTAGTACCAACAGTGCATTCCAGTACATACCCTCATATTAGTACATAAAATTCAGCTCCTATTAGTACATTCCATTTTTTGTATACTTTTTTTCCTACTCGTTCACATAAAAATTCATATACATAGATTTAACAAATTAAATACAATCGAATCATATCAAATTATTCAGAATGATCAAATATATAACATATCAAAAGTTAAATGGTGAAAGCTTACAATATCATAAGATAATGCATTTTGGTAGATTTAAAAGGGATAAAATTCTTAGAATCAAAACTATTGAAAATAGAAGTAATATATTAGCCACTTATAATGAATAGAATAAAATTTTTAACGGGAATGGCAAACATATATGACTCAAAATCTTTTTCTCTCTCATTTCTCTTCTTCTCCTCCAATTTCTTCTTGACTAAGTGACCAAGTGAGGGAGGCGATGGATGAGGCAAAGATAATATATATATATATATATATATATATATATATATATATATATATATATATATATATATACGGATTTATATATATATATATATATATGCAATTAGTGGCCTAGCACCACAGTGCTTTAAATTAGAATTTTTATTTATTTCAAATAATTCATTTCACACTTTTGGGTTATTACATGTGATTTCCTTCTGAATGTCTTGAGCAATAAGTTTAATATTTTTGAAGCATTTTTAATACCACTTTTTAATGTTTTCATCATGAGATGAAGAAGTTCTAAAAACTTTCCTTCATTTTGATGATTCTTAGGTTTCATTATGATCACAAAAAGCTAATCCTTGGTGTAACAAAAAATAAATACAATCAATATTAGTAGTGAAACTAGTTTGATAATCTCTCTAGTTTTTATCAGGTCTTGTAATTGCAAATATGAGGTCATGTTATTGATTTATTAAATATTTTATTTTTTTCCGGATAATGTTATGAGCACTTTTAACTTGTCTAACATTGACTTTAAATCTATCTTTTTTTTTTTTTTTTTTTTTTTTTTTGCAATTTCAAAATCCCTTTATGTCACTACAGGAAAGTTATCTTTTTGCAGTGGACAAATCCGCAGTAAAATAAAGAAAATTCATTGCAAAATATAATTTGCAGCTGAATATAATCCGCTGCAAAAAAGTTGCATCGTAAATTTTTTTGGGGCAGGGGAAAATCCACCGCAAATATTTCCGATCGATATATATATATATATATATATATATATATATATATATATATATATATATATATATATATATATATATATATATATATATATATATATATATATATAATATATATATATATATATATATATATACGGATTTCCAGCATCAATTTTAGACGCAAATTTGTGGCAGAATTTCTGTAACAAATCCGCCATGAAAAACATTAAAAAATCTTTACAAAAAAATTCATCGTTAATTCGTCGACATTTGAGATGGACATACCATAAATTCCACCGCAAAAAATTGACTTTCCATTAGCGTATCAAAGATATCAACGTCTAATTGCTTGCTCTCGTAATTCTAGCCTATAAAAATGACAAAATAATCAATAAGTTGCATCTTTGATGATATTGTACACAACATTAAATCTATGTAACTTATGTGTATTTAGAAATTCATGATCACGAGGCTGATAAGATCTTTTTAGTAAGTATATTCTTCTCATCATATTCCTATCATTTTGATGATAATCATACTATTTTTCTTAATCCATAATCAACATGTAAATCATCCAAATTTATTTTCACATGAAAATATTTAGATTGGGTATTAGTATTATCGCAATTTGCATCATATTCAACTACTTCAACCTTTCTTTTCAAGTATCTCTTCATAGCTATAAAATTTTAAAAAAAACCAAATTGATATATAATTAAGTAAAAAAGAATTAATGTATTTTAACAAAATAGCAATATATTTTTAATGAAGAAATTGCAATTCATGAATGATTATTTTAACTTGAATTGAAAATTGCCATTCTCCTCTAGGTAATGTACAAAATTATAGTTTATTGGATTCCCTTCTCTAAAATTCCTGTCAAAAGTAATTTGTTTAAAATTTAATAAAATTTTATAAATTACATTGAAAAGACCCGCATGGGATTCACTAAGATGATATATGGGAGTGGAAAATCAGTTGTGGGGAAGGTTGTTTTAATAAAGATTGAGAAAGTCTGCTCGCGTGCTTGGTGGGAACCATAATTTGTGTTTCTTCCCACAGCTTTTGTCCTCCCGCCTCCACGGGGAGGGTCTCCCTCCCCTTCCACCCCATGGCTTCTTCCTCCTACCTCAGTGATTTCCCTCCTCTACTAGGATTAGTGGCTCCTTCGACCTCCGCTCCGTCTGGTCTCAACTTCATTTCTAACATCACCAATCATAACCCTGTGGCTAGCAACTTTGATGTATCCCTCATCAACCCGCCTGCTAGAGTTCCTTTTTTTTGTGGAGGATCTGGATCTCGGTGTTCTGGAATGGGGTCTGTCGCTGGTCAGTTACTCGGTGTTGACCTCATTTTTGTATGAGGTCACTTGGATTACTCTTGACCCTAAATCAATTTAATTTTCAAATCAATTCGAATTTTAGGATCCTCCTAGAATCCTGACCCTAGGATCTATGCTAGGATTCTTCTAGAGCTTAGACCCTATGAGCTACTCTAGATCCTAAACTTCTTCTAGATTCCAAGCTATAGGAATTTCTTAGCCTATAGGATCCTTCTAGATTCCTAACTTTAAGATATATTCAAACCTTAGGATCTACCTAGATCTTAGGTCAATCAAGCCAAATTCAAGGTCCAAGGGTTTTGTCCTAAAGGCCTTTTCCGTTGAATTTTCAAACACTTTGAAACCTAGTCAAATGACCTCCAATTCAGAGTCTGTCAGTTGCATACTGATGGGACATGTCTCTGGAGGCAACCCTCCAAATTTGAGCCCATTCCGAGGTCTCTAACCTCAAA
Source organism: Dendrobium huoshanense (assembly GCA_016618105.1). Taxonomy (NCBI): domain Eukaryota; kingdom Viridiplantae; phylum Streptophyta; class Magnoliopsida; order Asparagales; family Orchidaceae; genus Dendrobium; species Dendrobium huoshanense. The sequence continues at coordinate 64,126,654 of CM028344.1, forward strand.
AACTTAATCAAAATCCATAGGCTGCAAAACCTTTAAATATTTACAGCCTATGCCACTGACTTTGAAGATTCTGACCTTAGAGCATTCACCAAAGCCTCTAGTCACATCCAGACCTTTAATTTTAATATGTTGAACATTAAACTGCATTTTGGTTGATCCATTTTGACCCCCAGTTGACCAGGGGTCAAAATGACAAAAATACCCCTATGGGGCTCAAATGTTGATTTTCAACCAAATGAACTCCGAATTGAATGCATCCACCTCCAACAAGTTTCAAATGTCATTTCAAATGTTTTGAACCTATTCCCAACCCCTGGGTCAACTTGGTTGACCAAGTCAACAGGTTTGACCCAAGAGGCCCTTTAAGGGTCCAAACATGTGTTTTGACCCAAATGACCTCTCTAGGCCATCCAACCATTTCCATTAGTCTTGAAATGCCATTTGAAACCTGTTCGACCCAAACCCAGACCTTGGGCCAACCTAGTTGACCAAGTCAACCTAGGTTGACCAAACAAGCCCTTAAGGGTCAAAACAGGCATTTTGATCAAATTGACCCCTCCAGACCTTGGGACCACCTCCAATGGTCTCCAAATGTCATTTCAAATCTGTTGATCCCATTTCCAGGCCTTGGGTCAACCTGGTTGACCAAGTCAACCTAGTTGACCCAAATGGCCCTTTAAGGGTCCAAATAGGTGTTTTTGACCTAAATGACCTATTTAAGCTATGGAACCACTTCCATTGATTTTAAAAAGTCATTTCAAACTTGTTGTGCCTGATCTCGGACCCTGAGCCTAGCTGGTTGACCAAGTCAACCAATTTTGGCTTAAGGGCCCATTAAGGGCCCATTAAGCCCTTTTGACTCAATTGACCCATTTAAACCATGGAATCACTTCTACCAGACTCCAAATATTGCATCAAACCTACCTGGACCAAACTCACACCCTGGGTCAACCTGGTTGACTCAGTCAACCTAGTTTGACCAAACCAACCTTTAAGGCCGTCCACTTTGAATTAAATTTAAAATCCACCCAAGTATTTGTTAAACCCTCTCCACTCTTCTTAATCAATTCCCTAAATCACTTTGGCTGCCACCTCACCCTTGGTCAACCAGTTGACTGGTCAACATGGTCAACAAGGCTCTTTAAGGGGTTTAAATCCCCATTTGGCTTGGTCCAAGCTAGCTCACTCCACAACAATTCATCCCAACAATTTTATTTAATTCCAAGAGGTCCCCCATGCCACCTCAGCTGTCCACTTGGCTGTTGACTGGTCAAACCAGTCAACAAATGGTCAAAGAAGCTTCCAAATGGTTAAAATCCTTAATTAAATTTATTAAACTTAAACTCAAATTAATTCAGCAGATTATTTAGGGTCTAGAACATTCCTAAAGCTCATCATGACCCTTGGATCTAGATCCAAAGGTTCCTATCTCTCCATGTGTCCAAATAGAAGACAAAATACCCTTTCCAACAAGGATGTCCTTCTATGTCCTTGGCTGCTGCTCCCACCTACTCCCTGGACAGATGTCAAGCATCCAGGAGCTCCCCATGTTAATCCCAGCCCTTGATTTGATCTGGAGACATTTGAATAGGGGGGAAAACGTTTTGTGAGCCTCATTCATGCCCTAGCACTCTCTCTCCCATCCAAGGCTCCTCCAGACGAACTCTCAGTCTTTCTGAGTTCTCTCTAGCTCCTCCCTCATTTCCCCACTTAAACCCCGACGTTCAAAGCCGCCTCCGGCGATCTTCCGGCGAGATCAACACTCAATCCGTCCAAGGCTCGTTCAAGGCGATTCGTGGCATATCGGAGCTTGGATTCAACTAGGAACTTAATCGTGGACAGTCTACAAGCTCAGATAATCCAAAAACGGTTCAATTCGTCCGTTAAATCAATGTAAATCCCTAAACCTAGCTTAGGACACTTAGATTAATTTAGCATTTTATTTAATACATTATTTTCCTTGAAAAATATTCCCCATTATTTCTGTTCATTAAGGGGACCTATGTTTAAAATTTGAAACGATTTGGTGCACCCAATCGAAAGAACGAGCCCAAAAACGCCTATAGGGCTCGGTTCGTGCACCCCCCCCCCAGCTAGGCTGAATCGGAACCGTTGATCTAAGGATCCACGGTCCAGATTCAGCCGTTCCGCGGTTCGATCCGACCGTGCGCCAACTGATTGCGCGATTTCACCGTCCAACGCAATCCTGGCCGCACGTTCAGAACCACGGGATGAACCCTCTACCGTTTGATCTCGCTTAACCGAGATCAAATGGCGGGACCTGATCTCCACCGTCGGATGGATCCCGCGGACGATCGAACGGCGGCTGACCGCTGCTGACTGGATTAAGTGGATGCCGTGTGGACCCCAGCCGCCGCCATCTGTTTAATGCCAACCATTGGCCGCGCTGCGCTGGCCCTGTGAACGGATGCCACGTGTCTCACCCGCCGCCAGAACCTGTTATTAGATTTAATTAGTATTTTAATTAGTTTAATTACCAGAAAACTTTAAAAAATTATTAAAAAATATATATAAGTCCAAAAATTTGGTATAATATATCAAATTGCTCAGAAAAATAATATCTTTAATTTAAAATTAATTTTAATTTAAAATACTATATATATTCTAAACTATTTTAATTATTATATATTTCATATTTTTGATTAATAATTAATAAAAATATTTGATTAAAATTATTTAAATAATTCAAATTTTTTTAATGTATTTCAGAAAACATTTAAGACTTAATTCAATTCAATAAAGAATTATTGTTATTTAAATGTTTAAGTTAATTTTAAATTACCTTAAATAATTTTTAATTAACTTAAATCTTCAAAATTTCAATAAATTCAATTTAATTCACAAAAATCCAAATAATGTATTAATTTTTTCTGAAAAATTAAATATTTTAATTTAAATTTATTTTCAAGATACTAAATTTAATTTATTTAATTAATTTCAATTATTTAAGTATCCTTGATATTTAATTAGATATTATATTAAATTTTTTTAAAAATCAAAATTTATTTTATCATAACTTAAAATTCTGTGGGTCTCTCAACCCCTAAAATTTTATTTTAATAATATTTTCAATAATTTTATTTTAAAATATGTATGCTTACATACATATGTATTTATATATTTTAAAATTATATACATTTAAATCTTCAAGAATTTGAGAGATCCTTTGGAATTTTAAACATGGATTGAATACATGAATGGAATTTATGGGGAATTGATTAGTGAATAATTGCATGTTAATTATTCACTAATCACGTTATTATTCATCTTAATTAATGTTAGTCCTTGCATGTATAGGAATCACACACTTACACTTAGTCTAGGCTCTCCTAGATCTAAGGACTTGTTTGATTATGTGTGTTTAATTATATGATAAGTTTAAGGGTTAGTTAAAACATTGATTTGGGTCCATTAAACCTAGTGACATTAAGGACAATAATTAAGGACCTACTTGTAGAAAACTTAGAATATTTTCCAATAATTAGGATTCACCTCCTATTGACTCAAAACTTTGAACACTTTAATAATTGCAGGATCGAGTCTAGATTTTTTTATTATTATTAATGTAAATTTGATTTGATATGGTTGTATTTTTTTAAAATGATTTGAGATTGGGATATAGATATCCAATTTGAATTCCAAAGAGGTGAAGACATCCCTAAAGGGGAGGGTCTTCTTCCATTTGGAATTCAAATTAGGATACTTTGCAAATATCCAAAGAGGAAAGATAACACCTCGATCAAGGGGGAGTTTCTTTCCATTTGGATATCCTGAACCGACGAATCAAGATGTTCGTGAGAAGATGAAGGATTGGACAACGAGAAGAATCCCAAGTCTCAAAACCATTTGATTTAGGATTAGAAATCCGGGTTGTAGTCAGTGGTGCCCGACCACTTTAATTCCTTGTAATTTTTGAGATGTAATAATGAGTGGCACTTGCCATATGGACATTCAATTTGATATATTTAATTGATTTATTTAATTGATTTCATATTAGAACTCCTGCTTTCTAGTCTTTTTACTTGCATGCCGTATTTGATTTGACCTGGAATTTGAATTTAGGCTCTTAGGGGTCTGTCAAAAATTCTTCTACTTTAATTAAATAAAATTTTTAAGATAAGATAGAAACTCTAAACGGTCCTAAGAAGTAAGCTCGGACTCGCCGAGGGTTTTTCATGCATTCATATTGTACTTTCTCAACCTTGTTAGGCATCTCCCCGCCTGCGGGTTCTGGCAGACCACCTGGCCTATGAGGGTGCCGATCTGTCAAGGGGATGTTATGCAATCTCTAGGGAAAAACCTATTTTCTAAGCCAAAATTTTTAAACTGCTACATACAAATTATGCATTCAATCGAGTCAATTAGCATGCATCGCATTAGCAACAAATTTAAAAGGGTCTAATATTTAATTGCATTACTTAGACATCAAATACCCAACATAAGTCTAAGGGGTCAATTAAGGATCTGCTCTAGATGCCGACCCCGTTCATTTATACTTTTCTAAATAACGTCCCTATCACTCAACATTAAAAGACCGGACTCATAATTTTAAATCGTTTAGGTGGTTTAGCTGGCTCCCCAATCCAAGCCGGGGTAAGACCAGATTCGCATTGCACTAGCTAGGTTCGGGGCACTAACTTTTAGTACCAAATTTAGATTTAGGTTCTGAGGCTAGCTTGGGCTATAAGACCTCACCCTCCGGGAATTGAATCCCACTTTCTAATAAAATTGACCATTCAAATTAAAGAATCTATTTCAATCAAATTCGAGCCCAACAATTAGGATAGACTGGGGTGCTTCTGAAGTAATTCAGAATCTCAAAACACCTCCTACCTTTCTTCCTTTGACTCTAGAAATAAGTGTTCAACCTTGATCCAATCTCATTTGAAATTCCTACCATTTTCTTCCTTTGACATCAATCCTTGAAAATCTTAAATAAAATTTACACCGCTATTTTAATCGAGAGTTTTTGTAGGAAATTCCGATTTTCTACGATGTAATTAACTACGAGGGCTTGCGCTCGTAGGAGATTTAGTAACCCAGATTGATTTTCAAAATCAAAATCTTTCAAAAATCTTTAATTAATTATTCTTGGGAAAATACAACGATCATTATCGTCATTTTCAAGCGATTGGTGATGATTGATAACTTCTTTCTTTGGAGAGATATATCAATTAGTATCGTGATTTTGATTATGAAATTTATGGTCTTTCATCCAAATTAGCATAGTCAAATAATTTTGAGTTTGACTATGACAATTTGGATAACTTTAAAGCTTCGAAATTTGAACCAATTAGTGAATGATATTTTCTCCGTTTGGGATGATATATCGTTTCTAATATTGTGTTAGATTTCGAAACTAGAGTTCAAAATTCAATTTTCCCAAAAATAATTAAATATTTTTCAAAAATTATATATTTATATTTAAATAAATATTTTTTTAATCAAAACAAAAATGGCGACTCCGCTGGGGATGATCTCTCTTTCCATCTTTAATAGCGGGTTGAATTTTATTGAATCGGTAGTCTCAACTACCTTTCTCTCCGTTGATCCCTCTACGCATTTCTCCCTTGGGTGAGTGTGGTCAACTCAATTAAGACATGTGAAATGAGAGGTGAGTGTAGAAAGCCTTCCTCTAGTTTAGGCTTGAACATTTTGCCTCCAACTTGGTTGGTAGAGCGAAAGAGTTAAGCCTATCCCTCTCTAAACTTTTCTATAAATTTTAGAAACTAGCGTGCTCGGATTACTGGTGGCATGCTGAGTTCTATAACTTATAGAAAATTTCCTCAATTTTCAAAATCTAAATTCTCAATCTTTTAGTAGAGTTTCAATCCTTCCAACGTCTAGATAATTACGTTGTATCGTTATATATCGAATTTTAACAATCTCAATTCGATATATATATGATCAAGTGTAGCATTCATTTTAAAGATTCATTTTAAAATTCAATTATTCCGGTAGAATTAAGCTATGACATTTCGTTCTTAGTCCGCTGACTAAAATGAAAGAGTCAAGTAAATTTCAAATAAATTTCCTCTAATTAATGTGGACCTCTTGTTGAATGAAAATTCAATACCTTGAGTCCCAAAAATAAGGGGAGATGCTGCCGGATTTTTGAATTTTCAAATCTCTCTCTAATATCATTTCAAATTAATTATCTTTGTTATATGTTCTTCTACGACGATCATCGTAGTTAACATATACAACAAACCTTTAAAACTCGATCCGGTACAAATTCCTCATTAACATTTCATCCTTTAAAGATTGAAAGAGTTAGGCCTTCTTAGTGTTTTTCCCGACGTTTATTTGTGAACCTTTTGTTGAATGAAAATTCAACACATTGAGTTCCAAAAATAAGGGGAAATGCTGCCGGATTTTTGAATTTCCAAAATTCAATTACTTCCAAATTTAAACATCTTCTTCAAATTCATCCAAATCAAATTTAGATTATCGTCGTTATATATTTTCCTACAAAATCCTTATGTAGTTGAATATGTACAACGACAATTCAAACTCTATTTCAATTAAAATCAAACTCTATATTCTATCGTTTTACACCGGGTTATAGCTCTTATAACCCGATATATACGATAAAATATAAATTTATTTTCAAAATTCAAATTCAAGTTTCTAATTCAAATCTTCTCCTTTCCAATTCTCAGACAATCAACTTAACTGCAATGGCTGGCAAACTACTATTTTCAATGGATCGTGATTTACTGATCGAAGAATTAGTCTATGAAAACTCGATTCAGTTTGGGATAGGGTTTGAGTCCCTTAGACTGGTGATGAATGGAAATACCTTAGTGGACCTTGCTGTTAAGGGTGAGAAAGGTGCCCCTGTAGTTCAACTAGCCATAGGAGCCGGGAATGATGCCCCTCCTAGTCTGTGGTCAGCGTTAGACATCGCTAATGCGCCCAAAGAATTTCTTGAAGATGCAAAGAAACTGGAAGCTGCCGCTGTAGGCAAGATAGTGTTTGAGAAAGGGTCTTCAAGTTCTGAAACTCTGTATGGAAGTAAGAATTCCAAGAAAAATTATTTGAGAAGGTTAAGAAAGAAAATCACCAAGACCAAGAAAGTGGCCGAGCTGAAGGCCTTGAGTAAAGTCGATCTTGAGGCTGTCGAGGAGCTGCCAATCCCTGCCTCTTCTCCACTCCTTAAAGGGAGTCGTTTTCACCCCCTCGCAGCTTCTGCAGGGGAGGAGAGAGTTACTTGGATAGCTAGCACTCCGCCTAGCCCAGTAGACTATTCTGTTAAAAGAACCCCGAAGGAGAAGCAAGTTCTGAAAGGTAGAATGCTTAGAAATATCATTCATACTTGTGCTGCTCAAGTAGGGCAAACGAAGGAACAGTATGTGAAACACTTGAAGGGAGTGATTTCACATAAACTTGAGAAAGAAGTTTTGAAGGAAGAAAAGTCTGAAGCCAAGAACTTAACTCCTCAACCAGTGAGGAAGAACAAGAAATTCGTTAAACAACCTGTATCTTCAGTCTTGGTAGATGGATACCACTGGGTGCCTCGCCTCCCGTCTGCAAAGACGGAGGAGATAGTATTAACCGGGTCTGGCCAGAGTCGCTCTTTTAGTGGTAGACCACCGACCCCACCTTCAAAACTGTTAAAGCTGGCCCCAGTGATAGTGAAATCTAAAGAAGTCTTTAAAGAGCTTAAACCAGTTGATGTTAAGGGCAAGAGGCCCATGTCGCCAAAAGAATCATGTGCCAGAAGGAAGTTTAGTAGATCCATTGGGATTCAGTTCAGGGAACCTCAAATTCAGATACCAGTTAAACTCCCTAGACTCCCAGTTCAGGGAAGTGAGGACTCTATTCGTGTTGATGTTGGAGTCCCAGCTGTTCAAGCCCCTCCATCACCAATTAAGATAGACGTCCCTCACCCTACTGAGGATGTCACCCTTGCGACTACCGACCTCGGGACAGTCGGAGGGGAGGAGACGACCCAAGATCCTGATCAAGAGATGTTAGATCAGCTGGTTAGTGAAGAAATAACTGAAGATGATGTCAAGATTAGCAACATTTTTGATAAGTTGGATGTTAAAGAATATGATCAAGTGATGAGTTATGATGGATATTTACCCATCTATACTGAAGCAATAGATGGGAGGCCAGTTGAAGAAGTGGTACAAGAAATCAGAGATATCCTTAAGAAGAAGGCTATTGATGAATTCAATCCGGATGAAGATGACTTGTTAGTTGAGGAAGAGCCAATAGCGGACGTCCATATGGTTGAAACTCGCGCGTCAGCTAAAGATGCTGAGCCTTCTAAGCATCACTCCGGAAAGGAAGAAGAGTCAGCAGCAGTTGACTCAGATTCAGACAATTCTGTCAGATTGAAAGAGAAGGATGAATATATTAAAAATCTTGAAAGAAAAGTGGAGGAGATGATGATTAGAGTTGAACAGATGCAGAGTCAGCTTTTGCAATCACAAGAGTTCAAACCTGAGCAGTTGCAGCCCACAGTGCATACAATGGGCGAGCACAGCAGGAAAGCTGATTCAAATCCCAAACTCCCAGAAGTTACTTCTTCAGTGCCTCCACCAGAAAAAGATATACGTCAGATGATTGAAACCCAGGTAAGGGAGGCCTTAGCCCATTCATAAGGAACTGTATCTATTCCAAAGGGTAGACCCTACCCCGAGGAATATGATTTGGTTCCTTATCCTAAGGGTTTTGTGCCACCTTCTTTCAAAATTTTTAGCGGCTTAGAAAACCCAAGACAACATCTGGCCCATTTCCGAGCAAGCTGTTGCAATGCAGGAGGGTCGGATGCTCTACTCTTTCGTCAGTTTGTGAGTAGTTTGTCCGGTATTGCTTTTGAGTGGTACGTAGATCTACCAAATGGTTCTGTAAAAACTTTCACAGAGCTCGAGGGTCTCTTTTTAAAGAGATTCTCAGGAGCTCAACAACGTGTAACCGTTGGTGATCTCGTCATCGAAAAGCAAAAACCGGGCGAGTCTTTAGTCGACTACATCTTGAGGTGGCGAAACCTCTCGATGAAATGTGAACCCCAACTACAAGAGCAACATGCCGTGGAAATTCTTTTAAAGAATATCCACGGGCCTATTGCTTTTATGTTAAAGGGGTTTACAATTAAAACCTTCGAAAAGCTTCTTAACAAAGCTAGTAATCTACAAGAAGAGGCTCTCAAAATGTCATTCTTGAAGGATTCTACTGAAGATAAGAAGGTTAGTAAACCATTGAAGTCCTTTGAAAAGAGAACAGCAATGGTTTCAGCAGTCGACAAGGGGAGGAAACCGATTAACATTCAATCAAGTAATCCTACTGTTCAGCAGACTCAGAAACCTCAACCGTTTCAGGTAACTTCTCAACCTACTAGAGCATATCACCGGCCCACTTTTGAAGAGAGATTGGCTCGTCCGTATCCATTCAAAAGGGAGTCGGTGAGAAAATTTTCAAGAGCCTTTTAAAGAAGCCAGATTTTCGATTGCCGGAGGCCAAGAAGCCGGAAGAGGTAAATAAAAAGGATGATCCGACCTTTTGCCCCTACCATCGCATGTTGGGCCACACAATCGAAGACTGCATACCTTTTAAGGACTGGCTCGACTGGAATTTCCGTCAAGGTAATATCATAATTCCAAAGGAGTACTTAGTCAATCCGGATCAAGGATCTGTCAAATTTATCTCAGGTATTAATTCTAATCTTTCTTCGTCCATTGAAGATGGTTGGGATATAGCACTATCCCGGGCATTTAAAAAGTCGATTAACCAATCTTTTCATCTTTCTCAATAGTTACCGACGAGAGCCCGTGGCCCGATCTGGGAGGTTGAGCTGGAGGCATCGCAGAAGGATGTTGGGACGATTTCCTCTCCAGTAGTTGTAGGAACTACTGTATCAAATAAAAATGAAAAGAGTGAACCTTTTGTAGAGAGGAAATTTGTTGATGAGAGATTTGTACAAGTGGTGGATGGTGGCTCAAAACCACTAGCCCCATTAAAGTTATCTGACTTTTACTTTGCCCATCAAAGGCAAAGGGTCAAAAATTGAATAAAAAGAAATATCCTTTTGCAAATATTTTGATGATTAGTGTTGAGAATGAAGTTTTAAATGACTCTTCCATTGAAAATAATCCGGAGCCAGCTGAGGATAATCAAGAAGTTAAAGAACCCAGCTCTCCAGATTTGACCCTTCAAGGGGAAGATGAATTTGATGTCATATCAGAGAGTGATACCCCTGAAATTAATTTTCAAGGGAGTCCCGTCGTGATAGACTTTTCAGATTCAGATTTCCATTCAGAAAATGACAATCAACCGCCTAAGGAGAGCGTAGACCTCCCCGTAGACTGTCCTTCCGATGAAATCGTGCAAGTACAATTACAGGATGGCAAGGTTTTACCCCCTAGGCTTCCCCCACAGGAAAAGGGAAAACAAGTTGTTTCCACTGATCCAATTCAAGTCTCTACTCAATAATTAAACTCTCCTTCAAATCCACCGGGTCCTGATGTTAATGTTCCAAGTGTTGATTACAACGTCTTAGCTCACCTTAGAAAGTTGCCTGCTAAGTTGAGCATCTACGATGCCCTCATCCTTTCAAAAGAGATGAGGGAGACTTTAATTAAAGCACTTCTCGACCCTGAGATTTGCTTAGTTCAACTCGCTTCAATTTCTGAGGAAGAAGCTTTGTACTTCAAAGAAATCTCAGGAGTTACCTTCTCCGATGAAGATTTACTCCTTGGAACTGCCGATCATAATCGCCCACTTTACATCACTGTAAATGTGGATAAGTTCAAGTTATCAAGAGTTCTTGTTGATCCGGGTGCATCGGTCAACGTGATGAACATAAAGACTCTCGCATACCTCAGAATTGATACTAGCAAGCTCTCAACCGATAAGTTAGTGCTTTGCGGGTTCAATGAAAAAGATGAGAAGGCTTTAGGTTCGATCACACTTCTTCTAGAGATAGGAGAGTTGAAAACTGAAGCGAAATTTCATATAATTGATTCGGCTACGTCCTTTAATGCGCTCCTAGGTAGGCCTTGGATTCATGAGTATAGGATGGTTCCTTTCACCCTACATCAATGCATCAAGTACCAACGAGATGGCATTGAGTTTGAAATTAAGGGTGATTTGCAACCATTCTCTATTCATGAGATCGGGATTTACGAGGATGCTGCATATTATGTTCCCAAAGGTTTTACTACAAAATCTAAGGTAGAGATCAATGTTAAGGAAGAAAAGAAAGAAAATCATAGTTCAAAAGCAATTCAAGAGCCGAGAAAAGAAAAAATCAAGAGCACAAAAGAACAAAATTCAAGTAGTGAAGACGACGTCGAGCGCGTAGTCTTTAGGCCTCCAAACAATTTGCCTCAAAGAGGTGGGAGGATGGCCCAAAGAGCACGTGGTCGAGGCCGTGTTTCAACTGAAAGAAGGAATACCCCGATGTATATCGAACTTGAATCAAGTTCCAATGAAGAATCAAAAAAGAGGGGTGACAGAATTGCTTTTGAATACAAAAAAGCTAATCTTCCTCCTAAGTTTGATCTCACTTTAGATTCTGATAGTGATCAAGAGGGTAACAATCCTAAACTTCAAAGTGATGAGCCTGAATTGAGTATATATGAAAAGCTTAATAGGGTAGTTAAATCCTTAGCCTTAACCCCACTGTCTGCTGACAGAGTCTCAGGGTTAGTAACTAAGGATTCCCCTAACTTAGATGGAGAAGTAAGGAAAGTCCAGAGGTTCTTCCCTGGCACCTCCTCCTCAAGGAATGAAGGTGATGTAATACTTGAAGAGGCAGATTTCAATGAATTAATAGAATTACCTTTCGGCTACTTTCCTTTTGGTGTTAAAGCTCTTATCTCTAAAGGTTTTGCTCCGAGTCAATGGACTAAGGGTCAAGCTAGATACCACCAAAATATTTGGAATTCCAAATTCAATAAAAACTGGACGAGTGGTATCGGTTTTGGTTCCGTTAGTTCATTTGACGATGATGAATATTGCTTGATGATAACCATCCATCTCGAATCTGAAAGTGTCCCTACTGAAGTCGTCGATTCGCTTGACGGACTTTGTTTGGAGACCTTAGATGATTCAGATGAAGTTCAAATTCGGGATGCACCCCCTGAATTTGAAGAAGAAATTAAATCGACAGTTGATGAACTTAAAGAAATTAACCTTGGAACAGAGGATGACCCTCGCCCCACATTCATAAGTTCTTTGTTGAGTGAGGACGAGTCTAAGGATCTAATTCAACTTCTATTCGAGTTTAAGGACTGTTTCGCTTGGACATACGACGAAATGCCGGGCTTGTCCGCCGATATAGCAGTTCATAGACTTGGAATCCGGTATGATGACATTCCCGTCAAACAAGCTCCATGACGCATGCGTCTGGAGATTGAACAACAAGTCATTTCTGAAGTTAAGAAATTGGCCGATGCCGGATTTATCCGGGAGGAGCAATATCCTTCTTGGGTAGCCAGCGTTGTGCCTGTTCGAAAGAAAAATGGTCAAATCCGGGTCTGTGTTGACTATAGAGACCTGAATAAGGCATGTCCTAAGGATGAATTTCCTTTGCCAATTCCAGAACTAATGGTGGACATTGCCTCCTCGCATGTTGTTTTCTCCTTTATGGATGGCTCGTCTGGTTATAATCAAATCAAGATGGCTCCAGAAGATGAGAGAAACACTGCATTCAGAAGTCCTATAGGGATCTTTTGTTATAAAGTGATGCCATTTGGCCTTAAAAATGCCGGTGCAACCTACCAGCGGGCTATGACTCGAATCTTTGACGACTTAATCCATAATCAAGTCGAATGTTACATCGATGATTTAGTTGTCAAGAGTAAAGTCAAAGAGGCTCATCTTTATGAGTTAAGAATCGTCTTCGAGCGGTTGCGTCGCTACGATCTTAAGATGAATCCTTTGAAATGCGCATTTGGTGTCGCATCAGGAAAATTTCTGGGTTTCGTAGTAAGGCACCGTGGAATTGAAATTGATCCTGCTAAAATCAAAGCTATCTTAAATATGTCGCCTCCTAGGAGTCTTACTCAACTAAGATCTCTTCAAGGTAGACTGGCGTATATAAGAAGATTCATCTCTAATCTTTCCGGAAGATGTCAATCATTCTCGGTCCTCGCTAAAAAGGACGTCAAATTCATTTGGGACGAGAAATGTCAATCTGCTTTTGAAAATATCAAACAATACCTGACAAATCCTCCAGTCTTGGCAGCCCCTATTCCGGGGAGACCTTTAATACTCTACACTGCGGCCCTTGACGAGTCTCTTGGGGCCCTCCTTGCTCAAGTCAATGACGAAGGGAAAGAGAATGCTCTCTATTACCTAAGTCGAAGACTTTTACCAACGGAAATTCGATATCCAACGATTGAGAAACATTGTCTTGCCTTAGTCTTTGCAGCTCAAAAACTAAGACATTATATGATTTCCCATCAAATTAATTTAATTTCCAGTTTTAATCCCTTGCAATATCTTATGACCATGCCTACGTTGTCAGGACGTTTGGCTCGTTGGTCTATGATATTGCTCCAATTTGAAATCACTTTTATTCCCCTGCGTGCTGTGAAAGGGCAGGCCGTCGCCGACTTCCTTGCGGCACACCCGTTGCCGGCGGAATCCCCACTGAACGATGATTTACCTGATGAGCAAATCATGAATTTTGGGGAAGCCATTACTCAAATCTGGGAAATGTATTTTGATGGTGCTGCGTCCTCTCAACGGGGCAAAACACCTGAATCTACTATTCCTGGGAAAGCCAGAGTTGGCCTGGTATTCATAACACCAGATAAGGGAATGATGTACTTTTCCTACCATTTATCAGAACCTTGTACGAACAATGAAGCTGAGTACGAAGCTCTGATAACTGGCCTGGAACTTACAATTTTGATGGAGATTAAAGAGATTAAAATTTTTGGTGATTCCCAACTGGTGATCAACCAGATTGCAGGAACCTATAAAGTTTTGAATCCTAAACTCCTGAAGTACCATCAGTACACCTATCACTTGCTCGAGCAAATTCCGATTGTAACTATGTATAGGATTCCTCGTGGAAGCAATTCTTCGGCGGATGCCCTCGCAAAGCTTGCAAAGGAATTTTCCTGTCCAGAAGAAGACTCCATCCCTATAGAGGTGCAGGGTCGTCAAGTCCTGTCTCCTATAGATTTGGAGCACATCAACGAGCAAATTTTCCAAATCCTTTCTACCTCTTCAGCAGTCAATAAAGAAACAGATTGGAGACAACCGATAATTGAATACCTTCAAGAAGGCAAGCTCCCTCACGAGAGATCACTTGCCCATCAAATTAAAAAACGTGCCCTATCCTACGCACTAGTCAACAATACGTTGTACCGACGATCGTTCGGTCAGATGTGGCTCCGTTGTTTAAATAAATGTGAGGCCCTGAAGATCGTTAACGAAGTCCATGCTGGACTGTGTGGTGCTCATCAATCGGGTCCAAAGATGAAAATGAAGATCAAAAAACTTGGATACTATTGGTCTACGATGATTGACGATTGCATGAAAATTGCAAAGTGTTATCATCAGTGCCAAGTACATGGTGTGGTTTTACATCAGCCGCCTAACGTGTTGCATCCCACGATAGCCTCGTGGCCCTTCGAAAGTTGGGGCACAGATATCATTGGGCCAATTGACCCTCCTTCCTCGAAGGGTCACCGCTTCATTTTAGCAGCGACTGACTATTTTTCAAAATGGGCTGAAGCAATCCCATTGAGAAATGTAACATCATATCATGTAATGAAATTCTTTCGTGACCATATCGTTTATAGATTCGGCGTTCCGCGCAGAATCATATCCGATAATGGGTCCGCTTTCAAGTCTACAAAGATCAATAATTTTGCAAATCTCCATGGTATCGATTGGAGATACTCAACAATCTATTATCCACGGGCTAATGGATTGGCTGAGGCCTTCAATAAAACTTTGGTTCAAATCATCAAAAAGACCCTCGATGAAAATAAAAGTCAGTGGGATGAGAGGTTGGTGGAAGCTTTGTGGGCCTATAGGACCACTTATCGAACCCCGACCCAATCCACACCGTTTGCACTAGTGTATGGATCCGAGGCTGTACTCCCTCTGGAAGTTCAAATCCCTTCACTCAGAATTGCAATTCAGAACCAGATTACAACTCAACAAAATGCACAAGTCCGTCTAGAAGAACTTGAAAGCCTTGAAGGATGTCGTCTTCAAGCTCAGCAAAATTTAGAGTTGTATAAAGCCCGAATGATTCAAGCTCATGATAAGTTAGTGCGACCTAGAACCTTCCAAGTAGGCGACTTGGTCTTGGTTCTTCGGAGGCCTATCTTAGCGCACCGAAAACTCGGTGAAAAGTTTGAACCAACTTGGGAAGGACCCTTCGTAGTGGAAACAACCTACGAAGGAGGCTCGTATCAGCTAGTGGATTGTAAGGGAAATCACCCGATGCTTCCTGTAAACGGGCGTTTTCTTAAGAGATACTATGCTTGATGTAGCTCGAATTTTCAATTAATAAAAAAAAAATTTCAAGTTTTAAGTCAAATTGATTCAATTGTTGCAAATCGTTTTAATTTCAATATCTCATATCTCTTTTCTTAAGTCTAGATGTGAGTTTTCACGTCTTCCTACCTCGAATTTAATCTCCGTTAGTGGTGGAGCATGCCCTCTGTGGCACCACCCTAACATTTGAGTTAAAAATGATTAGTGATGGAGTGTGCCCTTTGTGGCGCCATCCTAATTCGTATCCGTTGGTGGTGGAACATGCCCTCTGTGGCACCACCCTAACATTTGAGTTAAAAACGATTAGTGATGGAGCGTGCCCTTCGTGGCGCCATCCTAATTCATATCCGTTAGTGGTGGAGCATGCCCTCTGTGGCACCACCCTAACATTTGAGTTAAAAATGATTAGTGATGGAGCGTGCCCTTCGTGGCGCCATCCTAATTCGTATCCGTTAGTGATGGAATATGCCATCTGTGGCACCACCCTAACATTTGAGTTAAATGATTAGTGATGGAGCGTGCCCTTCGTGGCGCCATCCTAATTCTTATCCGTTAGTGGTGGAGCATGCCCTCTGTGGCACCACCCTAGCATTTGAGTTAAGCGATTAGTGGTAGAGCATGCCCTTAGTGGCACTACCCTAATAAATTTAAATCTTGATTTCCTAGGGATGAATTTTTCATTCCCTTAGGATTAAAATTCCACACTTGATCTTTAATCCCGGTCAACACCAATATGTGCAATAGAACTTCGCTCTCTTACACATATTGGGGGTCCATTTATTGACCTCATTTTTGTATGAGGTCACTTGGATTACTCTTGACCCTAAATCAATTTAATTTTCAAATCAATTCGAATTTTAGGATCCTCCTAGAATCCTGACCCTAGGATCTATGCTAGGATTCTTCTAGAGCTTAGACCCTAGGAGCTACTCTAGATCCTAAACTTCTTCTAGATTCCAAGCTATAGGAATTTCTTAGCCTATAGGATCCTTCTAGATTCCTAACTTTAAGATATATTCAAACCTTAGGATCTACCTAGATCTTAGGTCAATCAAGCCAAATTCAAGGTCCAAGGGTTTTGTCCTAAAGGCCTTTTCCGTTGAATTTTCAAACACTTTGAAACCTAGTCAAATGACCTCCGATTCAGAGTCTGTCAGTTTCATACTGATGGGACATGTCTCTGGAGGCAATCCTCCAAATTTGAGCCCATTCCGAGGTCTCTAACCTCAAAAACTTAATCAAAATCCATAGGCTGCAAAACCTTCAAATATTTACAGCCTATGCCACTGGACCTATCACTTTGAAGATTCTGACCTTAGAGCATTCACCAAAGCCTCTAGTCACATCCAGACCTTTAATTTTAATATGTTGAACATTAAACTGCATTTTGGTTGATCCATTTTCACCCCCAATTGACCAGGGGTCAAAATGACAAAAATACCCCTATGGGGCTCAAATGTTGATTTTCAACCAAATGAACTCCGAATTGAATGCATTCACCTCCAACAAGTTTCAAATGTCATTTCAAATGTTTTGAACCTATTCTCAACCCCTGGGTCAACTTGGTTGACCAAGTCAACAGGTTTGACCCAAGAGGCCCTTTAAGGGTCCAAACATGTGTTTTGACCCAAATGACCTCTCTAGGCCATCCAACCATTTTCATTAGTCTTGAAATGCCATTTGAAACCTGTTCGACCCAAACCCAGACCTTGGGCCAACCTAGTTGACCAAGTCAACCTAGGTTGACCAAACAAGCCCTTAAGGGTCAAAACAGGCATTTTGACCAAATTGACCCCTCCAGACCTTGGGACCACCTCCAATGGTCTCCAAATGTCATTTCAAATCTGTTGATCCCATTTCCATGCCTTGGGTCAACCTGGTTGACCAAGTCAACCTAGTTGACCCAAATGGCCCTTTAAGGGTTCAAATAGGTGTTTTTGACCTAAATGACCTATTTAAGCTATGGAACCACTTCCATTGATTTTAAAAAGTCATTTCAAACTTGTTGAGCCTGATCTCGGACCCTGAGCCTAGCTGGTTGACCAAGTCAACCAATTTTGGCTTAAGGGCCCATTAAGGGCCCATTAAGCTCTTTTGACTCAATTGACCCATTTAAACCATGGAATCACTTCTACCAGACTCCAAATATTGCATCAAACCTACCTGGACAAAACTCACACCCTGGGTCAACCTGGTTGACTCAGTCAACCTAGTTTGACCAAACCAACCTTTAAGTCCCTCCACTTTGAATTAAATTTAAAATCCACCCAAGTATTTGTTAAACCCTCTCCACTCTTCTTAATCAATTCCCTAAATCACTTTGGCTGCCACCTCACCCTTGGTCAACCAGTTGACTGGTCAACATGGTCAACAAGGCTCTTTAAGGGGTTTAAATCCCCATTTGGCTTGGTCCAAGCTAGCTCACTCCACAACAATTCATCCCAACAATTTTATTTAATTCCAAGAGGTCCCCCATGCCACCTCAGCTGTCCACTTGGCTGTTGACTGGTCAAACCAGTCAACAAATGGTCAAAGAAGCTTCAAAATGGTTAAAATCCTTAATTAAATTTATTAAACTTAAACTCAAATTAATTCAGCAGATTAGTTAGGGTCTAGAACATTCCTAAAGCTCATCATGACCCTTAGATCTAGATCCAAAGGTTCCTATCTCTCCATGTGTCCAAATAGAAGACAAAATACCCTTTCCAACAAGGATGTCCTTCTATGTCCTTGGCTGCTGCTCCCACCTACTCCCTGGACAGATGTCAAGCATCCAGGAGCTCCCCATGTTAATCCCAGCCCTTGATTTGATCTGGAGACATTTGAATAGGAGGGAAAACGTTTTGTGAGCCTCATTCATGCCCTAGCACTCTCTCTCCCATCCAAGGCTCCTCCAGACGAACTCTCAGTCTTTCTGAGTTCTCTCTAGCTCCTCCCTCATTTCCCCACTTAAACCCCGACGTTCAAAGCCGCCTCCGGCGATCTTCCGGCGAGATCAACACTCAATCCGTCCAAGGCTCGTTCAAGGCGATTCGTGGCGTATCGGAGCTTGGATTCAACTAGGAACTTAATCGTGGACAGTCTACAAGCTCAGATAATCCAAAAACGGTTCAATCCGTCCGTTAAATCAATGTAAATCCCTAAACCTAGCTTAGGACACTTAGATTAATTTAGCATTTTATTTAATACATTATTTTCCTTGAAAAA
The DNA here is from genome assembly GCA_016618105.1 of Dendrobium huoshanense. Classification (NCBI taxonomy): domain Eukaryota; kingdom Viridiplantae; phylum Streptophyta; class Magnoliopsida; order Asparagales; family Orchidaceae; genus Dendrobium; species Dendrobium huoshanense. The sequence continues at coordinate 64,145,359 of CM028344.1, forward strand.
TATTCCCCATTATTTCTGTTCATTAAGGGGACCTATGTTTAAAATTTGAAACGATTTGGTGCACCCAATCGAAAGAACGAGCCCAAAAACGCCTATAGGGCTCGGTTCGTGCACCCCCCCAGCTAGGCTGAATCGGAACCGTTGATCTAAGGATCCACGGTCCAGATTCAGCCGTTCCGCGGTTCGATCCGACCGTGCGCCAACTGATTGCGCGATTTCACCGTCCAACGCAATCCTGGCCGCACGTTCAGAACCACGGGATGAACCCTCTACCGTTTGATCTCGCTTAACCGAGATCAAATGGCGGGACCTGATCTCCACCGTCGAATGGATCCCGCGGACGATCGAACGGCGGCTGACCGCTGCTGACTGGATTAAGTGGATGCCGTATGGACCCCAGCCGCCGCCATCTGTTTAATGCCAACCATTGGCCGCGCTGCGCTGGCCCTTTGAACGGATGCCACGTGTCTCACCCGCCGCCAGAACCTGTTATTAGATTTAATTAGTATTTTAATTAGTTTAATTACCAGAAAACTTTAAAAAATTATTAAAAAATATATAAGTCCAAAAATTTGGTATAATATATCAAATTGCTCTGAAAAATAATATCTTTAATTTAAAATTAATTTTAATTTAAAATACTATATATATTCTAAACTATTTTAATTATTATATATTTCATATTTTTGATTAATAATTAATAAAAATATTTGATTAAAATTATTTAAATAATTCAAATTTTTTTAATGTATTTCAGAAAACATTTAAGACTTAATTCAATTCAATAAAGAATTATTGTTATTTAAATGTTTAAGTTAATTTTAAATTACCTTAAATCATTTTTAATTAACTTAAATCTTCAAAATTTCAATAAATTCAATTTAATTCACAAAAATCCAAATAATGTATTAAATTTTTCTGAAAAATTAAATATTTTAATTTAAATTTATTTTCAAGATACTAAATTTAATTTATTTAATTAATTTCAATTATTTAAGTATCCTTGATATTTAATTAGATATTATATTAAATTTTTTTAAAAATAAAAATTTATTTTCTCATAACTTAAAATTCTGTTGGTCTCTCAACCCCTAAAATTTTATTTTAATAATATTTTCAATAATTTTATTTTAAAATATGTATGCTTACATACCTATGTATTTATATATTTTTAAAATTATATACATTTAAATCTTCAAGAATTTGAGAGATCCTTTGGAATTTTAAACATGGATTGAATACATGAATGGAATTTATGGGGAATTGATTAGTGAATAATTGCATGTTAATTATTCACTAATCACGTTATTATTCATCTTAATTAATGTTAGTCCTTGCATGTATAGGAATCACACACTTACACTTAGTCTAGGCTCTCCTAGATCTAAGGACTTGTTTGATTATGTGTGTTTAATTATATGATAAGTTTAAGGGTTAGTTAAAACATTGATTTGGGTCCATTAAACCTAGTGACATTAAGGACAATAATTAAGGACCTACTTGTAGAAAACTTAGAATATTTTCCAATAATTAGGATTCACCTCCTATTGACTCAAAACTTTGAACACTTTAATATAGTGACATTCTCAACCTTAGGGAAAAGTTTCACTGATTTTAGGAATTATTAAGTCCCTTAATCGATTTTCCTAAGTTTAACCCTTTATTAAGCCTCAAATCTTCTAAAAAAAATGTAATAAATTCATTTTAAATCCAAAAAATATGCATAAGCCCTCTAACTGACCAGAATCATACCCTTAACCAATGAAAATTAAAGACAAAATTATTTGACAGCAAACTTAAGCTTAAGTTAATTTTAAATGAAATTGAATATTTAATTAATATAATTAATTAAAAAATATTAAAATTTCCAAAAACTTTCCAAACACTTGGGAATCTCTCCTTAGGTCATTCCTGACCTTTGGAGCTGATTTTAAGGAGTTGGGACCTCATTTGGAGTAAAATCACAAAAAGGGGTCTTTAATTAAGTAATTTTCAATAATTCAATAAATAGCCTAAACTTCAATCCTTCATAATTAATTCCAGAAAAATCCAAATTGAACAAACTCACTTGCATTTAACTCATAATAACTCCTAGTATTTATCAAAAATATTAAAATTCCAGAAATCTTTCAAATACAAAAAGTCAACAAATTGGTCAAACCATAGTTCAAAACTAGTTCAAAACTTCAAACCTTCGTAATAAAATGTAGAAAAATCCGATTTCAACGTACTTACTGTCTAACTGATCGTAGTGAGATCTAGAATTTTAATAAAATGTTAGCTATCCATAATTTAACTTTAATCAAAAGTCAATTTTCAACCCCTTAATTAAATGATTAAAATATTCAAAAAAATTCATAAAATTCAAAATCGTTCTAAAACTCCAGAAAATGTTAACTTAATGTTTAAAGCATTCAACAAACCTTTTAAAACACAACAACCATCCTAAAGATGAAGTTTATTGGCTGGACTACTCCGGGCTGCGGGGCTAAGTGTCCTAAGGAGGCTGGTTCCTCGAGCCTGGTGGCACAACGCCACGAATGGATTCCAAGGGGTGTTAAACCTTAAAAATAGATTAATTGTTAATTATCTAACCTTTTAAAACCTCTAATTTAACTACATTAATTTGGTTTATCGGCTGAACTACTCCGGGCTGCGGGGCTAAGTGTCCTAAGGAGGCTGGTTCCTCGAGCCTGGTGGCACAACGCCACGAATCGATTAATGGCAAACTTAAATTAATCAATTTTGAAAATCAGCAACCAAACATTTCTTATAAAATTCTTTAATTCTTAAGCCTTAATCAATATAAAATACTTAATTATATCGGGTACCACTGGGTAACCCAGACCTATGAGGCTATTAACTTAGCCCCAAGGAAGGTGAAATAAATTTCACGGCCTCGGTGTGAAACAAAGGTGATATCCAACAAATAATTAAATGAATCTTAAAATTAATCTTAAGCCATTAATATTTGAATTCAAACTTAAATCCCTTAAACCTTCCAACCAATCGAACTTTAGACAATTTAACTAATAATCCTAATTAGGACACATCAAAACTACACGACCTACCTCACACACTTTAGATGGTTTGCTAGGATCACCGACTCTAGTTTTAGGATAGGCCGGTGTTTTACTTTCTGCAGTTGTGTGCCGAGTTTTCGAGTTTTTACTGCATGCTGTTTGCTAGTGTAGAATTGATGTGTTTATTTATTTATTTCCTGCATTCTGTGATTGATTGTACGTTAGATTTACCCTTAGGTTATGAGCGAATTATACTTGTGCAATCTTATGTAGGTGGCCATGCTCATACAAGGAGCTGAAATTAAAGGGGGCAGATAATAAAAAATGCATATATACTCTTTGCACAGGTACCTGCCGCGCTTAAGACCCCGTTTGAATAAAAGAGCATGGCCAAGTGTGGCTAAAAAATTGCATTTCAAATTTTCATATTATAACTGCTTGAGATTGAATATACAACTGTTGACTATTAGGATAACATTGCAGGATCGAGTCTAGATTTTTTTATTATTATTAATGTAAATTTGATTTGATATGGTTGTATTTTTTTAAAATGATTTGAGATTGGGATATAGATATCCAATTTGAATTCCAAAGAGGTGAAGACATCCCTAAAGGGGAGGGTCTTCTTCCATTTGGAATTCAAATTATGATACTTTGCAAATATCCAAAGAGGAAAGATAACACCTCGATCAAGGGGGAGTTTCTTTCCATTTGGATATCCTGAACCGACAAATCAAGATGTTCGTGAGAAGATGAAGGATTGGACAACGAGAAGAATCCCAAGTCTCAAAACCATTTGATTTAGGATTAGAAATCCGGGTTGTAGTCAGTGGTGCTCGGCCACTTTAATTCCTTGTAATTTTTGAGATGTAATAATGAGTGCCACTTGCCATATGGACATTCAATTTGATATATTTAATTGATTTATTTAATTGATTTCGCATTAGAACTCCTGCTTTTCTAGTCTTTTTACTTGCATGCCGTATTTGATTTGACCTGGAATTCGAATTTAGGCTCTTAGGGGTCTGTCAAAAATTCTTCTACTTTAATTAAATAAAATTTTTAAGATAAGATAGAAACTCTAAACGGTCCTAAGAAGTAAGCTCGGACTCGCCGAGGGTTTTTCATGCATTCATATTGTACTTTCTCAACCTTGTTAGGCATCTCCCCGCCTGCGGGTTCTGGCAGACCACCTGGCCTATGAGGGTGCCGATCTGTCAAGGGGATGTTATGCAATCTCTAGGGAAAAACCTATTTTCTAAGCCAAATTTTTTAAACTGCTACATACAAATTCTGCATTCAATCGAGTCAATTAGCATGCATCGCATTAGCAACAAATTTAAAAGGGTCTAATATTTAATTGCATTACTTAGACATCAAATACCCAACATAAGTCTAAGGGGTCAATTAAGGATCTGCTCTAGATGTCGACCCCGTTCATTTATACTTTTCTAAATAACGTCCCTATCACTCAACATTAAAAGACCGGACTCATAATTTTAAATCGTTTAGGTGGTTTAGCTGGCTCCCCAATCCAGGCCGGGGTAAGACCAGATTCGCATTGCACTAGCTAGGTTCGAGGCACTAACTTTTAGTACCTAATTTAGATTTAGGTTCTGAGGCTAGCTTGGGCTATAAGACCTCACCCTCCGGGAATTGAATCCCACTTTCTAATAAAATTGACCATTCAAATTAAAGAATCTATTTCAATCAAATTCGAGCCCAACAATTAGGATAGACTAGGGTGCTTCTGAAGTAATTCGGAATCTCAAAACACCTCCTACCTTTCTTCCTTTGACTCTAGAAATAAGTGTTCAACCTTGATCCAATCTCATTTGAAATTCCTACCATTTTCTTCATTTGACATCAATCCTTGAAAATCTTAAATAAAATTTACACCGCTATTTTAATCGAGAGTTTTCGTAGGAAATTCTGATTTTCTACGATGTAATTAACTACGAGGGCTTGCGCTCGTAGGAGATTTAGTAACCCAGATTGATTTTCAAAATCAAAATCTTTCAAAAATCTTTAATTAATTATTCTTGGGAAAATACAACGATCATTATCGTCATTTTCAAGCGATTGGTGATGATTGATAACTTCTTTCTTTGGAGAGATATATCAATTAGTATCGTGATTTTGATTATGAAATTTATGGTCTTTCATCCAAATTAGCATAGTCAAATAATTTTGAGTTTGACTACGACAATTTGGATAACTTTAAAGCTTCGAAATTTGAACCAATTAGTGAATGATATTTTCTCCGTTTGGGATGATATATCGTTTCTAATATTGTGTTAGATTTCGAAACTATAGTTCAAAATTCAATTTTCCCAAAAATAATTAAATATTTTTCAAAAATTATATATTTATATTTAAATAAATATTTTTTTAATCAAAACACTCGGTCGGCCTTAGACCTATCTATCTGAGCCTTAAGAAGGCGATAAAGAAGGTTTGATCAATCAAAGGTTTGGTTGAACTTTTATCCCTTAATGATGGATTTTTCTTATATAAATTCTCTTCGCCTAAAGACTTTGAAGTTGCATGGTCGGGTGGGTAGTGGTTCTTCTTTGGAAAACCGTTCATTCTACAAAAATGGACACACAAGTTTAAACCTAAGCGGGATAAATGTAATTCTATTCCCATTTGGATTAAGATTGTGGATCTTGCTTTAGCTATTTTGAACCCCTTGAGTATATAAAAGATTGCAAGTTTTTTTAGGCAACCTTTGGCTGTCGATGCCCTTATGGCTAGGAGGACTTGCCTCACATTTGCTCGTGTGTGTGTGATGGTCAACAATGAATCCTCTTTCCCGGATGAAATTCCAATCTCTATGGATGGAGATGATGTGTCTCTTAAGGTTATTTACGATTGGAAGCTTTCTCCTTGTGTTGGATGCAAATCACTTGTTCACCCCTCCAATCTCTGCCACAAAAATCTATAGCCTAAACCTCAACCTTAGAATCTCAATCGGGGAAGGAGAACTAGCCGTGCTCGATCTGGCAGGGTTAATCTGAAGGCCCCTTCTCTTCCTCCCCCCACCTTGGTTCCCATGAAGGCCCCTGCACTTCTTCCCTCCTTTGTCATTCTTGCAAACTCCAATAAACCTACCCCAACAATTTCCCCCTCTACAAACATCACAGTCTCTTCTTCCTTACCCGATACCATTTATGTCTAATGCATCCCCATGCAAGTCATTCCCCTGATTACCCAACCTCCACAAACAACTCAAACTAATCCACTCTCTCTCTCTCTCTCTCTCTCTCTCTCTCTCTCTCTCTCTCTCTCTCTCTCTCTCTCTCTCTCTCTCTCTCTCTCTCTCTCTCTCTCTCTCTCTCTCTCTCTCTCTCTCTCTCTCTCTCTCTCTCTCTCTCTCTCTCTCTCTCTCTCTCTCTCTCTCTCTCTCTGAGAATCCTCCATCATATGCTCCCAAGGATGATTCTATTCCAAATCTAAACTCTCCTTTGGATGAAGTATCTTCATTTGAACAATCCCCGGTCTCGGAACCTCTTCCCATAATAGCAAATAGCATAGCTTCCTCCTCTCAAAGTGCCCTTATCTCATCTTTTGAGAGGAGACGACAAAATTCAACTATTATGGCCTCCCACAACAAATTTTCCATCTTGCAGGAGGATGATCATATGGACTATGTTTTCCAAGTTGTTGGCTTTGTCGATTGGCCACAATCTGAGGACAATTCGAATATGGGTCAATCTCAAAAATCTCAATATGCCAAATCTACCAAAGCCAAAGGTGCTAGGAAAGCACATCAACCTTCTTCCAAGTCCAAATGATCCTTCCCTCTCTCGGCTGCTGGAACATTCGGGGTTTTAACAAACCATAAAAGGTTCTAGCCTGTAAGAATTTGATAGCATCTTATGACCTCAATATTTTGTGTATCAGGGAAGATAAAATTTCATCTTATTCTCTCTTTGAGCCATGGTTCATTAACACTCATCAAATCTTCCCTAATGAACAAAGCTGTAACAACTTCAGCTCTTCCTCTCTTGGGAGAATCTGGTTAACGTGGAATCCTTCCTCTATCTCTTTTACTCCTACTATATTTAATTCTCAGTTGATTCATGGCACTCTCCTTTTTGGAGCTTTACCCCCCATCCTTCTTTGTGTGGTGTATGATGCTAACAACTTGGTTGATAGAACTCCTCTATGGCAACAACTTTTTATTTTGGCTGATTCTACCTCCTCCCCGTGGATCATTATGGGCGATTTCAACTATTACAGAGATACTAAAGACAAATCGGTTGGTGCTTCTACGCACTTTAGCATATTGGGGGAACTGAATGGGTGGATGTTTAATTCTGGCACCATTGATCTCAACTCGACAGGTTTGAAGTATAGTTGGTTTAATGGTCATGTTGATGACCCCATTCATATTAAACTTGACAGGATGCTTGTTAACCAAAAATGGCTTGATACCTTCCCCCTCTCCTATTACAAGTTAGTACCCCCCCCCCCCCCCCCCCCCATCTTTTCAGACCATTCCCCCTTGCTGCTTATGTCGGGCCAAGCTTCTTCTGCGGCTAGTAGATTTCAATTCAAAAAATTTTGGATCAAGATGACGGGATATCGGGAAGTTCTTATTTCTTCCTTTGATTTACATCATGATAGAAGTCTTATTGCTAATTTATATGGTAAACTCATAGCACTTAAAGCTAATCTTAAAAAGATGAAATGGTCTAATGATCATTTCATCAAGGCTAGGCTCTTGGATCTTAACCATAGGCATAAGATTTATCTGGATCTCATTCAATGCAACCCTCAGGATCCGTTTCTTAATACCTCTCTAAAGGAGATCAATGCTAGCATCTCCTTACTTCATGGAGCTTGGAGCTCCTAGATCATTCAAAGGGCTAAGGCAAAGTCGCTCCAAAATAGTGAAGATGACTTGGATTTTTTATATGCCCGCATTAAGACTAGAGCTAATTCTTCTTGGATTAAAGAAATCACTACTGATGAAGTAAATTTCTCTTCATATCAGGAGATTGTCAATGCTATTAGTGAGTATTTTAAAAAGCTTTATAATCCCCCTAAGCACTGTGGGACTTATGAGAATAATTTTACTTGCGGGGAACTCATTCCTCCTCACCTTATTGAACCTTTAGTGCCCCCTATCACCGACCAAGATATTAGAGAGGTAGTCTTTGTTGGGCCTTCTACCTCTTCTTCTAAGCCCGACCATTTCACTTTTGAATTTTACAAGGGATATTGGGACATTATTGGTCTGTGTGTGATTAATGCTGTTAACAATTTAATTTTTGCTTGTCATCTTCCTAGATGTGCTAAAGCCACAGCGATTGCTCTTATCCCCAAGCAGCAGCACGCTTCTAATATTTCTGATTATAGTCCAATCTCCCTTTGTAGTGTCTTTTATAAAATCATTGCAAAGATTCTTGCAAATCGCTTAAAAATCATTATGCCACACATTATTCACAAAAGTCAAGCTGGTTTCATCTCCAAGATAATCTATTCTGATAACATTATTTTGGCCAATGAGATATTAAATGAATTCAATGGGTCTCCTTCAAAGAAAATTTTTTGTACTAAATTGGACATCCTAAAGCATTTGACTATGTATCTTGGGACTTCCTTATTTCCAGGATGCGGGTGAAGGGCTTTCCAGATAAATTCATCTCCTGGATTAAAAGTTGCATTTATGATGTACCATTTTTTGTTTGCATTAATGGAGCATTGGAGGGTTTTTTTTCACTTCCACTGTTGGCTCAAGACAAGGTTGCCCCTTATCCCTGATTTTATTTACGATTGTCATGGATGCTTTTTCTTGCTCAATGGACACTGGTTCTTTTCTGGGAGTTCCTCATGGGCCGAGCTCCTTTATGCTGATGATGTTCTGGTATTTGGGATGGCCACTATATCCAAGATTTTAAGCAACTTTGCTAGTGTGTCTGGTCCACACATTAACAATGCTAAGTGCTCTATCATATTCTCTAAGAATACCTCTGTTGCAACTGATATCATTAACATTCTTGATTTCTACCTCACGGAGCATTCTTTCAAATATTTGGGGTTGCAAATATCCACAAAAAAAAAAAAAAAACTTAATTCCTCTCACTTCCAACCACTACTTAGTAGAATTTCTACTCTACTTATTGGTTGTAAAGTCAAATTTCTTCTTTTGCAGGTTGTATTCAATTACTGTGGTTTACTATTGTTAACACATTAGCTTACTGGATAAGGGGAGCAATTATACCTAAAACTTGTTGTAAATTCATTGATATAATCTGCTCGAGATTTCTTTATCAGGGCTCTAATGAGGGTAAAAAATTGCATATGGTTGCTTGGCACAATACCTGTCTCCCAACTTGTTTTGAGGGTCTTGGGATCCCGGACATTCTCTCTCTCATAGTTGCCTACTCCTTTATTTGGAGGATGTTCAATACCAATTCTCTGGTATTTGATTGGATTAAACTTAAATATTCCTCCCTTTGGAAACATATCCCTCCTAATTCTTCTAAATTCTGGAAGTTCATTTGTGGTGTTACAATTAAGATTAAGGATCACATTAAGCTCAATGTGACTGTTGTGAGCAGTAGCAGTATTTCAATTTTCTAGGACCATTGGGTGGATGGCAAGTCGTTAGCTGATTTTTTTAACCCCTTACTTGTTCATTCTGGGACTATTTCTGATTACTTCAATGCAGGTACCTGGACTTTGCCGGAGTTCCTTCCCGAAAGGATTAGGCAGCTCATTCTTGTTATACCTGTTTTGGACTCTTATTTTTCTTCCTTAGAATGGAGGGATGGTGCTAAACCTTCATTAAAAGATTTCAGGCTAAATTTCTTTGTGGGGATGCCTAAAGTTAATTGGGGTAAATTTATTTGGCATAAAAGAGCTGTACTTAGATTCTCTTCTTGCGCTTGGCTTTTGGTTCGGGATAGTTTAAAGTTGGCTGATGTTTTAGCAAGGAGAAATATTTTTATTTGTGCTATTTGCCCTATTTGTCAGCTGGAAGAGGAAAATAGCTCTCATATGTTCTTCCAATGTGATTATTCTTTTGTCGTTATTTCTCATCTTCTTCATGCTCTGGATAGTTTTATGTTTAGACCTTCTCTGTTGCAGTTGTTTGCTTTTCTTGAAGATTTGGGCACATATAACCAGGCGGAAAAGGAGTTCTATTTTTTGTGATATGTTGTGCAAGTTATTTATTATGGAGGGAACGAAGTGAGAGAAGAATTGCGGGTTACACTCTACTTATCTAGATTTGTGTAGGAAATTAGTCTTAGCCATTGCTAGCAAAGTGGCTAGATGAAAACATGTTGATTTTCTCTATGCCTCGTTTCCATCATGATTTTTTTAGGGGGAGGAGATCTGGTTGCAGTTTGAATGGAAGATGATGAACAGAATCGCTTATGTGCTTGTTTTCCCCTTGGACGACCAATTGGTTTCAGATCACTCGTGGCTTGTCATTTGGCCTGGCATTTTATCTTTGCACCTTGCTATCCACTCGTGCTCTGGTATGTTGGCAACCTGGGAGATTATTTCAAAGTTGCGATTGGTTTAGGACATTTGAGCATTCTCGCTCTGAAGTTTTGATTGATTTTGACTTTCATGAATCCTAATGTCTTTTTGGAAGCTCCTTTTGTTCTGTTTTTGCTTATGTTTCTTCCTTTTTGATTGCTTTTAAGTTTTGGCTATTTTTTGTAGCTCTTTTTTGTAAGTCTCTAATTTTTTGGCATATCATCAATATATGGGCTTTGCCCCAATTTTATTATTATTATTATTATTATTATTATTATTATTATTATTATTATTATTATTATTATAAGCCAATAGGGGTTGTGCCCTCACCGGGGCTCCGCCGCTGCCAGCTATATATTCAGCCACACTCTCTCAAGTACGTCCATATTATACACAAAGTCAGTAAAGAAGTTGCAAAATAATAATGATAATAATAATAAATATTAATCTTCAAGCACTTAAGGAATTCCAAGACTTCATCCCTTTGTGACCATTAATTTTATGGTCATTTGTCTAATCGCTTTCATATGGTTTAGGCTTGTACACTTGGCAAGCAAGCATTTGTATTTCCAATTCCTCTATAATCTGAACATTTAATGAACTTACTATGCTATGATTTGCATCATGTAATAGTTCGTTCCAAAAATAGGGTCAAAGAGGAATATCTATAATGATTCTTGAAGTGCTCCTATGACTTTCTTAATCAATTATTTCATATGCAAGTATTTTTTAACTTTGTTTTTTATTGAATTAGTCGTCAAGAAATGTCTTGCATTATCATTGTGATCTATGCAAGTTGGTCATCGATTATGTAAATTTTTGTCATAAAATTGCTTATCATTCTTGATAAATTTTATCTCACTTCTTCCAGGGTTGAAGGCTAAAGATAATAGCTATCAAGAAATGATTAAAAGCATATAATTAATATCGAAGTTATTACTATGTGGACATATCAATTTTATCGCTAACTATACATTATCAAGATGAAGAATTTGGCCATCGTTGGAGCATCGGATTTGGATGTCCAGTGTAGTTAAGCTATAACGGTTATGTTTTATTTGATCAAGTTTAATATAAAATTTATGAGTATTTTTGGTTTAAGCTTGTCTTTATAGCTTTGGTCCAAATTGAAAAGTTTATTTAAAATAGCTTACTATTGCATAAATTTTTGAAAAACAACAATAAAATAGTAACCAAATAAAATTGTGATTGTCGTATCTGAAAAACAAAACAGCGAAAAAGCTAACCCATATAAACCCTAAATTTATATATTTATAAAATCTTCGGTGTAATCATTGAATTGTATCTAATATTGTACTAAATGACTAAATTAATTTCTATTAAATTTCATTTATAAAGTAAAATTTTATTAAATAATCATCTTCATTTCATATTTTAAATTTTATTTTTAAATATTTATAATAAAACTTAAATTTAAAATAAAAAATAAAAAAAAAAACTAAATATCAAAACAAACAGACGTATTGAAACTCAGAAACCAAAGCATTTAAGATGACATAAAAGGAAAACTAAACCTAATTTGTAAACATTGACTTACGTAACCCAGAGAATTCATAAAAGTCAAATAAACTGACCAAACAATAAAATCTTTGAAGTTTTATTATTTTCTAAAGTTTTTTTTTTTTTTTTTAATATAAAAGCAAGCAAACAAATGAATCACTCTTCAACAGTTCAACCTGTACTTGGGCTAACCCGCAAGGTACCATGCGCCAGAGCACCTATTGAAACCTATATTGGGCCTACCTGGAGCTTTTTAAGCTTACGTGGCGCTTGTAAGGCCCGCATGAGCAAATTCAGTAACCTGGTCGAGCCAGGCTGCACCCATCGCTGCCCACCACTGCCGCCACCCTCCACATGCCATCACCCACCTTCAGCCACCACCGCCGTCGTTTTTCGTTGGTTGTCGTAGCCACTTGCCGCAAGCCACCACCAACTTTCCTATAACAGCACTTATTAAACCGCTGTTAAAGCCTTTGCAGCGAACACAAATACAATAAATTTGCAGCGATTTTTAAACTGCTGCAAATAAATTAGTAGTTATTTAAATTGCTGCAGTAGGTCATAAAAAGTGCTGTAAAACTTATTTTTTTAGTAGCGAACACTGCTATCCATCGCCATGTGCCGCCCCTCAACACAACCACCATTTACTTTAGGGTCATTGAAACAAATCAAAAGTATTCTTATTTTAGCAAACCAAAGAGTCCTTTAGAATACTTTATAATGTATTTCTTTTTTCATCTAATCAAATATCAATATTTTCAAAATCCTTGTAAAAGTAATACTTTACACCTACTTTACTTCCAACTAAATAGCCTCTTATGTAATAACAATATTTACTATAAATGCAAGGGGGAATATTTCTCCAATGTATATATTTGCAAAAAACTCCTTGGAATTTTTTATATTATATATAATTATATAAATGTATTTGTTTGATGGAGGCCCCCCACTAATTTTGTTTTTGTCAGGTCAGATGTGTTATTAAATTTCAAAGTACGATGTCATAAATATTATGATATTATGTTCTAGCAAGGCAAGACCTGATTTGCACTGCAGCACTTTGAAAGGTATTTAGAGTGTTGAATTATATATGATACTATTGATTTGTTCTTCAATGTAAAAGTTTTGAGTTAATTAAGATTTTATTTGGGACGGTTTTCTAACTGCTTCTTAAAGCAATTTTTTAGTACAAAATTTTTATTTTGTACTAAAATGCTTATTCAAGAAACAATAAGAAAGCCGCTCAAAATGAAGCCTAAGATGCAGACTAGTTAGAGCTTTAGGTTCCGTTTGGGTGAGCTTTCTTTATTTTATTATTAAGATTGTATTTATAATTTTTATTTGTCTACTTTTTTTTTTTTTGCTGCTTTTAAAAAAATTTGATACTAAAAACTTATTTTCTAAGATAACTTTAAAATTTTATTTTCTCTATAATAATTTTACTAAGGAGTAAGAAAGTAGCCCCAAACAAAGCATTAGAGTTTATAAGAGGAGCATAAAAATTATTATCAAATTAAGGCTTCATTTAAGGCAGTTTTAGACCACTATTTTTTTTTTATTTTTAATATATTTTTGTATAAAAAAATAACTTTATAAAGCAGTAAAAAAGTCATCTCAAATCAAGCCTAAGGCTTTTTTTTTATATAACTTTATTTCTGCTTTATAAAGTCAGTTGTAGAGAAAATAACTTCTTAAAGCTTTTGTAGAAATCAAAATTTTATTATATATATTTTTTAAGATCTGAGAAGTAAAAAAATAATGATAAAAAATATTGATTAAGATCTGAGAAATAAAAAAATAAGAAAGGTATCCCAAACAAAACCTTAAAAATAGAGAATGTGAAATATTAATAGTATATATAGCATAGAAGTAGTTTGCCCAAAATTTAGGGGTGTCAATATTTTGACACGACCCAAAATTCGACTCGAACCTGACACAAAATTTTGAGTTAGGGCCAACCCGTTTCACAAATAGGTAAGGTTCAACTTCTCGGATTCGACTCGTTTGAAAAATGGGTCAGATTCGGGTTGACCTGGCAACCCGAACTCAACCCGGGTAAACCCGAGACCACCTCTGCCCGTTCGTGCTGATCGTATTGCCCATGGTCACATCCGCGCTACCCGGCGTTGCGTCTTCCTGCTCGTGTCGCGGTGCCCTGGCCCGCACTGCTAGCAGTCACATCCGCTATACCTGTCTTCTGCTCGCCGTCGTCACTGACTTGCCGAGCCCGCGTTTGTCTTCTAATGTGCGCTATCAGTGCTGAGAGCATCGTCGAACCTGCCAGGCCCGCGTCCGTCTGCCGGACTCTCCAAGCCAATGTTCATCGAGCCTGTTTCCGTTTGCCGGTATAAAATCATGTCGAGTCGAGTAAATCCGGCAACCCGATGGGTCAGGTCCAGGTTCTAATTTTCAACCCGTTTGAAAAACAATTCAGGTCAACTCATTTGAACCCATATAAGTTCCTGATTCGACCCAAATCTGACCCAAAACCCGCATTTGACATCTTTACCTAAATTTATGATCATTGGCCTTTTTATGTCATAATGCTACACTAACAACAGGAATATATATCTTTTGACAAATAACCTATTAAATATATATATATATATATATATATATATATATATATATATATATATATATATATATAACCTATTAAAAATCTTTTTCGGTTCAATATGCTGCAGAAGCTGTCATGATGACGACATAATTAAATATATGAAGAAAGTTCCTAACTGTTTTTCTTAGAATATTGATGATGACCTGCACAAGAAAAAACCTGTAAAACAAAGAAGACTCGCTATCTTTTATTTATTAATTATATGGATCACGATTTTGCAGAGTTCGTTCGGGACTCTTATTTTTAGGCCACAGTTTGGCGTTTGGAGGACTTCGAGTTTGACTGTTTCGAAAAATGCTTCATTGCTTCTACATACTAATTTGAAATTTTACTCTTAATTAAATCAAGAAGAAGTTTGTTGTGGATTCTTATTCTTAATCTTTATTGTTTAGAGTTTGTAAAGTCTTTGAGATTAGACTTTTTTTTTTCCTTGATGTGATGCTTTCTCCAAAGATTTCAACTTTTCTTTGATAGCGTATCGATGATTTTAAAATTTCTGAGTTATTAGAGTTGTCTTTACCATGCTATTTGACACTGATTTACTTCCAAAATGTGTAGGGCTATTCAGTAAAGTCTGAGTATGAAATTATATTTTAATACGATTTTTTATTTACAGATTGATGATAAATCTGAATGGGTTATTCAGGTACTGGAAGTTCTTTTGAGATTGTATGTTCAGAATTTTAGTAGTAGTTGGGAAAACCACATTCTTCTAATTGAATTTGCTTACAACAACAATTTTTAGTCAAGAATAGGATGACTTCATATGAAGTTTTGTATGGTAGAAAATGTAACACCTCGTGGATGAAAGAAATCTCATTGGGCTAGCTTTGCTGCATGATGCTACTTAAAAGATCCTTTTGATTAAAGATAAATTAGAAGTTGTGCATGACAAACATAAATATTACTTTAATGCTAAGCATCGGGTCTAGAGTTTCTAGTTGGAGATTTTGCATATTTGAATATCAGATAAATGAAAGACATTAGTAGGTTTGGTAGGAAAGGAAAGATGAGTTCAAGGTATATTGGACCCTTTGAAGTTTTTGAAATGATTGAGAAATTTTCCTACAAGTTACAATTGCCAGATCATATGTCTGACATTCACAATATATTACACATATCGCTTCTATTAAAATAAATATATGACTTTAAAAATATCTTGTCTACTGAAGAAGTCGAGGTACGTCCAAACTTGATCTAAATAGAACCAAGGAGGATTTTGTCTTATGATGTTGGAAGGTTAATGAACAAGCATATTCAATTGGTTAAAATTCAATGAAAGAACATAACTAAGAGATAAGCTACTTGTGATGAGGAGTTTGAGATGAGATAGATGTATCCCGATCTATTTATGTGATCCAAGATCTAAGTTTTGAAATGTCAAGGACGACAATTTTTTTAGAATGGGAAACTTGTGACAACTCCATATTGAGCATTCAAGTCAAACTATTTGACCTGATTCGAAAGATGTAATTGCTAAAATATTTGTACTTTAAACCCTTCAGCATGTGCTTGGGAATGTTTGGTATGCATCAGAAAGTTTGCATGTGTTATGGAGCGGGTCCCAAGGATCTCTTTTCGTGTTTATAAAATTTGAATTGTCCTTCTGGGGCATCGTGACGTTGGGTTTAGAAGCGCTCCAATGTGAGCGTATCAGAAAGATTTACATTTAATTTGGCACACTCCAACGTGTGGTAGGTGCAATGGCTTTGTAGGTTTTCTGAAGAGCGCCATGGCTAGAGTCGTGATATTAGAAAATTTGTTATTATTTTAAAATATCTCAAACCACTGCATTCGATTCTTTTGAGCCTATAGAGAAAAGTCCTATAGAGAAAGGGAAATATCCTATAGAGAAAAGTCCTATTTGAGCCTCTTCGAGTTATTTTCTATTGTTGGTCTAATTCTGAAAGTTATTCAGATTGTGATAGGTCACACCATGTCTATCTCATTTTTCAGAAATACAGAGATTTTCCAATTTTTCTCTTAAGTTCGAGATACACTTTTTATCACACAACAAGTCTGATGCATTCCTCCACTTCAACCATCTAACTTGAATTATACTAATTATTTCCCCATCGCATATTCACACACAAAAAAATTGATTACTTGTTTCCCTCCATAAGCATATTTACATAGATGTGAGGGTTATTGAAACTCCTTTATTTTACAGAGGATTTCTATCCACATACCTTTATAATTTCAATACTTGCCACTATAGGGGATACAAGGGTCAAGGGACATGTAGGTTGAGTTCTTAAGATAGAGAGGTAGTCATAAATTGCAGAGCAACAAATCTAGGAGGTTATGGATTTGAAGGCCTAATATATCCCATGCTACCCATTATGTGTTTTAAGTAAATTCTTGATCTATACTAGGTGGGGCTTAAAAAAATGTACTTCACGAAAAGCTTTTGTTCTACTTGCTAAGGAGCTCATGTTCAATTTGTTCCTTAATTGAATGAGCCAAACATAAATAGATTTTCTTAATTGTGTTCAACTTATTAATTAGTCATATATAATTTGGAAGTAAACCCCACAATGAAACAAAGAAGGAAAAAGTAGAAATGAACAACATGATTTAACGTGAAAAAATCTGAAATCAAGAAAAAAAACTTATAGAGTCATACCACACCAAGAAATTCACAATGAAATTGAGAGAAATTGTACAAATCTATTTTTATCTCTCATTTTATGGCTTCACTTCTTCACTCAGTTTTGACACAAATAGACAAAATGCACACTTTTAAAATATAAAGGGACGCAACCCTTCATGTAAAACATGAAAATCAAGAAAGAAAACTATCAAGCCCGAATCGTAGTCTTGCGCACCAAAATTTTGAAGCATTGTGCTCCACTGTCTTTGAGCCACGCTACAGTGCCATGGTGCATGGCGCTGCAACTTACAGTGCTACAACATTTTAAACTTTGTATTCAACCAGTGACTACAACATCGCAATGTTGATTGATTGCACAGAGTTTTTTTTTTTTTTTTTTTTTGGGCAATCTCCCATAACCCAAGCATGGGGTAGTCCCCCCTTGTAACTCTCTCATGAGCTAAATGACTAAATTGAGGTATGAGACAACATTATAATCTGATGATAATATATATATATATATATATATATATATATATATATATATATATATATATATATATATATATATATATATATATATATATATATATATATATATATATATATATATATATATATATTCAATAATTCACGCAAATTTTAAGCTGAATGAGTCCATCTATAGTAAAACGATTTCAACACAACTGTTGAGTCCTGGAATATTCGCGGCGGTAGAGAAATATAAAATGTATTGTCATAGCTTTGTACGAATATCCAGAACACAAGCAGAAAAAGGGAGGGTGTAGCGTTCATAAGAGACACCAGAGTTTTTACATGGACCTTCCTCCCCCCTTTTCAAGAATTGTAAATTCGCATAAACTAATTATAAAATTATATTTGACATTCTTTGCTATTTATGCTTCAAACATTCATGAAAAGGTACAAATATATATTTTTGACTTTGCAAACTTCGATGTCCAAAAATAGGGGTGCAACTGATACATCATCAAAAAATTACCTTGATCGAGCATGAATCTCGAGGCAAAATCAAGTTGGGAACTTGAAAAATTAAATCGGAGACCATCCGAATTTCGATTTCAGCAAAATTATAGTCGAACCGAGCGTCTTGGAAATATGAACCCAACGACACCAAAATCGACCCAATTCGAGCCCAAATGAGTCCAAATCAAATACTCAAAGCACTTTTGGAAGAATCTAACCACAACTTGTGTTACCAAACGGTCTCCAATTATGACATGCTTATAATCGAATCGAACGGCTCGACGAGATGAATCCAACGAGCTCAAGATCATCAAATTCTGATATCATTAACACAGTCAAAGGTCCATTGAACTGTGTACAATCGTAGGAATCAAGATCAGCCATCCATCCAAACCACTCCCAATTTATCCTTGATCTTCCACTTATTTGCAAGCCATGCCACTCAAGAATTCTATAAATAGAACCTCATTTCCTCTTGATGGGGAGGAGGAAGGCAAGAGAGAAGACGGAAGAGAAGGAAGAAAGCTCCAGCCGCCTAGCTCCTCCTCGACCACCGCCGGACCACCTAGGGACGCCAGGGTTCTGCCACACCACCGCCGGACCACCAAGGGGCATCGGGGTTCTGCCGCACCACCGTCGAAGTTCTACCGCACCACCGTCGAAGTTCTGCCACACCACCGCCAGACTACCAAGGGACGTCGGGGTTCTGCCGCACCACCAAGGGACACCGGAGCTCTAATACAACATCGCCAGGTTCTATCAAACCACCACCATACCATCCAAGGACGTCGAAGTGTCCTCCGAAGCCGGAGTGCCACTTGACGCTGAAGTGCCACTAGCGAACCACCACTTGACACCGGAGTGTTGTTGGACCACCACCTGAGGCCCGAACTTCTCCCGGACCACCACCTGACGCCCAGAGTTCTGCCAGAGTACCGTCCTTCTACTACGGTCCTTCCAAACTCCCTCGCTAGACAACATCTTTCTGACCCCAATCTCCTGCCGACTACGATCCTTCCGACCTCCCTCGCAAGACAATGGTCTTTCTAACTCCGGTCTCCTACCGACTACGGCCCTTCCAACTTCTGTCGCCTACTACGATCTTTCCGACATTTATTCTATCAACTATGGTCATGCCAACCAAACAAATACGTCTATATTGATGTGCTATATATGATGTACATTTGTGACATCAAGTCAAGACATTCTCCTAAAGAAGGGCTTCATTTGTAATCAACTGTAAATACTAGTGGATTCATTCAGACTAGGCCATGCCCCGTGGTTTTTCCCCTTTTTCGAGGGTTTTCATGTAAAAACTCTGGTCTCTTATGAACGCTACACCCTTCATTTTTCTGCTTGTGTTCTGGATCTTCGTACAAGGCTAGGACATTATATTTTATATTTCTCTACCGCCGCAAATATTTCAGGATGCAACAACAACTATAATATTCATGAAATTTTTTGAAAAAGCAGATGATTTCAAATACAAATAATCTCGACGGAGCCAAACTAGAATAACCAGCCAGCTCGCTCAAACTAGTCTCACCGTTCATTGGTAAACCCTGATTTACCGTATTGCCACCGTTTTCCCGCGCTGCCACTAGAAGCACAAAATAGCCGTCCAGTTCTCACCCCAGAGAGGGAAAAATCGTTCTCAAACGGCAATCTTCGCGCCAAAATTTCGATCGAAAAGAAGCTCTCAATAATTGAAATTCAAAACCCTAACACTGAAATCAAGATCCCGCCTTTCAAACCCTTCAATCACTCGCACCTTATCCTATTCGCCGTCACTATAAGATCCGCCCATCAACTGCTCGATAAAATTTCCCATCGACAGAGAAAGTAAGATTCAGGATTTCCATCTATCAGAGATGTACGTGGTGAAGAGGGACGGGCGGCAGGAGGCGGTTCACTTCGACAAGATTACTGCAAGGCTGAAGAAACTTAGTTATGGCCTTAGCCAGGAGCACTGCGACCCTGTGCTCGTTGCCCAAAAAGTATGCGTTGGGGTCTACAAGGGAGTCACCACCACACAGCTTGACGAGCTTGCTGCCGAGACAGCTGCAGCCATGACGGCTAATCATCCTGACTATGCCTCGGTGATTATACTTTCTTCTCTATATTTATTCATGTCAAGGCTTGCCCTAGGTCTTTCTCCGTTCTCATCCTTTGATCTATTTCGTTTAGCTTGCTGCTAGGATCGCGGTTTCTAATCTGCACAAGAATACAAAGAAATCGTTTTCTGAGACGTAAGGGATCTATTTGACTGTTCAGGATTTTATTTTTGTCTTTGGATGTTATGATTTTATTGATATATGAATTTTGAATTGGTTGATCTGTACTCAGGATAAAGGATATGTACAACCATTTCAATGAGAGGTCGGGGCAAAAGGCGCCTTTGATTTCTGATGATGTTTATGAGATCATCATGAAGGTGAATTTTCTTGCTTGTTTCAGATGTTAATTTTGGCGTCTGATATGTAATTTTCATCAGGCTTCATGTTATGTTGATAGTTTTAGCGCGTATCAGTATTTTAATCGTCCTTAGATACAGATGCTTAGTAAATCCCAGCAGGATATAGTAAATCTTTTTAATCCAGATTTAGTTAATCTTGAGCGGATTAAAACATGCCAGTTATTTAACATGATAACTACTAAGTTTTGATAAGCATGGATAAATTGTTTGCTATCTGTTTTATGATTTTAGATTTCTAAGCAAGTGAAAATTTTTAACACATTTAAATCTTGAATTCTAAATATAATTTAGTCAGATTTATTATCTATCTTGCCAAGTAGTTTGTAGGATTCAATACTCCAATGATTTATTGAATTTGTATTCACAGGATTTACTATGTCCTACTCGATATAAATCCTTTTGTAGCCAAACAACCCCTGATTGTTGCTTTTCCATGATGTTATGGTGCCTTCGTTCTTCGCCAGATGGTGCCTATTTTGCTGGTCGTTGAATTGTTTATTTGATAATTTATCATTCCCAATTCTTTAATTGCAAAGCTTGGATGGCTTGCTCTCAGATTAACATCCTCATTAATATGCATATGCAGAATGCTACTCGTGTTGATAGTGAGATCATTTATGATAGAGACTTTGATTATGATTACTTTGGCTTTAAAACTCTCGAGAGGTCCTATCTTCTAAAATTATCTGGGAAAGTGGTGGAAAGGCCCCAGCATATGCTGATGAGAGTTGCTATAGGGATTCATAAAGAAGATATTGATTCTGCCATCAAAACTTATCATCTGATGTCACTACGGTGGTTTACTCATGCTTCTCCTACCTTGTTCAATGCGGGCACTCCTAGGCCTCAGGTATCCATGAAATTTAACTTCTTAGTTAATTTACTTTAACATCTGCTGATTTTGGGTTTGTTTGATTTGGCCAGCTAAGCAGCTGCTTCCTCATTTGCATGAAAGATGATAGCATTGAGGGAATATATGATACCTTAAAAGAGTGTGCTATAATAAGCAAATCTGCGGGTGGAATTGGCGTCTCCATCCACAACATTCGTGCCACTGGGAGTTACATTCGTGGGACAAATGGTGTTTCAAATGGCATAGTTCCAATGCTACGGGTTTTTAATGATACTGCTCGCTATGTTGATCAAGGAGGAGGGAAAAGGAAAGGTAGCATGGCCTTATTTCATTGGTTTATAACTTTATATACTAGTTAGCCATGATTATTAATTTAGTCCTATTCGTAATGTTCTAGGTGCATTTGCGGTGTACTTGGAACCATGGCATGCTGACATTTTTGAGTTCCTTGATCTTAGAAAAAATCATGGGAAGGTATGAGGTGCTACCACCTAAGTAGGAATTTTTTTGTTTTTGATTGCTTGTTCTCTAGTATCGTAAATCTGTCACTGAAGCTACACTGATGGACTACAAAATTGAGGTGAACTTTATGGAATAAGATAATGTCAAACTGTAAATCATTAATAGAAAGCTTACTAGATGATACCAAAGATGATGTAAATAAATGAGAAGTTTGTGTAGAAAGAAAAAAATTTAAGAATAATAATTTCAAACTCAAAATTCAAGAGGAACATTGAACTTTAAAAGCATTTTGAGCCTCACAGTTGATCAAACTTTACATTGATAATTTTTAATCATAAAATCACCCAAATAATATTAATAAAATTCATTCTAAGGTGCCATGTTTGTACAATAAGATTAATACAAGACATGAAGCCTTTGCTTTATGTATCAAATCAATGTGGAATGATTATGAAGAAGTGTTAGATTAAAGATATCATGATTCTAAGCAGAGCAATAAGCTTTGTGCAAAATGTATTTACATCTTTTTTGGTATGATTCATGGAAGGATTATGAAGAAGTGTTAGGTTAAAGATATCAAAACGTTGAACTTTAAAAGCAGAGCAACAAGCCTTCATGCAACACTCACTAATAATTATTGGCATGATTCATGGAAGTTATCCATCCCAAATAAATGGTATATGGTTAATGATGGTTCAGTCATTACCTTCAAGTGATTTGTTGTTTTCTTTTTACTTATGTGGTTCATGGTAAAAACATTCAAATATATCCTATTCACTAAACTATCATCCATCAAACATAAAAAACTAGCAAATCCATGCGCAAGCCACTAGCAAACTCTTGGGAATTTGATGAATGAGAAAAATATAAGCTGTTTCTTAGTTGTGAATATTAATATATGATTAAAATTTGACTGATGGAGGTAAGAGGATGTTATTTTTGTATAAATTCCTCAATTTAACTGAAATTACAATTATATGTACCTTTAACTCTTGAAAAATCTTATAGGAAGAGCACAGGGCACGAGATCTGTTCTATGCACTCTGGATACCTGATATATTTATGGAAAGGGTCCAGAGCAATAAAGAATGGTCACTTTTTTGCCCAAACGAAGCTCCTGGTTTGTCTGACTGTTGGGGTGAAGAGTTCAACAATTTGTACACAAAATATGAAAAAGAGGTTAGCACTCCTTTATTTTTAATGATAAACTCTTACAGTTTGCACTGTTTAATAGAATATATTGTCTTAGTCATTACTTTGGACCTATTCTAATTTTAGGGCAAGGCCAGTAAGATTGTTTCAGCACAAAGCCTATGGTTTGAGATTCTTAAATCCCAGATTGAGACTGGAACACCCTATATGTTATATAAGGTACACTATCTAATTTTTCCATTATCATATCTTTTAATTTGTCTGCTTTCCATCTCTTTCTCATTGTCCCACTTTCAAACTTCTATTTGAAGGATGCTTGCAATAGAAAAAGCAATCAAAACAACCTTGGAACCATAAAGTCTTCAAATTTGTGTACTGAGATAATAGAGTTCACCAGTCCTGATGAAACTGCTGTATGCAATTTGGCATCAATTGCTTTACCTCGATATGTGATGGAAAAGGTAAATTCTCCTTATCTATACTTGCAAGTAGCTACCTTGGATTCTAAAGCTATTGCTATTTGCAGAATGTACCTATAGATTCACATCCATCAAAGCTGGTTGGAAGCATTGGAGCGAAAAATAGATTTTTTGATTTTGACAAGTTAGCTGAGGTGTCACTACTTTTTGTTTCATTCAAAACTTTTTTTACACTTCTATCAATAATCTCATAATCTTCTTCTCTTTTTGTCCTTGAAGGTGACTGAAATAGTTACACAGAACCTCAACAAGATAATTGACATTAACTATTACCCAGTTGAAACAGCTAGGAGATCTAACTTACGCCATAGGCCAATTGGCATTGGCGTTCAAGGCTTGGCTGATACTTTCATCTTACTTGGCTTAGCTTTTGATTCAGCGGAGGTAAGTGCATATCTTTAAAATTTTCCTTTTTAGTTGAATATGTTGTTTTGATGGTTAATAACTATTATTATCTTTTTTTTCTTTAGGCCCAACAATTGAACAAGGACATTTTTGAGACCATATACTACCATGCTTTGAATGCTTCTTCTCAACTTGCTTCCAAAGAAGGCCCATATGAAACATATCAAGGAAGTCCAATTAGTAAGGTCTGTAATTAAAAAAAAACTTTGATTTATGGGCTCATTTGTTGCTTGTAGATTGAAAACTTTAGGAAATGATGGTTTTTTTTTTTTTAAATTTTTATTATGAAATTGAAATCATAATATGCAAGAGGTTTTGAAGCCGTTTGTTGAGGTTAGGATTTTTGGATAAACATAGATTTTTTAACATTATATCAAATTATGAAATTTACTAAATTCATTATATTTTAAAAACATTTGTTCTAACTTGAAGCAATCAAATGGCCCTAAGACAATCCAACTCTTTATAATCTCATCATGTTTATATATATTTGCATTCAATTTTACCAAGATAACATGCACATTTGTTGGAATTTAAATTGCAGGAAACCTTGTTACAATAACAAGTAAAACTAAAATTATATACATGCAAGGATTTACTACATTAGATATACGGATCAGGTGTACGGGATTATTTCTCTCAAAAACTGGAAAAACAAGTTAAAGCACCTCTGCAAAAATAATATTTGTTTGAAAAAAAAAAAAAAAAAAAACAGAACAGAATTCTAAATATCAAAAGGTTTTACACATTAGATGAGTATTCAAGAGCATCATGAGTTATATCCCTCATTGGGGACACTTCGTTAGATTTATTTTTTCATTGTCCTATCTGTGTCATGGTATCTGATTGAAGCTGTTCTGTAGGGCATTCTCCAACCGGACATGTGGAATGTAATCCCTTCATCCCGGTGGGATTGGCCTGCTTTGAGAGAAAAAATTGCTAGGAATGGAGTAAGAAACTCCCTTCTTGTTGCTCCAATGCCCACTGCTTCTACTAGTCAGATTCTTGGAAACAATGAGTGCTTTGAACCATACACATCAAACATCTATAGTCGCAGGGTTTTAAGGTCTGCCTGTTCTGTTTGTGTCGTCCCTTCGCAAATTTTAGGCTTTCCTAACAGTAATATATACTTGACTTCTGCAGTGGAGAATTTGTTGTAGTGAACAAGCATCTGCTAAATGATTTAACTGAGATGGGTATCTGGTCTAGTACTCTAAAAAACAAGATTATTTATGAAGATGGTTCCATTCTTAAGATACCAGAAGTTCCAGAGCACCTTAAGGCAATTTACAAGTACTGTATTATTCTTATTCCTCTATTTTGTGGATTATAACAAGTTCCTATTCTATGATAAAAAATTAACATAAATGTTTGATCAGAACTGTGTGGGAGGTAAAGCAAAGAACCATTGTTGACATGGCTATTGATAGAGGATGCTACATTGATCAGAGTCAGAGCTTAAATATTCATATGGATCAGCCCAACTTTGGAAAACTGACTTCTCTACACTTCTATGCCTGGTCTAAGGTACAATGTCAAATCACATTATATCCCCTTTGGTTTATATTTATCAGGGCTAATCCTAGTAACTTTTTTTTTTTTTTTGATTGAAGGGTCTTAAGACAGGCATGTATTATCTCCGTTCACGTGCAGCAGCTGATGCAATCAAGTTCACAGTTGATACATCTCTTCTCACGGTAAGCTTTGGTTGTTTATCTTCATTCTATGTTTTCCTGGGTTTATATCTTCGCTTGCCAATTTAGTTCTTTTCTCGGTGCATGCAGAAGAATGAACAAGCAATGGAAAATGGCGTAGAAGTTGGCATGGCACAACTTGCTTGTTCTTTAGAAAATAGAGATGCCTGCATGGCTTGTGGAAGCTGATATCGCTACTTTGCTTCGACTATCTGTGCATTCAGAAGTCCTCGCTGATGTGACTTACTTCCTGTAAGTCCAAGCTGCAGCTCATCTAGTCTCTTCCATGGAGTCATTGTTCAATTGCTAAAACTTAAATTATATTGTTCTTAAAGTAGTCCATCTTTAAAGTGGCATTTAATTGTATTTTACATTAAGTATGGCCTCTTTTGGCCCTTCAGCAAATGTATTTCTCCCTTGGAAGTTGATATTACTCTTTGTTTTGATCGCTATTTTTTGTATTAAAATATTTGAGTGTATTAGATTTAGTTTTACATTAAATATGTGAAAGTTATATTGGCGTAGGAATATTAATTGGTTCTCACTTTAAGCTTGCTTTTCGAGTTGAAAATGGGTTTCACCATTAGTATATTAAGACTTTGTTTGGAATTTTAGCCATTTTACTATTTTGTTTTTTAGATTGTAATGTGTTTTTTTTGCTGCTTTCAAAAAGTTTATGTTAGAAAATTGTTATATTTAATATTTTTTAAAAAAATTATTTTCTACAGTAGTTTTATAAAGCATTAAGAAAATGTTAAACCGGTCCATTGGATTGGTCCAGTCGGTCCCATAGGGACTGATTCATGCGGATAGAGGTGGAATTTCTTCGCCTCTCCTGTACATCGATTCAGCTGCTGAAGCTAGTTGAGCAGATTTGGAAGGTTTTTGAGGGAGTTATGAGGGAAATTTTGAATGTAGGGATTGTTTAGGGATTTCCTTTTGATTTGTATGCATTAAATAGTTTGCTTTCCTAGGGTTAGTGCATCTTGAATTTGGCTTAAATTTGATATCTCTTAGATTTAGGTTTTCCTTTGGGCTCTAGCGGTGTCTAGATATTTGGGAGAGATTCTCCTTCGAATAGAGGATCAATTGTATCTTGGTATTTTTTGTTTCCCTTTCATCAAATAATACATATTATCTATTGCTTTCATGGTTTGGTGTGGATTTTTGTGTAGAATTCTCCTTGTTTTTTGAAGATTGATAGGAAATACTTGGATCTACAAGTGTTTCCTATCAGAAAATTATCTAAAATGAAACCTAAATTCAATTCTAAAATCTTTTTGTCCACAATTTGAGTCAAATGTGTGATTTAAATCAACTTGTCCTTGGAATTTATGACTTTTATAGCTTTTAGTGATATATGCCACATTGATTGAGGTTCAAGTTGATGTGAATCCGATCATGGTTGTGTTTGAGTGGTTTCTTATTGCAAAATATGTAATTAGCAAAAAACGATTTGATGGTTGATTTGGAGAGCTCCTGCAACTCATAACTTTATCAAAATATATGATGAAAATATTTAGTTTAGTTCCACATTCAACGATTGAAAAAATATATTGTCCAAAATCTTACTACTATCCATTCATAGATAGTACTAAATTATTTTGGCTGCAAATTGGTTTGACTATTGTTAAATAAAGCCAAGCATCTGCATCTTCTTTGATCTGTAAAGTCTTCGTTGATCCATCCCTATCAGAAGACCTTTGTCTCTTTTCCAGATCAGCTTCTGCTCTGCAAATTCTCAGAGATTTAAAAAATGAATTGGACTTCAGTTCAACTCTCACTTTCTTGCCCTGTTTGCTTCATCTTCATCCTCATTGAAGACATTCAATGTCGTTGAGAAGAAAAAGAAGGCGTTTGGTATGATAAAAGCATGGTTGATTGAATAGTAAACAGTATTCTTGAATATGGTCTTCAAACGTGATGGCTTTGATCTTAGTAGGTTTGGTTCAAAGAGGACAAGTGATGTCTTTTGGTCTAAATTCTGTACCTAATGTTAGATCGTTCAATTGTGTGATAGACCAAAAACTCTACCTTTGAAACTTTTTCTTGTCACCGGTCAATAGTAATGATTGAGGTTTCATTTGGGATGGCTTTTTTATTGCTTCTCAAAGCTGCTTTTTAGTATTTCTTTTTTCAATAGAAAATTGCTTTAAGAACCAGTAAAAAAATCACCCCAAATGAAGTCTAAGGCTTCATTTTTGATGACTTTCTTTTTATTTCTTAAAGCAGCTTTTTAATACAAAATTTAAAATTTTTGTACTAGAAAGCTACTTTAATAAGCAGGAAGACAGCCATCCCAAACGAAGTCTAAGTACTATTTATGCTTGCTTTTTAGGTTTTGTTCGAGATAACTTTCTTAATGCTTTCTAAAATAACTTTTTAGTACAAAAATATTTAGAATAAAAATTATTGTACTAAAAAATTATTTTAGAAAGCAATAAGAAATTATCAGAAATAAATTATTATTATTATTATTCAATGCGCACTTGCATAGTAAAGAATTCAAACACCATCACTTCAGGCGCTGACCTTGACATTCATCCATTTGAAGGGGGCTTAGTTTTTCAACATCTTATTGATTAATCAACTCAATTGGGTCAATTAAAGGTATTATTATATTTAATGGATAAAATATACGAAGTAGAATAGAGTTGAGAGATTTATTTGAACATGGATAATATTAACTTTGCATTTTTTTTAAGAAATTAAAAAAAAAATAGAATAGAAGGTTTTACTTTTAGTTTCTCAGCACCCAAAATTGACTAAATGAAATTGGGTCAATATATTATGATTTGAATTCAATTTCCAATGTAAGATTTTTTGTTTGATTCAACAACCATTCCTTTTGCTCTATAAAATAATGTTTATTTTTCAAAAATTAATTACTTTTGAATGTTTTGATTATTATTTTTATAGTTTAGAAAATATCTTATTATTAAAAAATAGAGTCAAATGACCATGGACCTTATCCACCTTGAAATCCAAGCACACTCGTCTCTTTTTGCATAATTTTTATTAGGTCCTCTGACCGGACGTAGCTTTATGTTCGGTTATCATTGAGTTACTCGGTTTTTGCTCGGTGTTGCTTGGCAATTACGAGAAATACCGTTTTGTGAAGACCAATGCCGAGTTTTTCAAGAAAAAACTCGGTATTACTTGGAATTGCTCGGTATTTGTCTTCACATAATGGTATTTCTCGTTATTGCCGGTATTGTTCGATATTTGCTCGGTATTTCTCATTTTGTGTTTGCTACGTGGCGGGATCTCAATGCCGGCCGAACGTAGCTCTACGTACGTTCACCGTACCAAATAAAAGTTCCTTTTTGCAAGGTGACATAAGGCTCTAGCATGAACTGCTAATGACTTTAGGGCGTCATTAGTAATACAAATCCACTAAAATATATTAAATTTTAATAGCTTAAGAATAAAATTATTACAATTATTTAAAAAATTTCTCTTATTTGAATAAAATAATTTACTGCAACATTTATGTTAATTGAATTATATTTTATCATTTATAATAAATGAGTCGGCCCGTGAGCAAACTCAATTTTGTAAAGTTAAGTCTAGCTAGAGCTTAAATTTGATTAATTAGTCAAGCTCAAGTGTAAATTAAAGGTAACTTAAACTCTTTTTTGTTCATTTATATGTATATTTATGGTCTTCATCCTTCTTTGGAACGCCTAGGTAATTTTATTGATTAGATTGCTAGAGTTAATGTTTGATGCTAAAATGAAGGCTTCAAGCAATCACTAAGATTTCATTTGGGTCAATTTTCTTATTGTTTTCTAAATCAATTTTTAATACAATTTTTTTTAAAGTAATAAGAAAAATAGTGATAAAAATTTATTCCAAATGAAACCACAACTTCAATTCTCAAAGCTTTTAGAGTATGGAGTTGCAATTATTTCAAGAAGTTGGAGCTTCTTTGTTTTATAGTTTTTAAGTGTGAGCTGATTGCTTTCTTTCTTTTTTTGGGTAGTTGAGGAGAGTTTTAATGAGTATGTTTCGAGGAAAATTTCTAGAAGGCAGATTGAGTTTTGAATTAGACATTACTCAGATATTTTGCTCTCATTTTGCGAGAACTTTATGATATTAGTTTAGGTTTCCTATATGCGCAAGCCCCTATAGTTAAGTGTCCCTCCTGATAACGAGAGAACATTCGATTAAGTCTAGTCGTCAAACAAATACGTAGTATTCAACATATAGTAGCAAAAGAGTTTAGTTTTTTGAAAATTTGATATTTAAAATGAGGAATTCACCACCTTGTGCTTAAAGTTAATGGTGGGGGGAATCATGATAGACCTGATTAAGATCTCATGGTTTAGTCGCCCCAAGTCATCATGATCCCTGGTCAACTTAGTTGGAAGAGGTAGTCGGCCCAACCTGACTGAATAATTATTGTCATCAACTATGATTGCTTCATCTAAGGGTACCTTATAGACATGGAGTGAACATTTGTTTAAGAGGATAAATTTGAATCTACTTTAATAGAGGGCTTTGTGCCTTATCAATCATTTATGCTGATTCATTGCTCAATGATATAGCACCGTTGGGGAACATACAGGCTCTAACCATGATCGTAATTTAAAGATGTCATTTAGTAGCCAAACCACAAGGTTAGAGGGTCCCATTCATAAATGTTTACCTGTGGTGCCATTTAATGGTGAAACTACCAATTAGAGGACACATGTCACATCTTTACTGACAAAAGATGGATTGAGAATGAAGCTTAATGATATTCCCGACAAGACATTTATACTTTATGAGATGAAATAATTTTTAAAATTTTTCACCTCGACAAATTGTTGCGAACGGTGGATGGATATCTTGCTTTAAGTATTTTTATGATTTCCGTCTTAAATAGCTTATGATTTAGTATTTTTGGAATTCTGAGTTTTCATAGGCATTTGTGAGACATTTTTAAATATTTAGGGTCCCTTTGGTTGAGATTTTCTTTTAACATGACCATTATCAGGATATTTATGGGCACTTTTTATTTATTGGTCGAACCTTGTCTACTCTATCTACTTGCCAACAGAGGATCTTGTTCATCGTCAACTTCATGCCTTTATTATTGATTTTTTTCTTTTTATAGACTTTAAAGGTCTAATATGAACGTATAAAATAAATATCTCGGTTCATGTTACTGCTACAACCGCATATTTGCTTGGTTGTTCAAATCATATCAACTCCTATCTATTCACATAGAAGGATCAAGTTCAAAAGATTCATGTTTGATGCCTGCAACATCCTCAGACGTCGCATATGTGAATACATCACACTTGTTAGGGCCATGCAGGTAATTATATTTTAATTTATGAGGGGGAGCATTTAAATATTTAATATAATTATTTGTGCTAAGTGATTGTCGCTAAAGTTGAAAAAAAAAACTTTATTTAAGGCTTGAGAAACATCTTGTATCTACTTGTATAAATGTTACAGATTCGGTGGCATAATATTATACTTTATCTATTGCGCATCGGCAGTGCTGTTTAGTTCATCTTGTCCTCAGTAAATTGCTATTTTCCTTAACATTTAACTTATTGGAATATATTTTAGCCTGCAAATGAGTTGTGCAGTGCGTTAGGAATCTCCTACATGTCGCTTGCAAATAAGCTAATTTATTTGGTATAACAGCCTGACACTATAAATTTATTATTTCATTTTATCAGTGACCTATAGCTTTTTACTAATGATTCCCTTCTTTTTCTTACAGGTTAATCGTAGCATTACACTGCAGGTCATTTTCTGCTTTATGCAGGTAGACTGTTGTGCACTAATGAATCTTCTGCAGTTGCTTGTAGATAACATGTAGTGTATATAACGTGTCTTCTAAAGTGGCTCGTAGGCACTCATATTTGTTATTAGTTCATCTATCATCTCTGCTTGTATATGGGCTGTACTATCATTGTTCGTAGAGGGTTGATATGTTTATTTGCAAATTGGCTAATATCACTCATGTGAAAGTTGTTAGATTTATTATAGTTCCCTTATATGCATTTGTAAGGCATCTGTCAGTGTTATTGCAAGCAGATGCATATGTTCATTTGCAAGTTAATACTGATTGTCGGGGTAGCTGCACTCACAAATAATTTCTTCATTTATGTTGAATGGCAAGCTGTTACATTCATTACATACAAACTTGATGATCTTAGGAGGCTTCCACATGATGTCGTAGCATTCATTGCATATTAATACAAATTGTCGAGTGGGCTGTGCTCATCGCTGATCTCCCCACATCTTGTGCTATTGCCTATAAACACATGCAGGCTCCTTGTAGCGGCTTGTAAATGGACTATTGTGTGTGTGTGTTATAAGCTCACACTCATGCTTGTAAGTCAATTATCCTACTCACTTCATGTCTCTTGCATACACTTATGAGGGTTCATTTTTGCTGCAGGTTCTTGGTCCTTGCTTATAAGTAGTGCGTACACTTGTGTCCATAAGGTATCTGTCATACTTGTGGCATATCCACTGTTGTTATCCACGAATAGACCTATCTGCCATCATCATACACGAGGATCAATCATATTTGTATAAAAATGAACTGACATTAATTGTAGGGACATCACAACATTTGTTGCATGCTAATTATTATCACCATGTACAAGCTACTGGATGTTCATATACAAGTTGACCGATATTTATGACCATCCCCTTTACAACCTTCTCATCTTACTTGTAAGCATGTTGCTCGTCATTGCTTGCAAGATTTAATATGTATGTTCATATGTTGATATCGAATGCACGATGTTGTTACATTCATTGTAGGTTACTAGTACTTGCACATTTTATTATGGTTGTATCTATTTATTTATAAGCATGATTTGATATGAATATTGTGAGTCAATTCTCATTGTTTAAGAATTTCATGTCATGACTTATAAAGTTATAATCATGTCATCGCTTGTAAGCAAGTTGTGTTTGCTAGTTCCTTTTTCATCATAAGGGGATTTATTCATCCGTGTTTAATTATTATTCATTTTATGAATTATAGATTTGTTTTATTCATTTATTAGAGTCTAGTTACATGTTGTCCATTTAAGTCCCCTTTAGTTGTTCAAGTTATGTGTCATTTTATTCCAATTAGGTTCCATGTGCTCTGAATTTTAGTAGCCTCCCAGAATCTCCCCCACTTAGGAAAATTTTGGGAGTCTAGGCCTTTCCACCACACTATAAAAAGAGTGTATAGTAGGCGTCGGGCAACACCTCAATCGTGGTTTTCTTAAATCCAGCCACACTATGAACAGCGTGTACGGGTCTTCAAGGTACATGTTTGAAAAAAAACTTTTTTTTTCCCACAGGCATGATGGGTACTTAGTGTTGTGTATGCCAAGTTACGAAGAGTGTGTACATGGCCTACCCACCTCGCCACAAGCACTGCTCCGAGCTTTATTCCACCATGTTATAAAAAGCGCGTATGGGCGCTCCCCCGGTGCGCCGCGAGTGCATAAAGCAGGATTTGAAGATTTTGAGACTGAGGGGCATTATATACCTTAGCGACGGTGGCAGATTTCATTTGAACATAGCACATGCACAAAACA
Organism: Dendrobium huoshanense; assembly: GCA_016618105.1. Classification (NCBI taxonomy): domain Eukaryota; kingdom Viridiplantae; phylum Streptophyta; class Magnoliopsida; order Asparagales; family Orchidaceae; genus Dendrobium; species Dendrobium huoshanense. The sequence continues at coordinate 64,178,671 of CM028344.1, forward strand.
TCCAACGTAGTCTCAGATTGAGTTGATTTTTTTTTAAAATATGTTTAATGAATTAATTATTAATAATAATAATTTTAAAACAATAGAGGAAAATGAGGGGAGGATTTCATTTTGTTTTTAATTTGCATGCCATTGTCTTGTTTTGTATGTCGATTTCCTTGTTTTGCGTGTCGATTTCCTCATTTTGCATGTCGATTTCCCCGAGGAAGTTTCTTTGGACAAAATTATAGTTGATTTTGGATATTATTGTCATTTCGAACGCAACGGCAAAGTCTGTTTTACGATCGAACGTCATTTGGGCAACTTCACGCATTAATTTTAGATGTCGGTCATCATTTATGGCCTTTTTCGCTTAATTTGGCGGCGAGGGGTTTGCACTTAGGCGAATTCGACATTTTGATTGCAACGGCGCAGTCTGCTTGGTAATCGAGGCCATTTGACCCTTCAAGTGATGCATCATGCTCGCTGGCTGTCACTTAAGTCACCAATTTTTGCTCCTTTCGCACGTTTTGAATGTGTGGGTCAACATTAAGTTTTATGAACATAACAAGTTGCAAATCGGCAGTTGATTTGTCTTCGTGATTTAAAAAGTAATTTAGATTTCATTTGGGACATTTTTCTTAATGTTTTCTAAAGCAACTTTCTAGTATAAAAATTTTGAGTTCAAAAAAAATTGTACTAAAAAGCTGTTTTATAAAACAGTAAAAAGTTGTCCCAAATGAAACTTTAGCCTTTTTTATGATGTGTTAGTGTGTATTTGGCAAATTACATTTGACAAAATAGCCAATTTTATTTTACCATCTTTTGTTTGAACTTTATTAACTTATTATAACTCTCTTTCTCTGTAGGATTCTCCCACATTTTCTCAGATGTCTTAATACCTTAAAAATATAAATGATTTTTTTTAAATCTTTCTTCAGGGAATCATTTTTTAGGAAGCCAACCGCCTAAGCAGATCAATTTTTAAACTAATTGTACTGCACATGTTAGAAAATTTATGAAAATATTGGATAATTTTATATCTTAGTTTTATACAAAGTTCTTATACACACTAACAAATAAAAATAAAATATATATATATATATATAAGACATTGAAGTTTTTCCATAAATATTTCAAAATAAAAACTATATCATACCAGTCACATTATGGATAATTGCTAGCTCTTTCCCTCAATTTAAGAAGAGCGTTGTTGTGTTGTTAGGACCGATGGATTGGAAAAATTATTCTGTGCGGGCGTTGACGACATCCTGAGACCAATAAGAACGCGTCATTGCACTTTTTTGTTCGGTATTGGTGCTCAGTACCGTTCTGTACCAGACGATGTGGCGCATTCTAGTAGATCTCCGAACCATCCGGTGTCCATACAGATTAATTTCTCGATAGATTGAGGGCCTTAAATACAATAAAGTTTGTAATGTGCATGTTAGAAAATTTATGAAAATATTAGATAATTTTACATCTTAGTTTTACAGAAAGATCTTATACAAACTTACAAATTAAAAAAAAAAAAAAAATAGAAGACATTGAATTTTTTTCATAAAAAATTCAAAATAAAAACTATTGAAGAAGAGCTTTGTTGTGTTGTTAGGATAGATGGATTGAGGGCCTTAATTCCAGTACTCATCGATCGTTTCTTTCAATATTTAATTTAGTTATTTTAATGAACTCAAAATGAACTAATTTTAAATTTGTTATATTTCTCTTTGATACACTCATTTTAAACTGTAAGCATACAAAAATTAGAAATCATTAATCATTCAAATAATATCATAAATTTTTTAACCAAACTATTTATACTCATTTAGATTCAAAACAAATCACTTTTCATGTTGTTAAATTTATTTTGTTGGAACATTCAATTTGACTATTAGTTCGTTGGCTTTAATTTAATTTCATTGACTTTTAATTCGAACTCAACAGTAAATTTTCATTTGGGATAACTTTTTTTTTCTTTATAAATCAATTTTTTAGTTAAAAAATATCTTGAATTAAAACTTTTTGCACAATAAAATTACTTTAAATAGTAGTAAGAAATTCGTCCCAAACGAAACATAAGATTTATACTTGATCATCTGAATTTTCTGCTGACATATCATTTAATATAATAAATTTTTGTTTAGGCACTTGACTTGGCCTTAATTGTTGGAACCAGTTTCATCATCTAGATTGAAGTGACAATGAGTAAATGATTAAGCTTTATTTTTTTTTAAAATAGCTTTCAGTTAAAAATTTAATTTTTTTTAATTAAAAGACTATTTAAGAAGAAATCAGAAAGCCGTATGAAACAAAGCCTAAGGTTTTGTTTGGGACGATTTGTTTGGTGCTTCTTAAAACAATTTTCAAGTACAAAAATTTCAACTTTTGTACTAAAAGGCTGTTTTAGGAAGCAGTAAAAAAGCAGTCCCAAACAAAACCTAAATCATCACTCAAAAGGTTTATGAGCTGCTCCTTTCAGTCATTTCCAAGAACATTGTTCTTTTGATAGATGCTATCTCATAAAAATACAACAAATTTATCCCTCCTAAGTTTCCCTGATGTGCTAAAATCTGTTTTCCTTTGCAATCTTTAATCTTTATCATCAGAACAAAAAATCTCATCAGTTCCCACGTTAACCCATGACACACTCCAGTCTACAAGTAATTTAAAATAACTCCACAATGTAAAAAAAAAATTAAATTGAAAGATTCAGCAATTGCTTTGCAAATTGTTTGGCAAGTGAAGAATGCTACAAACAAGATAAATTGAAGAGAAAAAAAGGAAGAAATTACACAGAAAGTCCAAGAAATCCATGTTCTCTATACTATACAGAAAGAACAAAACCACTATCACAACATAACTGTATAACCAAGCTAATAATGGCAGTGGAATCCATCCTTGCTCTACACCTGAGGTAATTACAGGTATGCCGTTAAACTTCTCCATCTCTACTCCTTTCTTGCATCAACAAACCTCCCCTTTTTCATCCTTCAAGCTTCCATCTTGAGAAGAGCTCCTTTCATGCAAGATCCCGAAGCTATCAATTCTCCTACTCTGATTCAAATTCATGACTAGCTTCTCATCATCTGCTGTCATGAGAGGGAGTTGTGTATCCAAAACTAAGGCGAGTTTCGACTCCGGTGCGATGCTCGGAATGCTTGCGGGGCTCTTCCCACCAATCTCCTCGTCGAACTCGTCGATGTTGTGCCGCTGGGAGATCATTGATAGGTCTGCACTGATACTAAGGTCATCTTGTACTTTCGAGCGAGGGTAGCTTCCGGAATCATCTTCGAGGTCCTGCGGGCGAATTGTGGGTGGAGGTTGGGGGGGCTCATCTGGAACAATGGCACGGAAGTCATTCCTTGAGGGCTTGATCTTGGTGCAGAATACCTCCAGGAAATTGTTCAGACAACCTCGGTCATATACGTTAAGCCTGATGTCAGCTCTATATCTGAAATTCTCATATGTGGTCTGTAGGACAAGAATATGTTGGAATCTTGCTATAAAAAGAAGCAAGGAATGAAAGAAAAAAACAAAAGGTTCTGAAAGACATAAACAAAGGTATGAAATATAATGTTTGCAAAATTCAGATTCGAATTTATAGACCACAAAAAGTTGGGTTTTATAAGCTTTTGTGCACTGAGCTCATTTTGGAGAGCTGCAAGTAAGAAAGTGTAGCAATAAGTGCCAAGGAAACCATAAACTGTACCATCATATAGAAGTTTCTAGATAAAGTGATAAGATATGATGCATAATAACCAAGGAACTGATCAAGGATATTGCGGGGAGAAATTATTCTGTGCGGAATCCGGTTATAGAGCTGTGTTTGGATGCTTACGTGAAAAGTTAAAAGTCCGCGATATTTATTTGACTTGCGTATTGATTGAGTATTTATTGCGTATTCGTTGTGTAAAATGTGCGTATTGATTAAGTATTTTATTGCGTATTTGTTGCGTATTTATTGAGTATTTGTTGCGCATTTTCTACTTATTTACTGTTTATTTGTTGCGGATTTCTCTTCGTATGCAGTAAGTCCGAAAAGATAAATGGGTCGGGTAAGAAGTCAAATGAATATCCTAACTTTCCACGTAAGCACGCCATGTGTAATGATTTTACTGGCATCCAAACACAACTCTATAACCAGATTCCGCACAAAATAATTTCTCTATTGCGGGAGGGAAGCACATAATTAACCAATGAAATTTTCATCTCATTTTTGTCATGTCCTCTGGGTTTTTCATCATTAAAGCCAACTCCTGGAGGTAACTTCGTCATGTCCTTTGAATTTACAAGTTCCCTTGATATTTTGTTGGCTATATTTTATGGAGTTAACATAAGTTAAATTTTTCACACAAATGAGAAGTTTAATTAGTTTTTACCACCTCGAAGACTTCTGTGTTGCTGCTTTTCATTTTTAACATCATTACACTCACCGCAATGATGTCATATGATGCTTCTAAGCTTTGTATATGGAGTGTCGCTTGAATTATATTTTCCTGAATTGCTTCACTATTTATCAAACCTAATTTTTGACGTTAGATAGAGTTTTAAAATAATAAGAAGCTCAAGAAATATGTTAAAAGTCCGGAAACAATTTCTTAAGAAAGGATTCAGCACATCACACCCTTCAGTAATTTCTTAATCAAATAAATTTCATTCAAATACTTGGTACTCCTTAAATGTATCAATCTGCTTGCTTTTAAACATTTCAAAAACTTCGTTATCAAAAAATTACTTCATTGAATCCTCAGCGGAATGAAATAATTGTGGATTTTGATGACCTAAAATCGAAGCGCTAGAACAGTGCCATCACAGCAGCATCCAGTTAGCTTGATTTGCTCAACATAAGCTGATTAAGCATCCAATTATATTTTTTACGAGTATAGTTAGAAGAATATAAGAACTACTAGCCGCATCAACTTACAACAGTCTTCATGATAGTTTAAAAGTTTGCATCTTTTCACTTCTTTCAAAAACTATATGACTATTTAACTGCTGCTTCTTACAAACTTCCAGATGCTAAAAAAATAAGCTATACAGCCTTATATGTCCTATAAGTTGTTTCAACTTCAAGCTTTTTTGAAATATATATAGCAATATTATTAAAGGTAAGTTGGATGTTTGCCTATGCTCTCAGTGATGTAAGATGAGGCCATACATCGAACAAAATGCTTTCCTATGCCCTCAGTGTAGTAAGATGAAGTCATAGCACTACACAAGCCTCTCAAACAGGCATTATTAGTAAGTTATGCCCATGGGCTTCGAAAATTTGTTCCCCGGTCTCTCACTTGGAGAGCTTAGGTGATTTTCCAGTCAAATTTTTAAAAGATTGATTAGATTGAAGATAAGACCACTCGGAAATTTCGTCTTCAGTTTGTGAGGACTTTATAATCTGATTCTAAATTTCTCATAGGATAGGGATAAACCCCTATGGTTAATTAACCCTCTCCATAATGAGCAAGAATTTTTTATTAAGGCTGATCATTAGATAAGTACATAGCATATAGTAGCAATAAATTTGCTATTGGATTTAAAATTTACCATCATGAACTTAAAACATATGGTCGGGAGAATGATGATGAGCCAAATCAAGATTTCATGATTTTGTCATCATGGGTTGTCATTATCACAAATTTATTTAGTTAAAGGAGGTCGTCAACCCAACCTGATTGAAATCCTCATCAACAATCACCAACGTCCAAGGGAACCTTATGGTCTTGAGGTGGAAGCTTTACTAAGGGAATAAATTTAAAATGACCTTAACTAATAAAGAGCTTCGTACCCTATCAAGTGTACACTATGTATTTTACTCAAGAGACTTCTAGCTATTGGAGAACTAGCAGGCTTTGGTTGTGACCGTAATTTAATAGAATTATTTTGCAGCAATAACACTTGATCAAAGGGACATGGTCATAACTATTTATTTGTAATGCCATATTGTAGCAAAATCATTGATTAGAGAACATGCGTCACATCCTTACCGTTGAGGAGTCGTTTGAGAATAAATCATAATGATATAATCAACAAGAAATTAGCTTTTTGTTAGCTATAAGATTATTCTTGAAATCAGCAACATTGATAAAAAGTTGCGAAAGGTGGACGAGTATTACTTCCAAGTTTTTTGTGAGATGAATTTCTCTCAAAAAACAATTTAGATTTTTTTTTCTATAATTTTATTAACTTTTATAATTTTTTGGATGCAACCCCAAAAGTATCTATATTGAGATTTGAGGTCATTTTAAAAGGTATAATCTCATCCGATTGTATTTTCAGTCAAAGCAGCCATCATTGGGGTTTGAATATTTATTTTGAAATTTGAACTTTGTTAACTTTATCTGTTTTCTAATAGAAGATTGAGTTCAAATATCAAATTTATGAGCTACCATAAAAGCGTCAAACTTTCAATTTAGCATTTTGTAATGAATTTTTTTCGTTAAAGGTATTGAAGACCTAATGCAAATGTAAAACAAATATTCATGGATTTTACGGTCCTGTGTTCACTTGTAAGAATAAGTTTTATGCTAAAATATTTAAAACTTGTTGCTTGGGTATCCTTCATTAAATTCAAGTCTCGTCAACTCTAGTCCTTGCAAGGAGGAGAATTAAACTTGAAATGAGAAATTTATGACCTTACCTTATAGGCAGGGCGACTAACTCGAGAAACATCGTGCAAAAATAAATTTGACTTCTACATTTGAGGGTGTGTTTGTGAATTTCCAAAATGGTTATTCATTCTTCTAGTTTCACGATTCTCAGAGTGGATTGAATTTTAATTTTAACTTTTTTTAAACCATATAGCATTCTTAGACATTGCATTTAAACACTTAAAACATATGTCGAAGCACATGCGGACTAGGTTAAATTTGAAAAATAAGAGATTTGTTAAGTTTCAAAAAATTGCTTCCTTTTGGAGTCAACATGCATTTTTTAAATAAAGTGAGAGAATATGTTCATTCATCTTAACCCATGCAGTATTCTCATACCTCAAATTTAGGAATTTGATGCATTTGTTGGAACACGTGAGTGATTTTAAATTAAGAAACTATATGATTTTCAAAATAATTGGAAGCTTTGTTGAGCGGTCGGCGGTCGCATATTTTCTAAAGCGAGAGAATTTTAATTCGTTTCATCTTCAACGATGCATTAGTCGGAGCACATATGGTTAAATTGATTTCAATGATTTTTTTTTTTTACCGGTTCAGGTCATAAATATAAATTTCGACATCACCTAATGTCTTCCCCATGTAAGAGGCATGATTAAGAGTACTAGACATTTTTACCATGCCAAGAAAGATGTGTCTAATCAATATTGTAAGACACCATAGTTGGGGATCTTCTATCCCATGACGTGCAAAAAAAATGCATGGGTCTTCATGTACTTGCTTGGAACTCATAATATTTTCCCCACCACATCAAAAAATAAGTGCAAAGTTACTTAAATTTTTCTCGCTATGATAAGAAAAGCACGCAAAAGGATTACCTACTACATTGCAAAAGACGCTTACAAGTTTACCCTGACCCTGCAACATTAAGAAAAGTGCACACGAGTTTCGAGCGTTGTGTCAAACATGTATTCAAAATTTTGGAAATTTTTACCAGTTTGTGAAATTAAACCTCTGTGCATGTAGTGGTGATGATGATGAGAGGGTGAGGTGCGTATGCATAATTTGTTTTTTTTTTCCTTTTTCTATTATTTCTTTTATTTTACTTTTTCTTTTTTTTTTCAATTTTGTTCTTTTCTTCTTTTTGGTTTATTTTCTCTTTTGTTCTTTTCAGAAAGAAAGGGGGAGAAAGAGAGGAGAGAGAAATAGATTGAGACAAAGAGAGAGATAGAGAGAGAACATGAGAGAAAGAGAGCGAGATAGTGGAAAGAGAAAGAGGGAGTTAGAGAAAGAGAGTGGAAGAGAGGAGAGAGATAGAGAGAGTATGAGAAATAGAAAGAGAGTAAAAGTGAGAGAGGAGGAAGGGAAAATAGGTGAAAGGTGGCACAGGTGCAGACAACAGCATCGACAATGCCAAACATTAGTGTGACAGGTTGACAGCTGAAGCTGTGGTGGGTACTAGGTAGAAGCAACTAGGACGGCGACTAGTAGTATCGATGGCTATGGGAATGAGAGAGGGTGTGACACCGAACAAGGCATGAACTGCGGCAAATAGCAACTCGAACAATAACCAAGAACAAGCTTTTTGGGAGGGAAACACCACCAGATCTACCCCGGATATAGAACCCACAAAAACAGAATTTGAAAACATTTATCAACTCTCTAATATGCCTACAACAGAGGAGATAAACCCTCTATTTATAGAGTAAGGCTACCTCAAGGATCCCTTTGGAGGCAAACATTAAAGAAAACTAACAAGAGGAAGAAGTAACATATAACAATAGAAAGGAGGTGGGTTTGATTGGTTGAACCGGTTTGGATAGGTCCACCCGATGTCATTCTCCCCGTCTAGGAGAGACTTTGGCAGAAGTTTAAGTCCATGAAACTTGCTGATGAACTTAAGAATCTTGTTTTTTTTTTCTTTTATTTCTTATCCTCATCATCAGAAATCTTCTTCTTAGTAGTTTTCTCAATCCAGAGAAAAATGGGACAGCTGATAAACTCAGAATGCTTCTTTATTAGCTCCTTTAAACAACATCTTCAAAGTCTGAATCGAACCCAACAAAAAATTGATCAACCATGCTAACATCAGCACCACCAACTAGCGCCTCCATGAACTCCTTTGTGATGGAACGCGCAATGGTACCAAGGATGTTGACAAGATCAGATTTGGTTATACCAATTTTGCTATCAATGAAGGTGAGCATATTTGTTGCCTTATCAATAATGATATGAATGAATAACTCCAACGCTGCACCCAACTTGCTCATGTCATCATCATATGCAGGCTTATCAAAACAAAGAACTCCACCGAAAATGTTTTCATCATACACGGGCTTATCAAGACCAAGAACTTCAACAAATATGCTGTCATCAAACACAGGCTCATTATAGACATCCAGAGACGACGATTTCTACAATTGACCTTTAAATCCATTGAAGATGGACTCGATTGAGGGTGTGGATGAAGACTTACAGGGTGACTCTTCAAACATGTCTTCATAGGAAGAAGGGATCTAATCAAAATCAAATATATTAATCTTGATTTCTCCATCATCCCATAATCTCCATAATCTCATAATCCTCGCCTAGCGTGGTTCTGATGTCGCCTTCTTGCCTCTTCATTACTCGACAAATTTTGATGAAAAAGCTAATGTATTCTTCCTCTTCTTGACGTTCCCCAACTTTTCTTTGCTATAATCTTGCTAACCTTTGTTGCAGCGGTTGAATTTCTCTTTGAAATTCGTCAACCACCAAATTTTGCACTGGTTTATGTGGATTCCGACTAGGCCACATCTTGCTTTGTTTAGTTGTTTATTTCTGGACCAAGAACCGGGAATTTTGTTATTAGTGGCTGGAATAGGTTGGTCACAGGTGTCTTGATAGCTGGAAGAAGAACGGCATCCCCCAGGCTTTCTTGGAAGGGATTCTTGCACTGTCGATTCGATGGCATGGTCGAGACGCGACTGGGCATGTATACGCGGTCTGGCATGAGTGGAGGACACGTAAACGAGATGAGCACAGGGTGGGGGATTTGGTCGGACCAATGCAGGCCACGGACCGCGTGGTCGAAGGGCGCGGCACGGGCAGATCCATGCAGGTTTATCTTTTGGGGAAGAATCTCTAATACGTACACACTATTAAGTACAGGATATCGAAGGCTGGAAGATGAAAGAGAGGAGAACGGTTGAAACTACTAGTACAAGCCAACAAGAACTGTTGTTGAACTCTTACGGCTGGTGTGGAAGCAAAAATGGCGATACTTGGACTTCAATTGTTGATGCTGGACTAACAAACGGAGGGAAGAGGATAAGAAGTCGGACTGATATCAAAGTTATCCCTGTCTAGGCTGGCTTCAGGACAGCATAACTCCGCTCTTTTCGGCTGAATTGTCGAATTCCACCACCCAGGGGAATTATGAGCCTAATTTCACGAATAAAGAACATCTAGCTCTTCAACACAATCTTCTCATAGAAATAACGTCCAGCTTTACCTGGGACAACAAGGGAGGAAACCGCCATCTCCATCCTAATGAATTAATCAAACAAAACTCTCCCTGAGGCAGCATTTTGCTAGCTATGATACCAAATGACATCAAACAAGACACGAACTGCACGAAACAACAGCTCAAACAATAACCAAGAACGAGCTTGTTGGGAAGGTAACACCACTTGATCTACTCAGGATACAGATCGCACAAAAACAGAATTTGAAAACATTTATTATCTCTCTAATCTACCTACAAGAGATAAGATAACCCTCTATTTATAAAGTAAGGCTACCTTAAGGTACCCTTTGTAGAAAAATATTAAAGAAAACTAACAAGAGGAAGAAGTAACATATAATAATAAAGATGTGGGTTTGGTTGGCTAAACCAGTCTAGATAGGTCCACCCGGTGTTAGGGCGAGTGATTGAGAGAGGGTGAGGGGGTTGGGAGTAAGACAAACAGTGAGAGAAACAAGAGAATGCATGAGAAACTTGTGAATGCGTGAGAGAGTGAGATCAAGAGTGAAGAATAGATAGAGGCATGGAGGGGTAGGGTGTGCGCGTGATGACATGGTACAAGATCGTAGGCGACAACATTGGGGATTCATGCATCAATATGAAAGTTTTTTTTCATTTTTTTAGATCAACAAGCCCTACCCAAGTGCCTGCCTTAATGTGACAAACAACAAAGCATGGGTGTAGAGTTAGGTGCTCATACTTCAACTGCATAAGATGAATTAGTTTTTCATGATCATGGTTTGGCATGAGGTGATGCGACAAAAAAAAACATCAAGAGTAGGAAAAATGGTGATGCCCATTGAAAAATAAGTTGGATTAAATGTTGATAAAAAGCTTCCAGACCAAGAGAAATAAATATATGAAGTAATATGGAGGACTACAAATCTAATGATTAAAAAGAGAGTATAAATGTTGATGAAAGAAAGTGGATGAGAAATTTAGAAAACCCTAGGCTGAGATTTGATTTTAGCAAAACCAACAAACATACAACAAATAAACTATGAATAGAAACACTCATGACACTTTTTATTAAAAGATTTATAAAGGAAATAGCAAGATACAAGTGGATCTTCAATTGGAGAGGAAGATTTGACTTTACTAAATCCCTAGCTACCGGCTAGAGCCCTCACAACCAAAGAATCCCTAATTTCAGCAAACACAAGCCTAAAAATTGAACCCTAGCCTAAACGAACTACTTAAAACATACAAAATATAGTCAAATGCCAAAACAATCCCTCCTTTTGAATTTTCCCCCTAACCCTCCTTAATTCCTTCTCTAATTATTGTGGACCCCACCCCTCGGCCTCTTGTAATAGGGGTCAGTCCCTCCCATACTGGTCTAACAATCCCCCCCCCCCCCCTCTCCCAAAGACTCACCTTGTTTGCAAGGTGGAAAAATGGCTACCTCCTCAATTTCCTCGCCATCACAAACGGTGAGAACCTAAAGAGTTGGGTTCTTACATTTATGCCTCATTGTATACCTCTCATCATATTTGAAATAGAGTCCCTTTGCCCTTTTCTCCTAAAACTCTATTTATGCAAGCTTCTTAACATTTTTTCTAGGTCTCCCTCCTACAATCTTCTCCTTCGAGGTCTCCCTAAGAGTACTCGGTGTCAGCTCCTAAGATAACAAAAAAATGGTGGTCATCCTGTATGAAACTCCAGAGTTGCTGCCTCCAATCCCTCTCTCCAGGTGCCTCTGATCCTCCACTAACTGGGCTAGCTCCATAGCCTCTCCCAAATTACGAGGCCTCATCACTCTAACTGCCACCCAAATATCTGGTTTGAACCCTTTCATAGAGCTCCACTCCAATCCAGTCTCTGGGAGTCGGTCCAATCAACTGGCCAGGTGCTCAAATTACTCATGATACTCCACGACTATCCAATCCTACGTCAGGGCGAAGAAATGCTCATAAAAATTCCCTCCCCTATTCGTTCAGAAACATTACAACAAGCAATCCTTAAACTCTCTTCGGGTTCATATGGGTTACATCGTATCCCTTCGCTAGTATCATGCCAACACTTTCCCCTCCACGCACATCCCGACCGTCATCAGTCGCTCCTCCTCTGTCAACCAATTGACGGTAAAGTACATTTCCACCCATCAAATCCACCCATGTGCAACCTCTCCCTAGAAAATAGGCATCTTCAGCTTTACTACACTCGAATCTCCAATGTTCCCCTTGTTTCCTCTATAATTTCCCACTCCCCAAGGGGATGGCTCCCCTCAAGTGTCCCAATCATCCCCTCTACGCTCGTACCTAAACCTTTTATTAAATTCTCACATTATTCTATCCAATCCAGCACCCCTTGAATCATAATCAGCCCCTCTCATTTCAAATTCAACACCCCTTCGATCATAATCAACCCCTCTCCTTTCAAATTCAACACCCCTTCGATCATAATTAGCCCCTCCCCATTCAAAGTCCGCCCCCCTCTTCTCAAATTCCGCCAATACCCTTAACCCAGTTCCTCCTAAGGAATAGGCTCTAGGGGAGGCATTCTCTCCTCCCTCTAGAATCTCCACCTCATGATCTTCCCTTCGCTTTATTGGATTACGGTTTTTCCCACTTCCTTGGTTGTCAGCGACTTCCCTTGCCTCGGACGACGCCGTTTTGGGTTGGCTCTCAAGCAACTTCTTCAACATCTCCTCCGGGATAGAAAATTTTCCATAAATCTTCTCGTGGAAGGCTGAAATTTGCCTTTTGAAATCTGAAAATTGAGTTAGAAGATCTGAAATTTGATATTTCAATTGTTCGATCTCCCATTCCAACACTTATACCTTTCTTACCATAGGTACCTGAATTTAGGCTCCAATAGCAAAAAAAACAACAACTTTGATGCGAATATAGCCTCCAAACAGTAAAAAAACAGCATGATCGGAGAGGAAAAGAAGCATAAATTAGTGAGGAAGACCTTCTATTTCAGCCCAGGAAACGATTCTGATATCAATTTGATAGGAAGTGAATGTAGAAATTTAGAAAACCCTAGGATGAAATTTGATTTTAGAATAACCAGAGAACAAGAAAACTAGGAATAGAAACACTGAAGACACTTTTTATTGAAAGATTTATGATAGAAATAGCAAGATACAAGTGGATCTTCCATTGGAGAGGAAGATCGGCTCTCCCAAATTCCTAGCCGTCGGCTAGAACCCTCACAACCTAAAAAATCCTACTTTCAACAAACACAAGCCTAAAAACTAAACCCTAGCCTAAACAAACTACTCAAAGCATACAAAACATAGTCAAATGCCAAAAGAACCCCTCCTCCTGAATTTTTTCCCCTAAACCTCCTAAATTCCTTCTCTAATTACTGTTAGACCCCACCCCAAAAAGAGGGGGTGGGAGTTTGAGGCAGAACATGTCCACCTCCTATAACAGGGGTCGATCACTCCTGAACCGGTCTAACAATTGACAAAAGATGAAATTAGCTTTTTATGAAAATAATTTGGCATGAGGTGGTGTGAAAAGAGCATCAAGAGTAAGAAACATGGTGATGGCACCAGAAAACAAGTTAGGCTATATATAAAAACTAGAGCTTCAAGATCTAGAGCAATAAATATGCAGCAATAGAGAAAGAGATGGAGAAATACAAATCCAATAATTAAAAAGAGAGTATAATGTTGACAAAAATGAAATAGACAACAACTAAGATTAGATTTTGTCATTTTGAATGATATAAATGATACAAACTTAAAAAAAGATACTATCCCTGTTTAAGATGTCTACTTATAAAAAATTTTGAAGTTAGGATAAGTTGAAAAATGACAATTCAGAATTATTCTCTGCTTAGATTAAAGTGAAAATTATCAGTAAATACACTTTAAAATATGCCTCATTATTAAGTTTGTGAGTCATACAACCATTTTTAACCATTTAACATCGCTCAAGAAAGCACACAGGTTGGTACTTAATGCTTTCGATGATGGGAAACCACATAGCCTTGTGACAAACTAGAAATTTTAACAATACTACTATATAAATATGTTCAGCCAGTGGTTGTAAACTTATTATTTAATTTCATTTCACTTCTACCATTTTTCTATTGTTGGTTGGGCTTTGTTTTATTTTGCTTAAGCACTTGCATAAGGCCTTTTTTGTAGTTGCACCTTAGCAAGTAGAAGTGCTTGGCATTCTTAACTGAGAGAAATATCCAAATACACTCACCTTTGATTTCACAATAAAAGATTTGAAATGGATCTTATTCTAACGACTTCTGCGTTTGATTCTTTGTTCAACATCTCCTTATGATCCTTATGTATTTAATGGTTTTTACCATCCTTTTGTTCTTCAACTTTGGCATTCCCTTAATTGGCTTCTATGATCATTACGGCATATGACAGTTTTGTTCTGGTTTGGTCGTTCTTGTAAATACATGTAGGTCATAGAAAATAACATTTTCACGTAGTATTCTGCATGGATCCTTATCTAACAAGGCATCCTTCTCTCACTTTTGGTGAGTTTCTATTGTCATATGTAAAGTTAGGTTGTGGCAATCTTTTCTTTCCATTGCTTATATTGAATTGATTGACTTGATTTCCTCTATTATTAAGAATTTATATCTTGCAGCCATATGCAACTTTTTGGTTGCTTTGATTAATTAATCAGGGAATTCCAAGAAGATTTGTTACTATAAATAAGTGTTTGAAACATGCACAAATCAAATTGGTTCTTGAATGCGCTATTCTTCAAATTTTAGGAGTAAACCCCAAAATCAAGAGATTAAAGATTTCTCGGAGAGATTATCTCCTTATTTATAAACATGATGCTTATTTTAGTTGAATTCTTACCCTTCTACCTTTTTCTTAACTAATTATTGTTATAGATTTGAGAATGTGAATGAATTTGAACAAATTGGATGGAATCTGATTTTCAACAAGTATATGTATTTCAAATTATTTGCATGGCTTTCTAGATTCTAAATTTCTAGTAGAAACTAGAAAGATATTAAATTTTTTTTATAAATTTATTTCCTTTGCATTTTCAATTTTCATTGAAATTATCAAATAATTATTAAATGATTAAGACTTATTGACCTGCGAATCTTGTGTGTCAAGATTTTCTGTATCTCAAAACAGATCAACATGAGAAACCTTAGGACCTAAGGTGTAATATATTGAATTTGATATCAGAACTTACGATTGTAGATCTAACTAGGATTTGTCTGTTTCGTAAGTGCACATAAACATGGAAAAACTTTATTGATCTACATTATCTTTCTTTAGTTTAATGGAAATATAGTTCTTTGAACGTCCTTGCATCATAATTGTGAATCAAATTAACCAGACTGTCAATAAAAGGGTACCCTGCATTCATTAAAATAGTCAGGTTTTCACAAAAGCGTAGCTATGATCCAGTACAAATTATCTATGCAATCAGTTAACTTTAAGGGTAAAAACATATATTATAAGAGCAGCCAAAAACAGAGGCAAAGCTAATAATATGAAATCCACAGACAAATCTGGCAGAGGAAGAAAAAGGCAAAACTGACCTGACCAGTGCTGATGAGATAAAAATGAAAACCAGTAAGTCCACCAACAAACCACAAAGAGATAAAGCAGTATATCATGAGAATCACAGAAGCAGGGGATTGCTTCATTGCCTTCCATACCGTGGGGTAATCCCCACCCATGAGAAACTTAATGTACAACGCACACATGGCAAACACATAGATACAAAGAAGAGCCGCTGAGAAGACGAAGAAGAAAAAGTAGCGGTAGTTCCTCTGCACAAGAAACCAAACATAGTGAGAAATACTGATAAAGAACAAGTAGCAATAGTTTCACTGCATAAGGAACCAAATATAGTGAGAAATACTGAAAATAATAAATAGAAAAAGAAAATAAATTTCAAAAAGACAAATAGCCATTATTAAAATATCATAAAATATTCAAATTAATGCAATGGGGATATAAACAGTAGGTTCACTTCCCTTTGCTCATCCACACAACAATAATTCCAATAAAACATATTATGACTCCAATAAACACAGCTAAATAGCACACATCATTATCATGAAGAAATATCTAGTGTTGTTAAGGCCAAAGGAAGGTGCAACAATCTCAGTTATCGATTACTAAATATTTAAGACGAAGAATAAGATTATGAGAAATCTGAGTAAGAGATTGGGGGAAAAAAATTCAATAATAGAGAAGAGAGCAGGGATGTTACTAAGATAGAATGAAAAAGGGATTATCCTTAGATCTACATGCTACAAACTTAAGTAGCTTTAGTGTACTTATTTAAAATAATCTATTTGGCATAATTTTCAATGCAATTGAACTTAAAATTTTATTTATTTTTCCAACATAATTTGTAAGGAAAAGAAGATCCAGAAAAATCGATTCATTTCTTCTTGGTTGAAGGTACTAATTACAAGCCAATATATATAGATTCTTCTAAGAAAAGAAAGGAAACTAGCCCACAGCAAAACAAGAAAAATATATATAGAATTACACCACTAGATGAAACATTCAAACGTAAAAATTTCCCTAATGTATTATTTGCAACCAAACTTGAATCTCAGACTATCCACATGAGGTTGTCGAGTCCTTTAATGCACATTTTCTAACACTCCCCCTTAAGTCATTGAATAAATACTCTTTATTCCCAATTTAGAACAATTCTTTGAAAAATTCTAATATTCAATCCTTTGACAAGCATATCTACAAGTTGTTAATCAATAGATACATAGGGTGTGCAAATCAAGCCACTGTTTAGATTTTCTTTAATGAAGCATAAAAAAACTACACAATTTTTTTGATCAAACTACACTGGATTGTAGGTTAAGTTGATTGCATATTTATAGTCGCAATAAAATCGCAATGAGCCATTCCATTGATTCTTCAAATCCAAAAACAAGATGTCAACCCAAATAATTCACAACACCCTGAGCTTTGCTTGAAACTCTATTTCATAATTTGATATTGTCGCTGGATTTTGCTTCTTACTTCTCTAAGTTATAAGAATCACACTAAGAAAGGTTCAATATCCAAAATTAATATTACATCCATAATAGACTTTGTTCTCCCATGAACAATAAGCGCAAACCTCACTCTCGCAAGCTTAAGGTCCTTATTTTCCCTAAGGAAGATTGGATAAAACATTTAACCATATTTTCCTGAGAGTAGTGTTAGGGTTTATTTTGATATGGGTCCTGATTCCTATGAGCGCAAGCCCTCATAATTAATTACCCCTCCTAACGCATTAGAAGAGCACTCTCGATTAAGGATAAAATATATTTAGTATGTGCATGAAGTGCAGATGTGTGTGTAATAGTGTGTGAATATTCTAAACCTTAGTTGTGGGGGTTGAAGGTAGACTCGATCAAGATCCCATGATTCCGTCATCCAGGGAATACCGTAGGATTCAATCTACAACACTAACTACTATTGATCGTAGTGTCCAGGGAATCTGATTAGCAGTCATGTGTTGTCTCATCTCAGGGATCCCGAGTAAACTGAGGTGGATATATGTATATTAGTTATTTAATTTGGGTAGGGATGTATGACTTCATTTAGAAGTTGTCCATAGCTTAGGTTTGGATTAAGTCTTATGGCCCCGTTTAGGAGATGCCGCGTGATTGGATTTAGGCAGGGGATTACGGCTTTGTTGACCCCTACACAAAAAACCATGCGAAAAGTGGCGAAAACGATGATTTAAGCAATGCGTGCATTGACAAAACACATCACTTAAGGGGTCAAATGACCTCCAAATGCCAAACGGATGGTATCGTTGCGATCATGACACTAAATTTTGCTGGGTCGAGGCCTGTCGCAATTGAATCGGATGAGATCGGTCAAAAGGGACGACCGACACCAGAAGTTAAAGCGTGAGGCTGACCAAACAATGTCGGATCGACAAACGGACTTTGTCATTGCGTTCAGAACAATGCAAATACTAAAAAATTACATTTTCTATGCTCAATTTGGATCATCTGAATTGGTGGCATGAATCTACAGACAAAGTACACATATCGAGGAAAGTGGCCTCGAGGTTGCCCAGACGAAATTCGATGGCGAAACGGACTTCGTCATTATGTTCTGAACAGTGAAAATACTCGAAAACTATATTTTATTTGTTCAATTTGGATCATCCTAATGGGTGACACGAATTTCGAGACAACATGCATTTCAAGGAAATCAGGCCTCGGCGTCGCTCGGATGACGTCCAATCGCGAAACGAACTATGTCATTGTAATCGGGACGTTAGCAATACTCTAAATTCACTATTAATTCGTCCAATTCTGACCATTCAGCGAATTCAACATGTTAAACAAGGTGATCAACACAAAAAGAGACAAATTCCATGCTAATTGAAGAATTACGCAAACCAAGACCACTTTTGGTAATCAATGCATTGCTGCCATCTCAAATTAATGGGGATACCAATAATAGTAGGCATTATTAACACTACATATTTGTTTAACAAAAAATAGAAAGTCAAATGAAATTTCAAATCACATTAATTATTACCTCAATGGCAAAAAAAAAAAATCTGTGAAAATATGGCCAAATCCACAAATCCCGCTGAAATGAATCTTGTAAATCACGGCTTCGTCGTTGTCTCGTTTGGAACAAAGCCTGGCATTGAAGGAGAAATGAGGGCAGAGCATGATTTTCTTCTTCCAGGAGATCGAAAGCTTTTCAGCTAAAATCCTCCAACCTGCCTTCACTCTTGACCATCTCCACCTCACAAACAACCTTGGCCAAACTCCTCTACCTGCTCTATCCGAACCTTTCAAGGCCCAGCTCCAGCCATCCCAATCGTTAAAAAAAAAAAAAAGCCGCCCCCCCCCCCCCCCCCCCCCCCCTTGTTTTACTTATTTACACTTAACCCATCACTTCCACTTCACAAATCTACCTCAAAGCCCTAATTTGCCAATTTCTCTACAGCCCATTGCATACGTATTTCATAACTCCACCAACAGCAACTTATACAGCCCAAAGGCCCAACACCTGCCTCCACCAAACCAGCCATCTTCATCCCTATTCAATCAGATTTTCCCTCTACTATTTGACGTCAGGTAAACGAGATGGCCTACCCACCACATTGTATGTTTTGCTTACAGCCCGTTTACTGAATTTTATTTCAGATTGTTCGTCTCAATTTGTACTTTCTCTCTTAGTAGAGAAACCATTTTTCTCTCAAATCCCTTCTTGTATATTTGTTTCTAGCCTTTTTAATTACTCTTGGCAATTAACATCAACAGTAATATCAATATTGATACTAGTGT
This sequence comes from Dendrobium huoshanense, assembly GCA_016618105.1. Taxonomy (NCBI): domain Eukaryota; kingdom Viridiplantae; phylum Streptophyta; class Magnoliopsida; order Asparagales; family Orchidaceae; genus Dendrobium; species Dendrobium huoshanense. The sequence goes on from CM028344.1 coordinate 64,197,994, forward strand.
TGATGTTAATATTTATTTTCTTTTATCATTATTATTATTGTTTTATTTTTTAAAAAAAAGTACAAGTTGGAAGCAGGAAAAGAGATAGGTATGTATGAAGATTTACTTATACCAAAAAAATAAGAGGAGAAAAAAGAGAAGAGTTAAAAAAAAAAAAAATAGAGAGAAAAAAAAAATATTTTGTGTATCTCGTCGCCACCATCCCCGCCGCCGACATGCAAAGGTATAATCTTTAAACTTAGATTTTCATCTCGTCATTGGCGGCGAACTGGCAAACCCCCTACGCGCTCACGTAGCATAGTGGGGAGGGAAGCTAGTGTGACGCCTACGACGAGATGGGAAATCGCCTAAAATCCTATCCTCGACGCTTGCGACAAGCCGGCAAACCCCCTACGCGCTCACGTAGCGTAGTAAGGAGGAAAACCGGTGCGACGCTTGCGACGATGTGGATAATCCCTGGACCGCTCATGTAGCGTGAGGGGGACAAAAATTAAGTACCCATACGTGGGGAAATCACTGTGCTTCTTTCTAACATGTGCTCTTTTAAAACAAAAAGAATCCTTAAACACTCATATAGCATGCGAGGATTAAAAAAAATGCAACCACGGTGTCATTTGACACCTACCTGAAGCGCTCAAGTAGCAACGAAGGGAAGGTTGCCTCTTGGTTTTTCCCCTAAACGGGGAAGACGCCGGGAGGCAGCCGAAATTTTCATTGAAACACCGGACTTCGACAAAATTTGGATAAACTGAAACAGAGGACTTGTATTTGGACATAAAATGAACTATAAAAAAATGTTGAACATAAAGTAAAATAAAATTGAATACAAATTTGGACTTGCAAGGACTACAGGGGACTCGACGAACGGAAGAGGCTCATATTGAGCCTGCACTTTATTTGAACATATGAAGAACTTTGACATTGAACTTGAACTCAAATTCACAATAAACTCAAGCAAGCTTCACTTGAATGCAAATAACAATAATTTAAACTTGAGCTTGATTAAAGAATTTTGGGACCTAATGTGATTGAATGAAATGAAACTCAAATCAAACTTGATTTGAACTTAAGTATTGATTTGAGTATTAAGTGGATAAGATTTGAACTATTTGAACATAAGCAAGAGAACTTGCAAGCTTGGATTTGTAAGCTTGAAGCTTGTAAGCTTGAAACTTGTAAGCTTGGACTTGATTTGAGTCAAGCACAATGGAGATGAACTTGAACTTGAACAATGCAAGGGACTTGATTTGGACTCAAGTGCGCTTGCACAATTTGAACTCAAATGAAACAAATTGAATATTAACTCAAGCTTGATTTGAAAACAAAAGACTTATGTTAAAATCTCAATGATATAATTTGATCATAATCAAATGAAAGACTTATGTGGAATCATCATACATGTTGCAAACAATATGTAGGGGCTAGGGGTATAGTTTGTCTACAAGCAATGAGCAATAATAAGGATATGTAATCTAGCCATAAATGAATGCATATGATATTCACACAAGGATAATAGCTTGTCCATGAAGAAGAAATGAGCACACAAGTGATGGGTGAGAATATATATGTCATGAGTTATTCATGAATATGAAGCATAAGATGCAAAACGAATGAGACATTCAATGGATTTCGGTTGACACATAAACAAAGGATGCTGATGCCCATGGGCTTTGAGGATTGATACACAAGGAAGGTATCAATTCACCAATCAATGCATACAATGAAGCCAGAATCCAGTCACAGATGTAATAACATATTTACAAGTGACAATCATTGGCAAACAATGAATGGTATAGTATTCTAGAGCCAACAGTGATCAGTAACACAAGTATCTACAACAATGTCCACGAACATTAAAATACCTACGAGTTGATTTTGCAGCTCACTGATCAACGGGTATAAGGAAGCTGATGACAAATGCAACATCTTATTAATCAACACACACAAGAAAGAGCGAGAATGAATGCAATAACATCTCAAACTTTTATAAGCGATCACAAACAACACGGCTTAAGCATGACGAATCTCCCGCTAATACAAACAAAGGAGTTACACTAAAGAATATGTACCGGCTACAAATACCGATGAAAGGGTGAACATGGATATACATCCAAGATGTTATCAACAAGCAAAATACGAAAAGAATGTGACAAATGCAAGTACCTAAGAGCTTCTGAAGGAACCCCGTTATACACTTAACATGCCATCTACAAGAAGAATTCATGGGAATTACAGTACATAGCAACACCTACTGACAAAAGCTGGAGATTAGTTAATGCACTATAATCTACCTGCATAAATCAGGTAAGTAGTGCACAACAGTCTACCTGTACAAGGCAGCAATCAACTCAATCTATAAGCTGCTACGCCATGCCACCGGATCCATAACATGTATACAAGCGAACATAAGGCGTGTACAAGCTTTCAAGTAGAGCGTTGAATTCTAATGATGGTTGCCCACTCAATTGATCAAAACTAAATATTTAAAAATACCTCGCACATACACCGTAGTTTGTATACACATAGATACACTAAATGGGTAAATGTATAATACAACCCGCACGGACCCCGGTGAGCGTGTTATTGGTACACACGTGGCATCTAGGGACGCTGCGCGGGTTATTAAATTTGAACCCGATCCTCCTAAGCAAGTAAAAAGGAGTCGACAGGGAATAATTATAAAATGTCCCAAAACACCCATATGGGCCCCGGCGAGTGTGTTATTGATACACACGTGACGTCTAAGGATGATGTGCAGATCAATAAATTTGAACCCGATCCTCCTAAGCAGGTAGATAAGAGTCGATAAGGATCAATAAATAATTACAAAATGCCCTCAAACACCCGCAAGGGCCCCGGTGAGCATGTTGTAGGAACACATGTGACGTCTAGGGATGTTGCGCTGGTCAATAAGTGAATTCAAGTTCGAACATGATACTTCTATGCGGATAATAGGAGTAGACAGGATTCGAACCATCAAATAAATATACAGTTGTGGAGACCGATATATTTATTTTAATACATTCATATTAGGCCTTCAAGGCCTATAATCAAGAGAATTCACTAATAAATGTCAAAAACCTACGAAACCCGATCCCCTATCGACAAGTCAATAGGGTCGACGGGGTTCAATCAACAAAGAAAAATAACCCCTTTCACCCCGATGATGGCCGCGTTGAACGAAAATCTCAACCGGAGGGGTTAACAAATATTTCAAATGCCATCCCATATATCAAAAATCCAAGATCCAAAATCCAGAAATTTAAAAATATTTAAAACTAAAATCTAACCATACACCACTTAAAGCAAAATTCATCCACCATTCGCAATAGTTTGCCGAGGTGGACAAATTCAAACATAACTTCAGCTCACATAGAGCTAAATGCCTGGTCGAAAATATCACTAGGATCCACTCTCAAACAATCTCCTACTAGTAAGGACGTGGTACTTGTCCTCTAACCAGCGGTTTTGCCGCCAAATGGCACCGCAGGATAAACGGTTATGACCCGAGGCCCTCTGAACCGAGTAGTTTTGCCACCAAATGGCACCACGAAACATCGCTTATGGCCAGAGCCAATACGCTCCTTAATGGCATCAAATCCTTGAGTTATTTTTTTAATCGAATCCTTGAGTTATGAATCAATAGGATATGATCGATAGGGTATAAAGCCCTCTATTAACTAAGGTGGATTCAAATTTGTCCCCTCAGACAAACATTCACCCCATGTCTACAAGGTACCCTTGGACGAAAAAACTCATGGCTGTCGACAAGGATCCTTCTGTCAGGTTGGGTCGACTACCTCCTCTGACTAAGTAAACCAGGGACCATGATGGCCCGGGATGACGGAACCATGGGATCTTATCGGGTCCATCATCCATTCCCCACCATCCGCTTTAAGTGCAAGATGGTGAAATTTCAAGTTTTTTTAAATATCAATCTTCCAACCTTCAAATTTCTAAATTCTCAAACTTCAAACCCATGCTGCTACTATATGCCTGATAATGCGTATACTCTACGTATCTAATTGAAGACTGGCCTTAATCGAAAGTTCTTTCTCGTTATCGGGAGGGGTAATCAACTATAGGGGCTTGCGCCTATAGGAAACCAGAACTCATATCATAAAGTCCTCACAAAATGAGGTCGAAATCTCTGGGTATTGCCTTATCTACAAACCCATATGTCTTCCAAAATTTACCCTGGAACATAGTTTCGTTAAAACTCCCTCGCCGAAGAAAAGCATCAGCGGGCGGAGGCCGGGGACGAATTTTCGGAGCCCACAGGCTTTCATTTGAAAGTAGTCCTAATGACAATTCTTACAACCTCTATTAGAGGTGGCCCAAATAGCGAGTCTTACAACTTAGCCCTATAGACTAAGATGTTCATTGGTGGGTTTGAATGTTTAGATAGGTCTTATGACTTCTAGATCTAGAAGTTGCCTGACGACGGATCTTACGACCTAGCCCTGTATGCTAAATGATCCATATGATGGGTCTTACAACCTAGCCATATAGACCATGATGCCCTTACGATGGGTCTAGGGTTATGTTATTACCTAGACATTTCCCTCAGAAGTTGGACTTACGGCTTCTATTAGAAGTTGTCAGCATGTTAATTACGGATTAGGGGTTAAATCATTTTTCCTAAAGATTTTTTTTTTAAGTTGGACTTACGACTTTCATTGAAAGTTACTGGCGTGTTAGGAATTTAATGTTTTGCACATTTCAGTGTTTTGACACCCACATCAACGTCTTGTTTTGCCAGCTTTGCCTCAATACTAGCCTACAGTCGTTGTTTCGAAACTTACTAGCCATCAATTATTTCCTACTCTAGCTTTCAGTAGTGTGCTTGTAGCTTTTTGTTCTACTATAGTATTTTGTCACTCTACTTTAGCACTGTTGTTTGCTCTTTAAATGCTTTCCAGCACTTCGTTCTGTCTATAGTAGTTAGCTTTACCTGCTAGTTTTACTTTCCAGTATTAATTTTATTTATTATGTGCTGATTTTTATCTATTTGTTTGCAAGTGCATGTCAATAAAAGTTACAATAGATGGAGAGTTCACAAGTGGCTACAGTTGCAGTCTTTGCCAGGAGCTGGAGCTCACCAGAGGTTTAGAGCTTGCCAGGAGCTCGGTTTATATTAGGATTTTTGGAGTATTTTTTTCTGTTTTGTATTTTTTGTTAGTATTTTAAGAGTTTAAGTTTTAGTGTGAGTTGTATAATGTCAATTAGTGTGAACATTGTTATGTATTCCATTTTATTTAATTTTGATATAATTGCATTAATTAATTATATTAATTCATTAAATAAATTTTTAAATGAAGTTAAGTTTTAATTTAAAATCAATTACTTAGCTGATTAATTGTATTTTAAAATTGATTGTATATTTTAAAATTACTTCATTATTTAAATTATGTTAATTAATTATCCTCATCTCTGCAACACTTACTTCGTTTTATGCTTCTCTTTTAACGGCCAACATTCTACGCCATAAAGAATTGCAGGTCTTACCACTATCTTATATAATTTTTTCTTAAGTTTGAGAGGTACTTTTCTATTACACAACAAGCTCGATGCATTACTCCACTTCAACAATCCAACTTAAGAGAGGTACTTTTCTATTACACAACAAGCTCGATGCATTAATCCACTTCAACAATCCCATTTGAATTATACTAATAATATCCACATCTATTTCACCATCGCTTTGAAGTTTGAACAATAGACACGAGATATCTAAAACGTGTACTCTTAGTCTCTTACTAATGACTTGATCGCCCAAAGTCACAATCCCTCCACTAGATCTATTACTATTAAAATTACACTCCATGTATTCAATTTTAAATCTACTTAAATGAAAATATTTAGACTCTAAGATTGACATCCATAATTCAAGTTTACTTTCAAATCCCTCTCTAGCCTTATCAACAAGAAGAATATATCTGCAAAAAGCATACACCAAGGTACATCCTCTTACAAATGTCTAGCAAGAACATCCACGACTAAAGCAAAAAAGATACGGGCTTAAAAAATTGATCATTAATGTAATCCAATTGAAATTAAAAAATACTTGATCAAATCACCTTGTGTTTGAACACAACAACTCCTACATACATATCCTTAATGACTTGAATATAAGCATTATTAATTCATTTCTTTTCTAGAACTCTCCATAACACTTATCTTAGAACTTTATCATATGCTTTCTCTAAATCAATAAATATCATATGTAGTCCTCATTCTCTCTATACTTCTCCATCAAACCTCTAAATAAATGTATAGCATATTTTTAGTCCACATGAAAAAATGTGATACAAAAAATTCCAGAAATAGCAATACGAAATAGATGAAATATTTAAAAATAATAATAATAATAAACAAAATATGAGGTGCATTAAAATTATGGAAATTATGCATATTATAGCTGTAAATGGACAGTAAAGCATTCAAATACCAATCCAATGCACTGCCCAACCCAAGGACAGTGATGATCAAAGCGTTCCACACAATTATTACAGATTGAGCAATGCGAACAACGAGGCGGCCGATACAGCATGCAAGTATCACAGTACTTGACTTTCACAGGCATGCCATTAACCATCACTTCTTTAAAACGAGGAATTTGGTTGCTGGGTGTCGAATCCAGAATACTTGAATCATGGGAGATTTCTTCCTCTGGAGGATGGGAAGCCCGGGGAATGATACCAGGATCTTGAGCTGAAGTGAGCATCAGCAGCACAAGTACCTAAAACAAAATATTGCTATTAGCATAAACATGGTAATACTTGCAGATTCCCAACTAATTAACATGAAAAGCAAAAGAATTTTCAGAAATGCATTTCCACCCAAATATACAGGTACTTGTGATATCAAAAGTGAAACCAAATCTGATGAAATATTGAGACAGAAATTTTTCAACTAGAAAAACTAGCTCAATCATTAAAACCAATGCTACTGAGCAACCCATTGGATGACAAAAAAGAGGACTCAATGAAAGAACCCATGGTTGCGTGGAAGACAAGTCTCACATATTCATTGTGTAATGAAATTAAGGCTTCAATTGCTGAGTTTCTTTAACATATAATATACTACTTTTATTTAGTGTGGAAGAAGAGAAATGCACTTTATAGCCAAAAATGCACAACAACAATTCCTAGCCATGAAGCACAACCCCTCCAAAGCTTCGCGGTAATGAAAAACATAATTGTAGAGCAACCTATCAACCTCCATGACGTGTGATGACTTTATTTCATACTATAGCGCAAAACATGCCAAAGAAATCCTTAGGGCTTGTTTGGGACAACTTTCTCATTGCTTTTCCTTTCAAATCATTTTTACATTTTTGTTTGGCTACTGCTCTACACTAATTTCTATGATGGAAAGTTATTTTTACAATCAAATGTGCTAATATGTGATAGCTGTAAAAAGGTTGTCGTTAAACTTACAAAAAAAAGTAAATATTTATAATACTAACAACTTTCAAAAAAATTATTTTCCCTACAACAACTTTACAACCACCTTTACAAAATTTGCAATCGCCTCAAACAAACTCTAAGATGTTTAAGATACCACTGAAGAGATCTAGAAACATCGTAATCATAAAATTTCAATGTCTAATTTAAGGAACAATTAATAGAATAATGTTTAAAAGTCAGTGATGAACCAATGTTTTTGAAATCTTAATTGAATGCATTTCAAAGCTTTGAACACATCAAATGTAACCCTCCTCATCATTAGGCTTTTATACCAACTATTTTGGAATGACTTTATAAATCTTTGTCCCCATTTCTTTATGAATCCTTCTTTCCATTCACCCCTAAAAAAGAAGAAATAAAATGAAGATGCCAAAAACATAGCACAAATGCGGTGAACTACATTGCACATCAATATACCAAAATTGAATATGTCGAAGTTGAGGGAGTTGAAGGGAACCCTTTAAAATACAGTTTGCAAACACCTTTTGAATTTTGAAAATTGTGCTTCTTTACGTTTATTTTTGAATGTGTTAGACCGGTCTAGTCGGTCCACACGGGACCAGCTCAGGCATAACAGAAGCGGAGTCTTCCGCCTCTCTTGTACGCGTCGTTCAAGCCACCAGGTCTAAGGGAACAGTTTAGGAAGGTCTTTTGAGGGAGTTAGGAGTGAAATTTGAATGTAGGGACTATTTAGATATTTCCTTTTGGATTATATGCATTAAATAGTTTGTTTTCTTAGAGTTAGGGCATCTTAAATTTGGCTGAATTTGAGATCACTTAGTTTCTTTGGGCTCTAACGACGCCTAGAGATTTGGGAGAGATAGATACTCCTCTCGAATAGAGGATCAATTGTATCTTGATATTTTTCTGTCTGTATCTTTGATTATTGCAATAAAAATTATTGTTTTTTGGTTTTCGTTGAGTTTGGAAGAGCTTTTCTCACTGTTTTTTCCGAAATTGATAGGAATTACTTTAAATCTTCAAGTATTTTCTATCAAATTGGTATCATAGCAATTTCCTGGACTGAAATAGAAGTCTTGTTTGCTGAATTTTGTTATGTTCTGTATCCTATCGTGTTGTTTTTTTGCTTATTGGAGGTCAGAATTTGCGTCAAATTTGCAGCTCTTGCTATTGGAGCCTATATCCAAGTTCTTATGGCAGGAAGAAAAATAGAAGTGTTAAAAGGGGAGATCTAACAACAGAAAACTCAAAATTTCATATCTCCACACTCAACTTTCAGATGACAACGGTCAAATTTCAGCCATCCACGAGAAGATGGATGAGAATTTTTCCATCTTGGGAGAGACGTTGAAGTAGTTGCTCGAGAGCCAATAAAAACAGCATCATCAAAGGCGAGGGAAGCCTCCGGCAACCTAGTAAGCGGGAAAAACTCTAACCTAATAAGGCAAAGGGAAGATTAGGAGGTGGAGACTCAAAAGGGAAAAGAGAGCATGCCTCCCCTGGAGCCTATTCCTATGGGGGAGCCGAGTAGGGGGTATGGGGAGAAGCGTTAGGAGGTGGAGCATGAACAAAGGTGTGCTAAATTGGAGAAGAGGGGAGAATTTGAAAGGGAAAGGGGTAATTATAACTGAATAGGGGTTGGAATTGAAAGGAGAGGGATTTATTATGATCCAAGGGGTGCTGAATTTGAAAGGAGACTATGAGAATTTGATAAAAGGTTTGGGTATGAGCGTAGAAGGGATAATTTGGACACTTGGGGGAAAAACCACCCCCTTGGGGAATGAGAAATTATGGAGGGAATGGAGGCGATCCGAGGATGAGGAAACTGAAGATGCCAATCTTTCAGGGGGAGGATGTGCATGGGTGGATGATGTAGAACGGGAGCAGCTAGCCACTTAAAATCTAAATTTAATTTTCAAATCTTTAATTCGGAGGGATTTGGAATTTGAAATTTAAATTTAACTCCAAAGGGGAAGGGGAATAAATGGGGAGAGAGGGAGATAGGAGAGAGAAGGTGGGGAAACCAGCGGCATGCATGAGTTGGGAAGTGGATTGGAGTTAATGATCTCCAAATATTAAATTTCAGTTTTAGAAAGAGGGATAATTAATCCCATTTAATTTGAATTTGATTTGGATTGATTTAAGAGATTTCCTAATTTAACACTATATATTTTTAGAAAGAATTTAAAGTTTGAATTTGAATTCAAATCAGATTGATTCTCTTTCCAAAATTATCTATAATATTTTAGGAAAGTAGGCTATCAAAGCGAGATTGGCTCCAATCAAGAGAAAGAGGGGAGGGAAGATGTGTCTAGGTTCAATATATGTAGATTAGGGATTAATTAATCAATCAATTTCAGATTTAATTAATTAATAGGACGAGGGAAGCTTCCAAAATTAAAGTAATTAATTAGGAAGGATTTGAAATTCAAATCGGATTAATTTGAATTTAAATTTCTTTCCAAATTAATAATAATCTAATTAAGGAAAGAGGGGGTTTTGGAGGGAATTTAAACTTCCTAAATCATGATTCTAAATTAGGAAAAGGGTAATTAAATCAAATCTAATTTAAGATAAAATTAGACTTAATTTAAGAGTTTTCCTAAGTTAGCTTAGTTATTTTAGGAAAGTATTTGAAATTCAAATTTGAATTTCAAATAGATTTAATTCTTTCCCCAAATTAGGTAGGCTAATTTTGGTAGGTATTAATGATGATTGAAATCATCATTAAGAGAAAAAGGATGGGGGTTGCTGGCGACTATGAGGATGGTGGTGGAGTTAGGTTTAGAGAGTGGGAGGAGAGAAGCTTGGCCGGCAGCTATGGAGGGGATATAGCCGGTGGTCAAGGGAGAAGGAGAAAAAAGTGTATGGAAAGAAAGATAAAACCGCGAGCCTTGGACTCTTCCGAAGACTGACAAGTGATACGTTTCCCTTCTCCAAGGGACTTCAAGCCACGAGATCGGACCCATCCTGCGGCTGGTAAAAACTCTGAATCCTTCCCATAGAAATCTCACTAACATCCTCCCAAAAGAACACAAATGCATAACACAAATTTTTATTATAATTCCATCATACCTAATACAAGAGAAGGGACCTCTATATATAGACCTCAAAAGAAATTAAAAGACAATTTTGCCCCTTGGGCTTACATAAGATAAGACTCTTAAATAAAAATGGTAAAAAGGGAAAATTGCAAAATTAAATCAAAATACAATTAATAAACTAAATAAAACGAAGTGATCTCGGTCGTCGATTTTCGACTCTTCCTTTGAATATCGTCCACCGTCGGATGTCCACATGAGTGGAAATACAAGGTAGAAAGATATTTCACTGTCAATGGGTTGGCGGAGAATGAGAAACTAATGGCAGCGGGCCTATGTTTGGAAGGGAATGTTTTGTCTTGGTAGCAGTGGAGGGACATGCGACAACCCATAAGAAGTTGGAGAGGGTTCAAATATTGTTTGGTAGAAAGTTTCCGAACGGGCAGAGGAGGAAATTTCTAGGGCTGTCAAAATCAGGTCGCGGTCGGGTTCGGGTCCAACCTGAAACTGACCCAGCACTATTCAGTTCAACCCGAACCCGACCCATTTTTATAAACGGGTCGGTTTTTCGGACCCAAACCTGACCCGCTTCGGGTTCGGGTCAACCCGAACCCAACCCGCATAGTTCGCTCTTCGACGACGTTCCCCTCCAGTCGGAATTGAAAGGTAAAACATTTTGATTGGAAGCAACGACGAGAGTTCGCTCGCTGTGAAGAAAACTCACCCTTTTGTGCGCTGTCCGACTTCGCTCCTTAGACAAGGTTTCCTTCCATTCGGATTGGAAGTTACAACATTTTAATCAGAAACAACAACGGGAGTTCGCTCGCTGTGAAGGAAACTTTCTCCTTTTCGTGCGTTGTTTGACTTCACTCCTTGGACGACATTCCCTTCCATTCGGATTGGAAGTTACAACATTTGAATCGGAAGCAACGAGGGGAGTTCGCTCGCTGTGAAGGAAACTTTCTCCCTTTCATGCGCTTTTTGTTCGAGCCCGGGTTCGGGTTCCTGGCTGGATGTTAGGTCAAAACTGGGTTTCCGAGTATTCCAAACGAGTCTAAAATCAGGACCCGAACATGAAATTTTTGTGTCGGGTTTTTAGGTCGTGTCCAATATTGACACCCTTAGAGACTTCTACAAGCACTTCTTCGCCTTGACACAAGATGGTTTAGTGATGGAATACCAGGAGGGATTTGAGTAACTTGCTAGTCGATTGGACCGCTTTCCTGAGATAGTGTTAGAGAGAAATTTCATGAAGGGACTAACACCAGAGATCCGGGCAACGGTGAGACTAATGAGGCATCGCGACTTAGTAGAGGCTATAGAGCTAGCTTAATTGGTGGAGGATTAAAGCACCTGGAGAGAGAGACCGAAGGCAACAACTTAGGAGGTCCGAACATGAGGACCACTACCTTTCTGGAACCAAGGAGCCAACATCGAATACTTTTCAAGTGACTTCGAAGGAGAAGACTGTATGAGTAAGACCTGTGAACAACTTCAAGAAGCTCACATAAATTGAATTATAAGAGAAAAGAATGAAGGGGCTCTATTTCAAATGTAACGAGAGGTATACACCAGGGTACAGGTGTAAGGACCGGACTCTTCAGGCTCTTACCGTTTGTGATGAAGAAGGAATGGAGGAGGGTGTCGTCTTTCCATCTTACGAACAAGGTGGGTCTTTGTGAGGGGAGTATTTTTAGACCGGTCGAACCGATCCACACGAGACCGGCTTAGGCGAAGTCTTCCGCCTCTCCTATACGTGTCGTTCAAGCCGCCGGGTCCAAGTGAGCAGTTTATGAAGGTTTTTTGAGGAAGTTAGGAGGGAATTTTGAATGTAGGAATTGTTTAGAGATTTTCTTTTGGATTGTATGTATTAAATAGTTTGTTTTCCTAGGGTTAGGGCATCTTGAATTTGGCTAAATTTGATCTCTTAGTTTCTTTGAGCTCTAGCGGCGTCTAGAAATTTGGGAGAGATAGATCCTCCTCTCGAATAGAGGATCAATTGTATCTTGGTATTTTCCAACCATATCTTTGATTATTGCAATAAAAGCTACTATTTTTCTAGTTTTAGTTGAGTTTGGAAGAATTTTTCTTGCTATTTTTCCGAAATTGATGGGAATTACTTTAAATCTTCAAGTGTTTCCTAACAATGTGTTTAGTTAGACCACAAATACTATGTGAGAAGATGAGCCAAAAGACAACGCTTTAAGAGAAAAGTCGGTGTAAAATAATGACAGAATGTTTTGTCAAATTGAACTTATTAAAACTATGGTCATAACATTAAAAAAGCAAAAACAAAAAAATTTAATACCAGATTAGCTTATATTGTTATGAGAACACAAACAAAAATTAGATTTAATAAATACATGCTTTGTCCACCAATGTGTATGTGCACATTTTTCGTAGCGAAAGCTTTGAAGACTTACATAGATAGTAAAAGAAATTGCAACCACCAAAAATAAAATGAAGATGCCAAAAACATAGCACAAATGCGTTGAACTACATTGCACATCAATATACCAAAATTGAGTCCATCGAAGTTGAGGTAGTTGAAGGGAACCCTTTCAAATATAGTCTGCAAGCACATTTCAAATTTTGAATATTGTGCTTCTTTAAGTTTCTTGTTGAATGTGTTTTGTTAGACCACAAATACTATGTGAGAAGATGAATTAAAAGACAACGGTTTTAGAGAAAAGTCAGACTAAAATAATGACAGAGAATATTTTGTCTGACCGAACTCATTAAAACTATGAAAAGAAAAAACAAAAAAAAAAAAGTTTAAATACCAGATTAGCTTATAATGGTATGTGAACACAAACAAAAATTAGATTTAATAAATACATGGTTTGTCTACCAATGTGGATTTCGTAGTGAAAGCTTTGAAGACTTACATAGATAGTAAAAGCAATTGCAACCACCAAAATAGCATATCCTGCATTGTATGTAGGAAATTTGTGGAGAAGATGTCTTGCAACAAAGACACAGAATATCACAAGAGGAATAACTATAAGTGAAATAGTGATAAAGAGCGACCGCGCATCAGGTCCAAATATCAACCTCCCACCACAGATGAACCTCTACAAAAGTCAAAGAAAATTGTTAAGCTTTCCAAATGTAACATGAAAGAGACCAAATTTTTTACAAGATAAAGATATCAGATATTCAAAAACAATCTAAAACATTAACATCAAGGGTCCTGACTAGTACAGAAACCAGGCATAAGCCAAGTAGATTGCAAATGAGGTAAGCCCTACATCATTGAGGTGAATTTATAGCAGCAAGAAAGCTTTCAGAAACAAGCCATACAATGACAGAACCTGTGTAATTCATACTCAAGCATGGACATAATGAGTATATTAGATAATGGCAAGGCACAAAACTAAAGTATCATCAAGGTAATTGAGGTTATTTTTTATCTTACCTATAATACGGACATTAATATTGGGATTATGAGAATTTCCATCTAATGATTACTATTATTTATTTTAAAATATCGTAAAGATGATGAACATAAACTTATGTTAAAGATTTATTTGTTTAATTTACTAATATTTATTATTACATGATTTAGAATAATTACTATTTCTCAATAATATGTTAAAAAAATATTACGCTTAGAATTAATTACTAACATTATTCTAAGGTATATTTGAGTTTATATCATTAGATTTGTTATTTAGATGCTAATCATATTTAATTATGTTATTTATGGATTGTTATCTTATATCTTATTAATTTTTAAGTAGGTTTAAACTTCTTATTTTTGTTTTAAATTTTAAAGGTATGCTACTGATTTTTTAAAGTTCATTTACTCTATATAAAATTTATTGAAACTATGTAAAAATTGGTACTAATAAAGAAAATATGTAACAAGTAATGAATTCAGACTTAATTCATATTCCATTGAAGTCCTTGAATTTTTAAATGTGAATTTATATGTTAAAAATGAATTTAGTATGATTTACCAGAACGTTAGTTGTTTCATACATTAGCTGACGTGGAAAAGGCTAGTTGATTATAATTGTTGGAAAGTTAACTGTAGTTGATTTTGGTCATTGTGAGACTAATTTTGAGCAGTTTCTTGAGTCCTAAACGACTCTTTATATACTATTATACTTCTACTATAATATATTAGATAATTCTGCATATCTTTTATGTATGTTGAGAAAAATTTTCATTCCCAATAAATTTTCTCTTAATTCAAATCTTTATTCAATCCAATAAGGAAATTAAATATGCGTTAGTTCTCAAGCATTTATCTATACTTCAATTTATCTTTTGGAAAAATCCAATTGATTTTATAAAACTTATTCATATATTGTCATAATTACATAAGAGTATTAAAGTATTTGGTCACAATCATAATACCCTTAGCATGTATTCTTAAGAGCAGCCCGAATTTCGAGCATTGTGCTATATTTCTGAGAAAAAAAAAAGAACTCATTTATAGAAGAGGTCTATTCAATCAATTTTCTACTCCAATTAGTTTATAAACAAAACTTTTACCATGGAATTCAACCGCTCAAGTTGTATAGCCAATCTCACCATCCTTTGTTTGTTTCGTTGCCCCAATGGAAAATCATCAACAAAATGGATGGAAACTACTCCCTAATGGCGAATGGCGCGCGCCATTTCACGCCATTGACATGTATGGTTAACCCTATAGAGTTGGGTAATTTGAAGGGAGGAATGATCACAAGTTGTCAACAAAGGAGCATGCTACAACATTATGGATAAGGAATTCGATGAGATAAAGCTAGAAGAAACATCAGCATAATTCTTTTTTTTTTTTTGCACCATATTGCTGTGTCATGGCATAAAAAATAATAAACTCCAAGAGATTCAAAACAAAAACAAATTTTTATTGACGGAAAATCAAATACAAATAAAGCAAGATACAATGGTCCTCTTTTGAGAGGAGGATATTCTCTCCCAAACCCAAGATGCCACTAAGATCCCTCACAAAAAGAAGACTACATCACTCTCCTATCAAATTATACATACAAACATAACATAAATCATACCACTTACAGCAAACGATAAAACAACAAATTCTAAAACAGCCCTCCCCCAACTTCCTCTCAAATCAGCCCTCTCTAATTAGAAAATATCTCCTAATTAATCTTCTCCAATTCAGCCCCCAAATTTGCCCCTTTAATTAGGAAATATCTCCTAATTAATCTCCTTCAAATCAGCCCTTTATTAGGAAACATCTCCTAATTAATCTCTTATTCCCTTTCATAATTTCTTCTCACATATGTAATGATAGGTTAATGATGGGCCCCACAAGGGGAATGAATTGTCCTCTCTCGTATCAATACCCCCCTCCCCAAATGCACCTTGTCCTCAAGGTGAAAGTTAGGGAATTGTCTCCTGATTACCTCGTATGGCTCTCATGTGGCATCATGCTCTGACAAGTCTTTCCACTTAATTAGCACCACTTGTGCCCCTATCTCCCCTCTACGCACACCCTCTACTTCCAGGGGTTCCAAAATGATCTCCATGTCCTTTGTCAAAGTTGGAGGTAGAGATGATGGTGTATGCTCTCTTATTGTCTTCCTCAGTTGTGAGACATGAAAGACTGGGTGGGTGTAAAACTGATGAAGGTGGTAGCATAAGTCTATAAACTACTGCTCCAATACGCTCTATGACCTCATAAGGCTCAAAGTACCACAGGGATGATTTATCATTCCTCCTTCTAGCTAGAATTTTCTGTCTGTAGGGCCTTAATTTTAAGTAAATCATATCTCCTGGCTCGAAGTTTACTTCTCTCTTGTTCTCACCAGCCTTCCTTTCATGATCTGTTGGGCACTAAACAAATGTCCCTTTAGCTCAGATAATACCTTGTTCCTCTCCTCTAAGTACTGCTCAACACTAGACATGGGTGTAGCGCTCTGCCCATAATAAATCAGATGGGGTGGAATCTCTCCATAGAGAATCCTGAAATGAGTGGTCTTTGTTGTTGAATGGTATGAGGAGTTGTACTAATATTCTGCCCACGCAATCCACCTTGCCCAACTCATCGGCGTGTCTGATACAAATCATCTCAAATAGATCTCTATGCTTCTGTTGAACACTTTTGCCTGGACATCTGTATGAAAATGATATGTTGTGTTTCTCTTCAAGACTGACCCTGCAAACGAAAGAACTCCTTCCAAAATTGGCTAAGGAACACACCTTCCAGAAATTTTAGATCTATAATCAATCATTTGTTAACACCTCAGTACTCTAAGCTTCCAAACTGGGTTGTGACATTCAATCACCTTTGTCCTCCATTTATATTTAGAGAACAAAATACAAGTACAAGTGCACTTCTGATATCAATGTTCATAAAATCATTTTGGCATCATTCATGGCAATAATTCACCTAAAACTTCAATTGTTTCAATTGATCACAAAAGGAAAGAACTTTATCCTAAATAATTTATGCAAATTTACATCATACCAAACTAGGCTTTTATTTCCAAAGGTCCATCCTTCCAGAAAAATGAATGTTTAATATCTCCCAGGGTATCAAGGAGCATGTAGCAATAATCGTGTGGAACAAGAACCCTAGATAATATTGACATCCTATCAAATCGTAAGAAATCTAAACAATTTGAGAAAATATTAAAGATTCATGCCAAAATCACTATTGAGATTAGCAAAAATTCAAAAATATAATACTACTATGCATTCTATATTATTAGATTACTTGCATATTTTCAACAATTTCCTCTTGCTATATAAGTTTAACTTTCAATATAGATGATAGAATTCACGTTATGGAAGAATATTTACGAATAAAATAAGCTTTGTTTGGAAAAATGATATTATAACATCAAGGTTAGTAGAATAGATTGAGTATATAATAGAAAACTTTAGTAAGAGTGATAATTAACAATTATCAGTCCTTAAAGATAAGTAATACCTATGTGTTATAGATTTAAATAAATACGATCTATTCTACCAAAGAATAATAATGTGACCTCTAAAATTAATGTTAGTTGTTAAAAAGGTGCAATACCATAATAGCATTATGTGACATGAGACCGAGTTAAAGATAAATCATAAAAATTATGATTAGGCTAACTATGTTTTATAGACCCGATTTATGGGTGTTGGATAGATAGCCAAGTTGAGGGGTGATAAAAATGATGATATTAAAATAAATGAGACGGAAAACTAGAAAATATAGATTAAAAGATGATTATATTAAAATGTTGGTTGAAGTAGCATCTATTGAATATAAGGTAGTAGATAATAAACTTTGATTTGAACATGTACAAAAAATGATAAAGATGCAACAATAAGATAGTCAGAAAAAATTAATATTAAGGATTAGTAAAAAGGACTACAGCAAAGGTCGCATAAATAGAAGTTGTGCAAAAAGATGGGCCAAGTAACCACTCAAAGATTGACAAAATGTTCACCTACAGAGACCACACAAAGAACAATGGCCATTGATCTGTCCACCCTAGGCGTATACTCCTATTGCAACAAGTGCTTCCTTCCCCATTTCCCCTTGTAACTGTCCTCAAGCTTCCCTAGCCCCCACCCATCATCGCAAAGTTCCTTGCCCGTTGCAGCATGCCAATGGTGATGATCTCCTTCCACACGTTTTGCAATAGCCAGACCATGTAATAATCCAAACCCTTCCCCTAGTGCATTATCAAATGTTTTTTTTTTTCAAATAAGGTCATGAAAGCTTCCTTGGTCTCATCAGCACACTCCCCAAACTATGCTTGTGATCTATGCAACCTCCTTCATGTCCAAGTTCTTCCCCTCATCATCCACCGAGATTACCAAATATTCATAGCTAGCAGCACTTGGCAATACCGTGGCTTCTTTCATCTATTTTTATTGCACGCATAAATGCTATATCAAAACAAGTGAAGCAATTGAGTTACAAAAAGCAAGTCAACCGCAGATCTTCCAAGTAAAAAACGCCTCGATGCTTACGCCTCGAGCTTGCGCCTCATCATAGCATTTACGCCTCACGCTATATATGAAGTTTTCCTATCTACCACTTCAGTCAAGAAATATAACAACAACATACAACACTTCACATACAGTCGCACCATCAACTAGAAGCTCTCCGCCGGTTGCATCATAATTGTTTCAATAATGCCATCTATGTCGCACCATCAACTAGAAGCATTCCGCACATTCTATAGTAGTCTCACTGTGTGCTAATCCAAACCCTCCAACTAATGCGCCATTGAATGCCCTGTAGAATGTGATCATGGAAACCCTCTTGGCTTCTTCAACTCATCACCCCTCACCTTGGGAAATGCACGACCTCCCACACCTCCGGGCTCCTCTCCTCATCATCCATTGATATTAAAGATTATCCATCGCCGACAACATTTGGCAATATAGCAACTTCTTTCATCTTTTTTATACCACATATAAAACGTTATATCAAAACAAGTAAAACAGTTGAGCTAAAAAAAATCAATAGCTTTTCCCAACAATTTTTCTGAGGACAGCTTTTCAACTTCTCAAATATGAAAATCCATACCCATTAGCTGCTAACACTCAATCAGACCTACTATAAAGGAAAATCTACTGAGGTCAAATCAGATTTAGTGAGCCAAATTAACACTTTATAGCATTGAGTAAGAGTGGCAATTTTTCTAGGATAATACACAGGCAACATTATCTAGTAGTGAAATGCAGTATGGAGAGCTGGTGAAGAAGCCTTTCTAACTCAGACGTATACAATACTAATATATTATAACCAAAAACAACATTTTTGATAGAATGTCCGGCTCATTTAGCCTGCATAAACATATCCATGCATAGATAGCACAAACAATCAAAACCAATTTTCGCATAGAGTGATGATGCTAACTGCTAAGTACAGTAAAATATCCAAATACCTAATGGAAGTGTCCGAAATCAAGATCTAGCTAGTAAAACAAAAACTTGATAATCAAGCAAAAATACAACTTGACGCAGCAAAACAATGAAATAGCAAGGTGTACCATCACCCCAATCACCAAAGCACTCACTAGATACGCCATCATGGACAAAAACCAAGTTGCTTTCAGGCGTCAGACAAGTCCGCCAAAAATAGCTAATATTGTTCCAAATTGAACCAAAATCCCGCACCACAACCGAATCATAAAACACAAAAAAAAGCCCAAAGGGGAAACACCTAACAAGATCTCCAAATTTCTGGCACGCCCAACTTTAAATAGCAAAGCCCTTAAATAACTACTGCTGAAACCTTTCCAAGTTCCTCGTTTCGGCAATATCCAAAAATAAAAGCAATTCCATAAAAGAAAAGACGTTAAACTCTTACATTGCTCCCTTTCCAAACTTGATAAACTCGCTTTGCCATGGAAGACGATGATCTTCCGTACTAATAAACAAGAAGAAAATCCAAAACGCGGACCTCAAACTCTTGCATCTTAATCCGCTCACCAAAGAAATAGAGATAGAAGAAGGTCCAGAAGACAAAAAGTCAGAATTTTCTGCCACGGGACCTAAGAGAAACAGGAAGAAAGCATTTTTTTCCCCTCTTTCTCTTTCGATCCCCCACCTTGAATTCAATAGAGGGCGGTCATTGTAAAGGATATAGCATTAGGGAAATAAATGAAATTGCAGGGTCATTATCGGAATATAATTGTAAAAAGAAGCGGGGAACAGCTTCCCACGATTTTTTCCTCGTTTAATAAGCAGGGATCGAAAGTCCAATATACCCCTGAGTCTTAGCTGGAAGCCTGGAATCGCTTGCTGTTCACTTCTAGGTATTTAGCTGCTCGAGGACTTTTTTCTTTGGGCAAATTTTTTGCCGAATTTTTCGCGTTAAAACATTTTATTTATTTTTCGGCTTTCGCATTTTCGCATTTGGATTGGTGGAGCCGCAGCCCGATGCTTTTGAAAATTTCATTTCAGATTAATTTTGGCTTATAATCACAAATTATTTTGGCGAGCTATCATTATAAATTAAAATATAATGAGTTCAAATCTTATATATGTGCTATTTATATTAAATATGAGTTTATTTTAATTGGTCTAAATATTTTATAAATTTTTTTCTATTTTAATTATATTGATAAATATATTTTACTAACCCAATGGAGAAAATGATTCATATAGCTAAGCCACATAGTGGGATAAAAACTTGATATTATTATTATTGTTGTTGATCAATATATTTTACGTAATACTTATAAAATTATGCATCATATATATTTTAAAAATAATACGGTGCAAATAAATAAATTTCATAAAAATTTGTCTTTTAGAGTACTAACTATGGTAGAAAGAAAATACTTAATATCATAATATTGTATGAATATTCTACACACATAGATAAAAGAAGAATGGTAAAAGATGACAGTTTTTGCATTAAAAAAAAAAAAGAGAAGAGTCACGGAAAAATAGTGATAAAATATAATAGATATAAATTATATATAACGAATTATGTGATGGAAGTTAGGAGAGCCATGTGCTGGTAGTTATCTTCAAGAGATCGTTTGTTATTTACATAGGAGATCAATAAGTCTAGCATAAAATTTAGTATTGATGTTAGGGATTAGAGTTGATTTCAACGACATGCATATATCTTATAGGTGATTAAAAAAAAAAGTCGATTGTGCATAACAATGCTATTAGTGATAACAGATGATAAACTTAGGAGACATTAATGTAATCAATTAACTATGGTTAAGAGAATGTAGAATCAATCAACTATGGTCAAGAGAATGCAGTCAGGCATCGGCGGCTAGAAGATCGTAACCTGACAAAGATTGTCAATAGAGCATATTTGGACAATGACAGTTGGGGGACCATTATTTGAGGATAGTTATTGAATGGTTGTAATTAAGTGATGATGGTCGGGTGACGATAATTGAATGATGGTTGTTAGAGAATCGTACTCGAGCAATGATGGTTCGAGAATTGTAGTCAAGCGATGGATTACCAGAGCCGAGCAAAGTGGTCATAAAATCGTAGTCAATGATGGTGGTCAGAGGATTGTAGCCGGGCAATGGTGGTTAAAAAATCATGGTCGAGTAATGTTGCCCGAAGGATTATAATCAGACAATGGTGGTAGGACAATCATAGTTTGGTAAAGGTTATTAGAGGATTGTATTTAAGCGATAGTGGTCAGAAGGTGGGGGTCCAATGGCAGTGGTCCAACAATGGTGATTTGATATTAATGGTCATAATTCAAAGGTCATATCTGATAGCAATGATCGATCATCTGTGGTATGGTATAGGTGATCTATGGGTGGTGGTCCATTGGCAGTAGTCTGACAATAGATATCATATGGTGATGTTTTGATGGAGCTATGTGATTCTTCATGACTTTAAGCTCTTGAGAACCTCATGCCAAAGGTCAAAAATCCCTTTTATGTTGAAAGCGTGGGCTTATTTATAGATTTTGAAAATGACATGGCTCATAAATATATCAATAATCAAGAACACTTCATCAAATAACCCATTTTGAATACCTTGATCATATCACACTCTTTCAATATTTAAGTGTTTAAATGATATCAAAATTAAATGATTTTAAGCTCATTTAATTAGTCTCATTAAATTGCTTAATTTGAACATAAGAATGTCAGATTTGGGGATCATTTAGTCATCCAATTAATATCCTAGAGTTTATAATTATGTTTTAAGTTCTTAATTTGGGTTCAGTTGGAGCTGAATTAGATCACTTATTGTGTCAATGGATTTACATTTAGTTCAATTATAAATTTACTGAAATTAAAATTTGTATATTTTTAAATTTTATTTTAGAAGTTTCTAATTAAAATATTCATTAAGATTCGTGGCTGATCAAATTAATTTTTACAGTCATATCAAAAATTAGTATATAATGATATAGCAAAATTGTACTTATGATATAAGATATATTTTTTGTAGGATTTAAGATACTTATTTTGATTGTAATTTTAAAACATAACATATTTAGAAATTATTAAAAATACCTTATATTTAAAAAATTCATTAATTCGTCCATTCTTATTGACTCCTGAGAAAATTTTTTCTATCTTGCTAGATGCTTTAGGAGGTGTTAGGTTTGAATGATTTGAAAGGTAGGATATAAATAAAAAATAAAATATCAGAAATAAAGAAGGCGAATCACTCACTTGTTTAGGAAAAAAATAGACTACAAATTTTATTTTTATATGGTGAATGCGAAATAGAAGTTTGATAGGAGCTCGATCCTCCACCAAGCAAGCATGTATAGCATAGGTGCTTGTTGCTGACAAGGCCTGGCGATACAAAAAATTTACTAATAAGAGATCAGATGCTTCAGAGAGTGTAGTCCTTAAAGTTACTTTAGAAGGAGCTATTATTTTGTGCGGACGTCAGACGGTTCTTCCGTCCGATTATGTTTAGGTACCGAGCGGTATGGAGCGCGGTACAGAGCTCGGTACATAGTGTGGTACATTTTTGAGGTGCTGTGACACATTTTTATTAGTCTCCGAACACGCCATTTGGACTCCGCACAAAATAATAAATTCCTTAGAAGACATTATAGTGGACGACATCAGGGTTAATACACTTTTGAAGGTGTATCAAATGTAGAGTTTAGCACTATATGGTTTTCTTTTATTATAGAAACTTTTGCCTCTTGAGTAAGGATGAAGCCTCAAAGATGATCTCTTACTGCTCAAATTAGGTCGAGGAGGCTACTCTCTCAATGCTTAAACTGACTTAGGGGCTCTTTGGTTGGAATATTTTAGAGTGTAAATTAGAGTAAATGCATGAGTTTTGGAAAGTTTGGTGTTTGGTTGGATGAAAAACAAATCCAAGATAAAGTAAATGCAGTATATTCTATTCTAGTTCATTTTTGAAGTAAATAGTTCTCGCCCAATTTTGAGGGAGACCCACCACCACTAACGACCACCATCTCCACCGCCAACCTAGCTACTGCCACCCACCACCGTCCGTCGTCGCCATTGATGCCCATCGCCGGCCGCTGTTCACTACCACCGGTCGACGGCTACCCCAAGTACATTAATTTTACATTTTATAATGCATTTTTTTTTTATATTGCATTCCTTTTTCAGACAACCAAACCACCCCTAAGTAGAAAGTTGGGTCAAGCTCATAGCACATTCTTATAAGAGCAATTTTTTTCTCTCTTTTTTTTACTTGATGTACCTGAGTGCCTCATAAAATTAAAAGTTCTTAATAAAAATTAAAAACTAAGTACTCTTTTTTTAAATTTCTTTTTCTTTTAATTTTGTTGTAATAAATTTTTTAGTGAAATGGAAATTCATTTTCTTGAGAAATCAGTTGTGTTGTAATGCTAACTTTAGATTATTATTGACCTCCATATGTAGCTCTTGAGCTTTACATATGGTAGCTGCAACACTTGTTCGCTAATTTGGATAATTTAGTTTGCATTCTCTGTGTCAACTTCACCTATCCTTGTTTATGCCAGGTTTGACTATACATGTTGTAATAACATGCAGTTGTACCAATTCTAACAAAGATTGGTATTGTTAACTTACTGAATTTTTTGCATTCATATATTTTATATGTATCTGTGAGTGTTTTGCATGCATATGAGTATCTAAATATGTTCTTAAATAGGCCTTAAGGGTTTGTGTGAATGCATGTAAAATCTAAACTTTTTTTCTCAAGGAGTGTTGGAGTGCTGGGTTGGCAGCGCTGTAACTGAGATCTCCAGCAATTTTTTTGGAAAATGAACTAGTGTTATGGCGTTGGGTCGGGCGTTGTGGCACTCTGCTCTCTATCGGAGAGCATTTCAGTTTTGAGGGGTCGAGCGTTTGGCTCCCCCCCCACCCCACCCCACCAAACTGGATAAAGAGAGAGTAGAAGAGATTTGGAGTGAGAGAAAATATGTTTTTTAGAGACTCCAGTCTTTTTTTTTGTTGTCGACCTAGTTCAAGAAATTGTCCATATTAAGGTAGGTTGTATTCTACCTATCTCATTTTTCGAAAATATGAAAATTTTGATATTTTTCTGATTTAATTTATATTTTCAATGAATAAAAATAAGAACAACTTTGTACCCATAAAACTTCATTCGTATAATTGTTTGTGTTATAGATATAATAGTTATAGACATTAGATATTTTTTTAAAACACTTTTATGAGACAATTTGAAAACTACTGTACGTACTTTTTTATTAAATTAGAAAATATTTTGATCAAAAAAATAAGATTGTAGTACAGTAAAAATTTTAAAATGGCACTCTAAACAATCCCTAATAATCTGGTGAATTTCAAAATATTGTTTATGCTAAGTTGTTAAAATTGTAGATTATCTGTATACCTCACTGTAAATGTTTACAAGTTGATTATTTATAATGCCTTTATTGAATTGCAATAATATGTGTGCTAAGGAGATCTGAGATTGGAGGAAGTTTTGATATGGTAAATGCACGGGATTTATAAGGGTCTAAATTTCTAAATATCTGATGTACCAATCATTTGAGAGTCATAAGACATGTATTATAATATGCTAGCATACGTAGTCATGAGAGCTTAAATTCTAATATCTATTTCTAATGAGAGGTATAAGACTTAGGCATAATTTTATTTTTTTTTGTTCTGATAATGGAATATTTGTTTATTTACTTTTCCTACATTGTTATGTAAATATATGATAACCGAATGCATTATTCTATTTAGTACATTGAATTGTTATATTTGTTAAGTGTAACAATATCATTTGTAGCTAAATAAATTCTTTGAATCTATGATGGTTTGAAAATCATGCATTGCTTAGGGTACGTTTTATTTTTAAAATATCCACGTTATTTTTAATTTCTTTGTGGTTCAATTGATTTATGTATAAATCATACATAAATTAAAAACTCTAGATCCTTGACGGAGGAATGGAAGAATAATTAGAGAACTTAAAACATAATACTATCATAACATAGACATATGTTGGTTAAAATTATGTGGTCTTATAGAGATAAAGGAATTGTGGCTTGTGATAATCCTAGCTTTTGCTCAAATGAGCTCGACAAAGACGAGGAATATACTTGATGATAATAATAGGATATAAAACTCTATAAAACAATCTTGTTTTTTTGAAAAATCATATGTTCATAATTTCTAAAATTAGTGAACTTTCTTTTTGCAATTTGAATCACTTTACTTTACCTTGCATCACCTTTCACTCAGCTAGATGAAAACATCAGTTCAGTAGGCGCAGTAGTAAAGTGATAGCAAGATAGTTCTAGTGTTTCCTTGTGGGTTCGACACTTTTTTTATCATTATATTATTTGATATGATACGTGCACTTACATTAAAACAAAACTTACACAGTAGAAAATTTAAACTTCCATTAGAAAACTGAGTAGTGCATGTAAGCCAAAGCACGAAACTCTATATTTGCATAAGCTAAATAATATATGCAATAGTGTCATGCCAAGTTTTTGATGTCGTTTCTCAGGAACACACAACTAGAGAAATTATTATCCTGCTTTGCATTTTCTATTGTTGAACAAACTTTTAATCTAATCTTGTTTTTTTTTTTTTTTTTTTCTTTTAAATTTTTACCTACTTAAATTTTTACTTGCTTTGATGTCTACTTGGTTATTACTTCCCAATATTTTATATTTTTTATTGTGTTGCTTATTGTTGCATTTATAGTATTAAACAACTAGTAGAATTATTATTTGACACTGAAATTGAAAAAAAAAAAAAAACTTTAAGAAAAAATAGAAAACTTAAAAATTTTGAGAAAGAGTTTAAAATGGCTGAACAACTTCTTGAAAATAAATAGCTTAAACAGCTTAGGTAATATGCCAATCATATAGTTGACAATATTCGTCAACGTATAAACAGACCTAGCATGCACGCTATGGACAAATAAATGTGCCACTGAATTCTATTTGAGTTTCTTTGATCAAATTCGTATAATTAACATTATGTTACCTCAAGAGATAGGCTAATGCTTCACTATCTCTTGAAAAGATAAATGAAATTTATTTTCATAATCAGCATAAAGAATGTAAAATTCATCCCGAATAAAAAAAGAAATATTCACCTATCATTTGAAAATGAAATTAACCAATGATATGCTTTAGTCTGCATCTAATAGATTTTTCTCCTATTATAGCGAACTAAAATAAGATTTATTTTAATATGAGTTCTTGGGTTCCTATAGAGTCAAACATAAATAGTTAATTACATCTCTCGAGATAACACTTTCAATTAATGTGGAGATTAGATTTATTTTAAATTTATGATTTAATAGATTTTATTTAAGATTTAAAGATTTCAATCAATTATTTTGAAATTTTTTATAGTTTATAAAATTCATTAGTAGATCAAGATAATCCTCCCTAAAGAAATTTTAAAGGGTGTATATGCATTTGAATTTATGTTTGTTTGGAGTGCACTGCCAGCAAACCATCTAAAAACACAATTTTAAAACAATGATTTCTAAGTATGATGCATGTAGGTAAAATAGTCATTTTTAACATCAAAATCAAGGATTTTAGTTCAAATTTATAATAGGAGTTTAGTAATATGTATTGGATCAAATGCATCTAATTAATGCAGTTTTAACTCAAAGACACCCTAAACTCTAAGTTTGTTTTTTAGCTAACACTAAATTTTTTGAAATTTTTTAAGTGCGGATTTTCTAAAAAAATATGGCTGCAAAACAGTCCCAACCCATAGTAAAACTATGATAGCCTCAGCACTTAGGCTCCTCATCCCTTACTATTAGCTTGTGTGTCAGGTTAGTGTACATTGCAGAATGTAAAATGCATATATGCGTGCATGTCATGGTAAAGGTGTTCGTGTATACGGTACCACTATCGTATCATTCTAAAACTAGTATATATGTTCCTACAAAGTTTGAACATGCACATCGAAAGAAATCTATGAATAAACTACTTTTTAATACAAATCTACCACCCATATGTATGTAATATGAAGTAGTGTATGAAATAGCAATGTGTAAGAAAAAAATATATATTTTATTTATTTATTGAAAAATATGGGATAAACTAGGATCTGCTGAAAAGTAAGATATACAAGCTTCACCACAACAATCTTGGATTTCTACACCAATGAATATAGGTTTAAATGCATTTGCTCTATATCATCTATATGATTTCAAAAAACAATGCTTCTCAAAGGAAGATAAAATATTTCTTTTTTAGAGCCCTATGTATATAAGCAAACACCTTTAACATTTTACAACTATTTGTACAACTCAATCTAAATATATTCTAGATTCTTTACATTTGACATTTGACATTTACATTTACATTGAAAACCTAAATACATTCTAAGTACATTATACTTTAAGGAAAACATATACGAAGGAAATAAGAGTGCAATGCAATCCTACATACATCTATTAAACATCGCGTACTAAGCACGTAAAATTGTGTAAATATGTATATATATTTGAAGTTCATGATCACCTACTTTGAACTTGCTCGAATAAAGTTAATACCTAAATCAATATAAAGGACAACTTTAGATAGAAGATTTAATCATTTAAAACTAACTTATTATGTTTTCAATATGCAAGCCACATGTTAAGCCCAACCAAACCTTGACCAAACATCTAGTAGCACTTAAGAATTTGGAAGGCTAATACATAGGCAGAGTTCTTTATCAAAACATTAAAATCCCATCACTCTTAATAGACAGCCTTATCTCCTTCCTTCTCCATCGTTCGCCACATAGCGATCTTGCCATCATTCCTCGCCGAACAATTAGCCCTAATCTCCCCTTTCCCACCAGTCAGGACCCCGAGCTGCCCCATCTTCACCATCGAAAACACAAATTTCTCAAAGAAAAGCGTTTGATTCACCGCAAAAGACTGCACAATCGACTTAGTTTTCGAGTTCATGAACAGATCTTCATCTGAAGTGAACAGACCCTCTCTGTTCACAAGATCAACATAGTACTTATTGTCGAATGCGTTAGGGCTACGGAAGTCGAGCGGGGTGGTGTTGGTGGAACTGGCGGTCGGGCAGGTGAATCGGAGATGGTCGAAGAAGGCCCGGGTCATGGTGGAGTCGCGCGAGGGGAAGATTCGGTTAGAGAAGGAAGAGCAGTGACTGCGGCCGATGGTGTGGCCTCCGGAGAGGGCGACGAGGTCGGCGGCGTCGAGGTTGATGCGAGAGAGGATGGGGAGAATGGTGGAGATGTTGAAGGTTGGAGCTGGGAGGCTGGCGAGGGTGGCGTTGCGTGTGGCGAAGCGTAGGCCGTCGCGGCGGCCGAGAGGGATTCTGTATTGGGGACCTCCAGACTGCAGAGGGGAGGGGCTAGTTTCGTTAGTACAGAAAATATTAATAAAAAACAAATTAATTTAGAGTGTAATAAGAAAATTTAAGATGGTTTTTTTTACTATGTTTTAAAATAATATTTTAATAAAAATTAAACATTTCTAACTAATTTTTTAAGAAGCAATAAAAAAAATTTTCCAAATAAAATCTAAATAATTTTGTTGGAAATATAAAGTAAAAAAAAAAATTTGAAAAGTGAAGGTGATATAGTTTGACACTTTCACCTCAAATTAAATTAATAATTATTAGGTTAGCATAATTAATATTTGTAATGTTCATTTATATGTTTATCTATGTTCTTGAAATATATAATGTGTAATAAAAATAATTATTCATAATAAATTAATCAGCTACGTCAACCCACCATCAAAATGAATTATTAGCAGATGTTCGTGTCAAAACTATGTCAACCCACCTGCTGACACGTGTTAGATCTATCTAAATATATTCAATCAAAATGAAATTCTATCAAAACTCAACGGAAGACAAAAAACATATGGGTCAAATGTTTGCATCAAAATAATATATGAATGTAACAAAAGTTACGTATCAAATTTTAAGCGCCCATATTTGTTACTTGATCATTTATTTATATATAAGAATTAAAGTTGGCACTATATTGAATACTAATTAATATGTCATCAAAAATCATCTTGATCAGACAAGAATCTCATGAATCTCTAAGGCATGTTCAAATAAAAAACTTCAAAGATTAAATTCAGGATCGTTAGGACTCTTATTTCAGAAAACTTAGACCATCTCCAACCGAAAAACTCAGTTTATACTCCAAAATGCAATACCACTCTAAAATATAGTAATTTATTTCCAGCCAAACTCAATTTCTTAACATCGAAAAAGAATATACTGATTATATTCTTTCCAACTGAGAAAAATGACATTTGTGAACAATGTGACGCCAATATTGACATCGCATTATTCACCACTCGCAAAATGCCGCTTAATATGGTGTTCAGTTGGAGCTCGCGACGACTACAAGAGCTTGTTTGCGTTCGGTTGAAGATGTCCTCATAGTCAAACAGAATGTCTCGATAAGACAAACACAACGACACCAAAATTCGTCCAATCCGAGCCTAAATGGGTTTAAATCAAAGGCTTGAAGCATATTTAAAAGCTTCATAATGTTAATGAGATGACCAAATGATATATAAATATATCATGCTTATAAACAAATCAAACAGCTTGACGAGACGAATCTAACGATCCCACGATTGCTTAATTATGACATAATTAAGACACTTAAATGCTGAAGAAATGCTCTATACTTTATGGCAATATATGCTAGAATTTTCCAATGTAATGCATCATATTTGGTCTAGAATTTTCCATATTTATGAGGCACGCTACTCCCTAAAATTTATAAATAAACCCTTACTCTTCACATAAAGGAGGGGAAGCTTGGATGCTGAGCTAGAGATTCAAGAGAGCTTTAAGGCTTGAAAAATCTCAGAGCTCACCTAAAGCAACACCATTGATGAACCCTCGTTGCCCAACCGACAGTCGTTGTTGGACCTCCAACCACCACCGTCGGATCACTACCTAACCGTCGTTGAAACTTTCATTGACACAACATCATCCCTACATATATGGCTGTCAATGTTGGACCTTGGTCCCACTGCCATCACTAAACTTTTGCCTGTTGAAAGCCACCCACTTTCACTAGTTGACATCCACCCAACTGTTGACGTCGACACCTACGTCGAGAGCACTGAGGATTGAATAATCCCGAAGCTCCTCCAAAGCACCACGACTGATGAACTCTTGTTGCCCAACCGTAATCGTCGGACCTCCCCCCAGCCACCACCTCTAGATCTCAACATGGCCTCCATCAAAACTTTCATTGACCCACTGTCACCGTCGGACCTCCTCTGCCTAATCGTCGCTATCAGACCTCAGTAGTACCGTTGTCGCCAAACTTTTGTCTACTTAATGTCACCACCAGACTTTCACCACTGAAAACCACTACCTTTAGAACACCATCATCTGATTATGGTCATCAGATTACCTTTGTCCGACAACGATCCTTAGACTACGATCATCGGATCATCGTCCCCCGACTATGGTCCTCGGACCACTGTCGCATGCCGACTACAATACTCAAGCCACCGTTGCCCCTGACTACAATCCTCAGACCAATGTTAACCAACTGTGATCCTCAAACCATCATCGATTGACTACGATCATTCAATCATAGTATCCTAATTATGATCCCTTCGACTTATGTCACCAATCGACTACGATCACTCCAACCTTTGTCTCCCATCAACTACAATTCTTCTAGCCTTTATCGCCCTCCAATTATGGTCCCTCCGATCATAGTCGACTGAATATGATCCCTCATCATTCCTTTATTTGATCTAGACATGTGTCAATTGTCTCTAACTATCTCCACAAACAAAACTAACAAACACATTACCCATGACAACTCAATAATATTCTATAGAAATATTAAATGCGCTAAAATCTCATGAACCACAATACTCTATGTTTATACCTTTTTTAAATAATATTCGAGTCATTTTACTAGTTGATAGTAATGAGATAGAAGTTCAATGGATATCATACTTATTAAAAAATTTATCTAACTTCCTTCAAAAATAATAATTCTATTTTCACACTTAAAATAAATTAAAAATTTTGACATTTTCTCAGTCATATTATCTATTTGAAAAATATTTTTATCCCAACTCAAACTAATTATTATTATTTGTATATATGGAATATGGATACTACCTAAACATTATAAAAAAGAGAGAAATAAAAATATTTTTTATGTTATATATAGATATATATATATATATATATATATATATATATATATATATATATATATATATATATATATATATATAATCTCTCTGTTTGAAAAAGAAAGCAAGCAAAGAGCATTGAGGTTAAGCACGAAGCAGATACCAAGAATACAGAGTCGCAGGCAGCAAGAGCAACGACGTCAGAGCAAGACACCACGCGACCGCAGGCCTTATCGATCAGAACGCGGAGTTCATTGATGGCCTTAAAAGCCTCCGGCCTCAGCGTCAAATTCGGCGGCGCGTCCTTCTCGCTCGGCCCGCTCGCCGACCCGTCAAGCAGCACTGACCCGTCGCAACCCTGCACGAAGCAGTCATGGAAGTGGACCCGAAGAAGCCCGGCGGCGAGCCCGATATCCTTCTCAAATTGTTCCTTAAGGAATTTGCGAACAATAGACTCCAGTTTTGGGCATGTCGACTTGTAGAAGGTGAAGGAGAGACCGTTTACTATGGGTGGGAGGCTCTGAGCTTCGGCTTCTGGTGGGGAGAAAGCTAAGGAAAGGGTGGATAGCAGGAAGAAGACGATGGTGGAAGCCATAGTTAGTTTAGATATCACTTTGGTTAACTGTGGTGGCGAGATTAATGGGTAATTATAAGCGCTGGACTTGGGTCGTCGAGGAGGCCGCTTCTTTAGACTAAAAAGAAAAGTAGATTTCAGTGCTCAAGGACAAGTGGGGAGCATTTTCGATTACCTTTCATCATGATCTTGAGAGAGTGGTTGTCTACATCTTTGTTGGTTGATTCTGCTGAGTTCTACTTTTGATGAATGAAAGGTATTATCGTGCTAATTTCATTGTGCAGTTAATGAAATTTCAGTCGTGCAATTTGTTTTCATTGGCTAGGAATGATCCATAAAAAACAAATGTGATTTTCTTAAGAACTTGTGTGATGTAGAATCTTCCTCTCAAGTTATGCTGCAGGAGTACCACACCTAGAGCATTATTTCTTTTACCGTTTGCTGCATATTCCCACTACTTATACTACTAAATATAGTATTAGAGGACACTCACACTTTTTCAGCTGTTTAGCACTCTCTTAGTAATGCATCCCCTCCTATATGAGGCGGGTTGAAGCTTCAGGAAGATAGTTTTG
The DNA here is from genome assembly GCA_016618105.1 of Dendrobium huoshanense. Lineage (NCBI taxonomy): Eukaryota > Viridiplantae > Streptophyta > Magnoliopsida > Asparagales > Orchidaceae > Dendrobium > Dendrobium huoshanense. Next base: position 64,230,632 of record CM028344.1, read on the forward strand.
ATATATTGAATATACTCACTTTTTAGTGTTTACTGTTTCATTGTTCTTGCTAGTTCTCTGTTTCTTCCCTGTTAGTTACTACCACAGCAAGATTGGTATCAGAGCAAAGGTTGGGGCAGCCATGGCGGAGAGCAGTAGACGACCCGCTCTTGACAGCGATCATGGCGAAGGCGCTTTGTGGGCGAATCAATCACTGATCCTTAAACAGTTGGAGGAACTCAAGAATGAGTTTCGTCGATTCACCACAGAAGTGCGATTGGAGTTTCAAAGTATCAAGGGCGGAGGCGGCAATGTTCAACTGCCACGACCACCTACTTCTCCAATCTATAGAACAGCTCCCCGGCGAGGCAGGGGCGGTCGACAGGCGCGGATGGAGGTGCCGCAGTTATCGGACTCAGACGTCGATCCGGCTGTCCAGCAGCAGGAGGATGTATCGGATCCAGGTGAGGAAGACATCCCACAATACCTTTCACCTCCTCGGCATCGCCAGGAGGCTTGGCCGAGACAGCATGGGGAATTCCGAGTAAAAATGGACATTCCATTTTTCGATGGAAAACTACACATAGAGGATTTTCTGGATTGGGAATGTGCTGTGGAGGCGTTCTTTGAATATATGGACATTCCTCAAGACAAGCAAGTAAAGTATGTAGCTTGCCGATTAAGAGGTGGTGCGAGTGCGTGGTGGCAGCAGTTGTTACAAGCTCAGCACCGGGAAGGAAAAGGCAATGTCCGAAGTTGGGCAAGGATGAAGCAACTCTTGCGGAGCCATTATTTACCCACAGATTACGACCAAATATTGTATATGAAATTTTAGCATTGTATGCAAGGACAGCGGAGTGTGAGCGATTACACCGAGGAGTTTTACCGCCTCAGTGCTCGCAACAATCTGAACGAAACTGCTAATCAAATAGTTGCTCGCTACATCGGCGGACTGAAGGAGGCCATTCAGGACAAATTGGAGTTGAATTCGGTATGGTCACTGTCGCAAGCGGTCAATTTCGCACTGAAAGTAGAAATGCAGCTCAACCGACCAGTTAGCCCCATGCCACCATGTCGTCACTTTAATGACTTCGCCACTTCAAACAATCGGGGGCAAGCGCCTAATCAAAGCAGCAGTTCAAAATATGTTTCTAAGGCTTCAACTGTGACCACCTCGCCTCCGCAAGCTGCTGACAACAAAGTTGCAAATCGGATGAAAGCTCCAGCCAAGGACAATCCTTATAGCAGACCAACCACATTGAAATGTTTCAGGTGCTTCCAGCCATGCCATAAGTCCAATGAGTGTCCGAATCGTCAGCAATTACAACTTCTTGAGGGAGAGCCGGAGCTTCTTAACCCGTCGGCAGAAGTTGAAGATGAAGAAGAATACGAGGAAATACCTGGAGATGATGGGGACCCTGTCGTGTGCGTTCTCCAAAAGTTACTGCTCGCACCGAACCAACACCAAATCCCAACGCAATGCTATTTTTATGACTAAATGTACTATAAAAGAGACGGTATGAGATCTTTTGATTGACAATGGTTGTACCGAAAATATTATTTCGAGGGCAGTAGTGAACGCATTGCAGCTTAAGACTACTAAGAACCCGAATCCTTATAGGATTAGCTGGGTTAAGAAAGGTATGGACATTCAGGTGTCCGATATGTGCAGGGTAAATTTTTCAATTGGGAAGCATTATAATAGTGAAATACTATGTGATGTCCTTGATATGGACGTGTGCCACTTAATTCTGGGCAGCCCGTGGCAATTTGATACTTGTGTCATATACGACGGGTGAGCTAATGCTTATTCATTTGAATGGAAAGGTCGTAAATTACGGTTATTTCCTACGACACAGCGCTCAACCGACGAAGATGTTGAACGGCGTCCTGCTCTTTGCATTGTTTATGGCAATTCCTTGTTAAAGACTGGTAGGGAGTTGAAGTCAATATTTGCAGTTTTAATTGCTGAAGAAAATCGGGAGATCAAACCTGTCAGCGTCCCACCGGAATTGGCACAGTTGCTGGATGAATTTTCATACATAGTTACAGCAAGCCTACCTCATGAATTACCACCCATGTGGTCAATACAACACCAAATAGATTTAATTCCCGGAGCCTCACTACCAAACTTGCCACATTATAAAATGACCCCAACAGAGCACTTTCAACTTCAGAAAATTGTGGACGAGCTATTAGACAAACAACTTATTCAGCCTAGTCTAAGTCCGTGTGCAGTGTCGGCACTTTTAGTGCCAAAGAAAGATGGATCGTGGAGGATGTGCATTGACAGTCGAGCTATCAATAAAATCACCCTCAAATATTGCTTCCCGGTTCCAAGGTTGGAAGACATGTTAGACTATTTGGCGGGGGCCAAAGTCTTTTCAAAGCTCGACTTGAGAAGCGGGTGCCACCAGATCCGAATTCGACCGAGCGACGAGTGGAAAACCGCTTTCAAAACTCGCAATGGCCTATTTTACTGGAGGGTTATGCCTTTCGGCCTGTGCAATGCCCCGACAACGTTCTTAAGGCTGATGACAGAAGTGCTAAAACCGTTATTGGGCAAGTGCTATGTGGTTTACTTTGATGACATATTGGTATTCAGCCCATCCTTGGTAGAACATTGGAAACATTTGCAGGAGGTCCTAGAGGTGCTGCGACTCCATAAGCTATACCTGAACAAGTCCAAGTGCGAATTTGCTACCAGTTCGGTGCAGTTTTTGGGCTACATTGTGTCGGCTGAAGGTGTTGGAATGGACCCCAATAAAATTCTCACTATACAACAGTGGCCGCAACCCAGCTCTATGACAGAAATTCGTAGCTTTCACGGGTTAGCCAATTTTTATAGACGGTTCATCCGCGGATTTAGTATAATTATGGCCCCAATCACTGACTGCCTAAAGGCCAGTACTTTTAAATGGGGAGTCGAGCAGCAGCGAAGCTTCGACACAATGAAATTGGCACTTACTTCAGCACCGGTGTTAGCAGCCCCTAATTTTAACAAGGCTTTTCATGTGGATACCGACGCCTCGGCAGTGGGAGTGGGCGCTGTGCTCTTGCAAGACGATAGACCGGTGGATTTTTTCAGTGAGAAGTTAAGCCCTGCAAGACAAAGGTGGTCGGCGTATGAACAAGAGTTATATGCGGTCATCCGAGCACTTAAACAGTGGGAGCATTATCTTTTGCATAATGATTTTATTCTATGCAGCGATAATAAAGCTTTACAGTTTCTGAATACCCAAAAAAATATCAACAGAATGCATGCTAGATGGGTTGTCTTTCTGCAAAAGTTTAGCTTTGTACTTAAACATAAATCCGGGCAGCAGAATCGTGTTACTAACGCCTTGAGTAGGCGCTCCGCTCTCCTAGTCCAGCTTCAAATAGAAATTACTGGTTTGTAGACTCTCAAAGATCTCTATTGCACGGACAGGGATTTTGCTATCCCTTGGGAGAGATGTTCCAGTGGACAGCCCGTGGATGACTACACTTTACGTCATGGATTTTTGTTCAAGGGGAATTCGTTATGCGTCCCTATCTCCTCTGTTCGTTTACAGTTGGTGCGTGAGATGCATGAAGGAGGAATGGCAGCTCACTTAGGCCGAGAAAAGACAGTAGAACAAATGCGAGTGTGATTTTTTTGGCCACATTTGCGGAGGGATGTTGCAAAGTATGTACAAAACTGCCCGGTGTGCCAAGTGTACAAAGGTCATAGCCAAAACACCTGCTTATACAGTCCGTTGCCTGTTCCGAGTTCAATATGGGAAGATCTTAGTATGGACTTTGTCCTTGGACTTCCAAGAACTAAGAGGGGCGTCGATTCAATCATGGTGGTGGTTGACAGGTTTTCCAAGATGGCTCATTTTATAGCTTGCAAGAAGACGTCAGATGCACTTGGCATTGCTCGATTATTTTTCAGGGAGATTGTTCGCCTCCATGGTCTCCCGAGAAGCATCACTTCCGATCGCGACGTCAAGTTCGTTAGTCATTTTTTGAGAGAGCTTTGGAAGCAACTACAAACATAACTCAAATTAAGCTCAGCATATCACCCTCAAACGAATGGCCAAACTGAGGTGGTGAATCGCACGCTCGGCAATATGTTGCGATGCTTGGTGCGGGACAATCCGAAGAAGTGGGACGACATTCTGAGTCAGGCAGAATTCGCATACAATTCCATGCCCAACAGATCCACTGGTATGTGTCCATTTAATATTGTCTACACTAAACCTCCTAATCATGTTGTAGACGTCGTCGTTCTACCTAAGTGCAAAAACCCGGCGGCCACCAAGCTAGCGGAGGATTTCAAGACAATGTTGGACAATGTTCGCAACACCTTAAAGGCTTCAAATGAGTTGTACAAACAAAAGGCTGATGCACATCGCCGCTTCAAGACTTTCCAGCCTGGTGACATGGTCATGGTGCGCTTACGGAAAGAGAGATTTCCAGCCGGCACCTACTCGAAGCTCGCCCCAAGGAAGATTAGTCCAGTAGCTATCAAGCACAAAATCAACGATAATGCATATGTAGTGGAACTTCCGGCCGACGTCTTGACGTCCTCCACCTTCAACGTCGCGAACATCAGTTCCTACCATCCAGCTGATTCGGCAGTTGTTGAAATTGATTCGTTGGATACGAATCCTTCTATAGCGGAGGAGAACTGATGTGGAATCTTCCTCTCAAGTTATGCTGCAGGAGTACCACACCTAGAGCATTATTTCTTTTACCGTTTGCTGCATATTCCCACTACTTATACTACTAAATATAGTATTAGAGGACACTCGCACCTTTTCAAATGTTTAGCACTCTCTTAGTAATGCATCCCCTCCTATATGAGGCGGGTTGAAGCTTCAAGAAGATAGTTTTGATATACTGAATATACTCACTTTTTAGTGTTTACTGTTTCATTGTTCTTGCTAGTTCTCTGTTTCTTCCCTGTTAGTTGCTACCACAGCATTGTGGATCCAATTTTAGTAGTTCAAAAATCGAAATAAATTGTATGTGCTTTGAGTGGGTTGAATTTCTTGTATACGAATCTTTGAATTTTAGGAGAAATTATTGTGTGAAGATCAGAGAGGTAGAATGTCGTTCTGAGATCAACCATAATGCGTAACGTCAGCGGTACCGAGCGAAAGCATGACATGGCGCATTATGATTAGTTTACAGACGGTGTTCGACATCTGCACAGAATATTTTTTCCAGTTTTAGGCATGTTAATCTTCTCAAAAGATGCTTTGAATTTCCTATTGTTTTGTGCATAATCTACTAGGCGGTAGTATAAAATAGATAAGAAACCAAACTCACCTTGGAGCAAATATGAGCATATAGCAACAGATAAATTAGCCAACATCAATTATCAATTCAACAAAAAGCCAAACAAGTAAATAAAACTAAGTCTTCATTTGGGCTGGCTTTCTTAATGATTTTTAAAACAACTTTTTATTATAAATATTTTAATTTGTATATTTAAAAGCTAATTTAAAAAAAAAATAAAAAAGCTGTCCCAAAAAAAGCTTAAACGAAAATCATTCTAGCTATGAGAAAATGAGCCACAAATAAGAGAGAACCATTAAAAGGTGCTTCAAGAAAAATCTAATAACATCTTCCATCCCTAAAAAAAATGCTCATCTTCCTCAGCCATGTATTTTTTAACTTCAAACATTAAAGTTTATAGGCCGCCAAAGATCTTATTTTTGCCACATTGCCCATAAGGGTTGAATGTTCTTCATTGAACATTCTAGCATTTTCTCTCTCACCAAATAGAGTAAATCAATATAGTTATAATGAGTAAATAAAGCATTTTAATCTCTTTAGAGCTGATTTTAGATGAAGCATATAAGACTTTATACAAATTAGATCGCATAAGGAAGAAACAGTTAAAATGAAGTTAGTTTCTTATCAACCACATTAAGTTGAATAGTTGAAGAAGGGATGAGCATGAGATTTTGTGGAGTTGTTGCACAAAATACAACTTTTAAGAAAGCTCAACCCATGGGCTTCCAAATTATCAGCAGTTTTTTGCAATTTACATTTAGTAAACTATGAAATGAAAATTTTCTCACCAGAAAATTCTTAAAACAACTTCCCCCCTCTCAATTGATGGTATCTTTGCCATCCAAGACAACAAAATTGATAAAAGCATTATAGTAGTCAATATTAGGTGAGATCAAAGGAGGCAAAAACCAAGTTACATTCAAAATGATAGAACCAAGGTGAGCATTTGCTGCTATGTTAAGGATCAATGGTGAAGTAGGCATAACCCAAAATTTAAAATAGTGATTTACCTCTGCACTATGGGTCAAAATAAGGAGAGAAAGCTAAGCTATCAATTATATAGAACGTTAAGTTGTGCTTAAATCTAAGAGCAATAAGTTTAAGCTCTTTCCACAAGTAAGAACTTTAGGGCTAATTAAGAAAAGAGTTTGAGTGGCGACAAGTATTAGGACATCAACTAGATAGAAAGGGTTGAAAACTATAAAGTCTCCAAATAACCTTCGCCTTGCAAAGTAAGTTTATAATAGAGACAAAGGCCTCGTTTGGGACGATTTTCTTACTACTTCTTAAAATAGTTTTTTAGTTCAAAATTTTAATTTTTGTACTGAAAATTTGTTTTAAGAATCAATAAGAAAGCAGTCCCAAACGAAGCCAAAGTCAATATCGATTTCATCCTTAGCTTTAGGGAGAGTAGTGTGATTCTAAGGGAAGATATGAACCTTCCTAGTTTCTTAGCAATCATATAAATTTCTTAGAGTAAGAGAGGTAATTTTATTTAGAATGTATTTTTTCAGGGAAATATATCTAAGCTAATAAGAGTTTTAGTTATTAATAACAGATTTGTCAATGTGACATCTTATGCTAAAAGATAAAGAACTTAGATTTTAACTAGCTAACCAGTCATAAAGCTTATCAAGGATAGGAGAGTAGTCCTTAGCTTAAGGGAACCAACAGTGGAGGTATACCAAGGTATTCAATTAGCAAGGTAGCCATGAGATATACCCATGATATCCAAAAAACCAATAGCAATATTAGCAAATTTAGAGGAACAAATAACTAATTTATGAACATTCACTTTCAATCCTTAAATAAATGCCAAAGTAAATATTATTTTTGTAAGAGCTCTTTCAGTTTGAAGGCCAACACTTCCCATGACTAAAAGATCATCCACAAAAAGAAGATGAGAAATAATGTTGCTAGCATTCAACATTGGGGAGAGCCTTATATCATTTACTTATTTCTTATGTAGATGAGAAAATACATCCATAGCGATAGTGAAAAGAAAGGGTGATAGGGGACAACTTTCCCTGAAATTAATAATTGGCAAAAATGAAGTAGCTTTTAAATTTCCACATTAAGAAAAATGGAAAAAGGGACATAATTAATGCAAACATTTATTAAAATGATGAAATGTTTTCATATACACTTTTGAGCCATTCTAAAAAGAATGGTTGTCATGTAACCAAATCAAATGCTATCCTAAGAACAAGCATGAGACAAGAAGCCTGTTGTTGGACTAATGTTTGATGCTATGAGTGATTTCATGAGCCAATGCAATATTTTCCGTGTAATATTCGTTGCCCAAAAATCCATATACTAATTATTAATGTTTATCTAATGATGATTGAAATGATAATTATAAGTTTTTGAGTGTTAATGGGTTTTTAAGTGAGGTAAGAAGTGGTATGTGAAGTGAATTTGCTTTGGGAGTGCCACGACAACAGGATTGGTTGCACTGCGGCATCCAACCTCTCTGTTCGGATGGGAAAAAGAGTGCACTGCGGGGCTAAGCAACATCGTCGTCGCTCCAGGCCTCAAGTGGAGAGATTCTAGGAGAATCTGAAAGATTCTCTAGGATCGTAGCGACATTGGGGAGTTAAGCATTGCGGTGCTAGTTCAACTTAGTGTTTTTAGATTTTAAAATATTTAAATCCATTTTGCAAATATCATTCCACCCTTAGCCATTGTCGGATAAGAAAGGAAGAAAAGGGGGAGGATAAGAAGAGAGAGAGAAGGAAAGATAATATATTTGGAGGCTAAAGCTCAGGAATCAACTATTGGGCATGTTTATGATATTGTAGAGCATGAGGTAGACTTCTGAACTCCTATATATGATTTTTATTCCAATAAGTTTATAAAAAAAGTTATGACTAAAAAAGTATTTTTCTTGAGTTTGATGAAGTTTTTATCGTGTAACTTTTAAGATGTTGTTATATCTTTTACTTTGATAATTTTGGCTATATGAAATCAAAGTTTCACCAATTGATTTTTCCTTTAATCTAGTGTTCTGTAATGTATCTGGAAGCTTTTGTGAAGTTGGTTTTATAAGTATAAGTGATAACATTGAAATCAAGTATACACTAAAAATCTTGTACTTCATATTTTGATTACACTTTGATCACTCTTTACAAGTTCTTATATTTTCCTTTAATTACGTATTGTTTAATATTTAAATTTGGATATTGATATCTATGATGGGTTGGGGAAAGAAGTCTATTGAGCTAGTTGTGCTTATTTTATTCCTTTTAACATTTTATGATATAAAAATTAGGATAACTTTACACCTATAAAACTTTCATCACGTAAGTTTTTGTATATTATAGAGACAATGATTCTGAACATTAAGATATTTAATTTTTAAAAATTTTATACTAAGGTATTTGAAAATTGTGTTATTTTAATTATCTAAAAAATAATGTTGACCTAAGAAAATAATGTTGTAGCATAATTAAATGTTCAAAACAATGCTTAGAATAATCTATGATAATTTGATTTAAGTTTTGAAATAGTGCATTTCTGCTTAGTAGTATATCCACTGCCTACCATTAAAACATTCGGTTGAATTCTAGAATGAGTTTATTTATATTTTTTATGTAATATAATGAAGTATATGTTTATTTGTTTGAAGTGTATGATTCTGAGAAAATATGGTGTGTATGGAGAAAGTTCTATTTTGTTGCTAAAGGCACATAAAGTTATATTCTAGTGTTATATGCGCATTCTATTTTGGTATTGAATACACATTCTAGTGTTATATGCATATTCTATTATGGTACTAGATAATGGAAGTCATAAGCACCAATTTTCTAATATTCCAGCATAGAAGTCATAAGGGTCATAATTCTCTAAATTATGTTCTGATGATATGTATAAAGGGCTCAAGGAAAATATATTATTTTTTACTCTGATATATTAAGTATTTGTTTACTTATTTTCCTGTATTGTTATTTAAGTTTCTGATAACTATAAGCAATACTCTATTCCATATAGTGATTGTTATGAACTGCTCTAAAACTCATCGGAATATTTAATAAACAAATATTTGAATTATTAGATTGATAAGTGTGACTTGCTAAGCTGTATTGGCTCCCAATAAATCTACATTTTATTTCAAGGTCTGTGAAAGGAAAAGAGCCTATTGAGTAGCTAAGTCAGGATATAATTTGTCTAAGTTTGTATATGTATTTCTCTTTCTGATTTTTGTAGATTCACAACTGGTTATTTAAATTATTATGTTTTGTAGTTCCATCTATAGCCATGCACTATAGGGTAATTATTATACATACATTTTGGTGAAAAATGAAAATATTCTTTGTGGATGAGTTATTTATGTATATTGGTAGCTATTATCAGCTTTTTAGTATGTTGTTTATTTCCTAATTAATCGAAAAAAGAAATCGAAAAAGGAAAGTCTAATTTTTTTTTCAAAACTCTGATCATGGATTGATTCGTTGCAAGTCAACATGATATGCATGTTCTGTCTATGGGTCTTATTAGATTGGGTTGTGACACGTTGATTGTTTTTTTTATGTATGAGTTAATTAATTACATGTTTAAGTGATATAATCCTTCAATTAGATCCTAGGACTTCACACTCCATAATGTCCCTATTATGAGTGAATGAATGATTAAAATTTATGAATAATACAAAAAAAAAATAAAAAAAACAAATTAAGTTGGTTTAGTAATAACCTTGTAAAAATTATTGTAATGAGAAATCAATATATAATTTGCCAAAGAATTGGAAACTTTAATCTTAGAAACCAATGTGACAAGTTTGTACTTAACCATAGTTAAAAATTAGATGTCTTGAAGAAGCTATAGACCATCAATAAGAATTATTTCCCAACAATGTCCTTGTTTGAAGAATTTAGTAGTAGTGTTATTCATTCTCTAAACACTATATAGATATCATGAAGAGCCATATATAAAAAGTTCTTGATTGGTGATAGAGTTATTAAGGCTAGAGGCATGGTGCAGAAGGAGAGTTGGATTTATGGGAATGACCAAGAAAGAAGGGGCATAGTGATTGTTTGCATTGAAAAGAGAAAAATATTACTAAATAATCTCATTTGTAATATCATAAGAAGCAGAGACTACACTATTATCCATAGAGAGCTCTCCAATAAGATTATCATTTTCCTATCACCAGGAGAAAAGTAAAGAGAATTGAGATCATCATCCCATAAGTAAGCAAACATGCTTTAGCTCTTTGTTTAATCCACATACTCTCAATTGAGACCACTTTAGTATAGTTGTCATAGATATATTTTGTCTCAAGGGTTAGTATACTATTATAAGGGTCATTTTTCATTAGATTGAGAATATTTTTTTCCTTTTTTTTATTTTTATTTTTTACAAAAGAAAGAGAGTAGAATAGAGAGGATGTGCGAATCTAACCAATCTATTTGAGAGATGATTTTAATGCCTTTAACTTGTTGTACTAAACAAAGATAGGACTCCAAATAGAAAATCTAGATTAAGAGCATTCCAATCTAGAATGCTAGCTAGATAATAGTCCAAAAGTTTTTAAGAATTAATATGTGATGGGCTTGTTTGATAATTCATGATTTAATAATTATATGAGAGCGATAAAAAGATAAAGGAGGGAGAACCATATAAGAGGAAGATGCGAGAGGTCCAACCATCTAATATTACGTAGAGCTCTATTATTTTTAGAATGGATAAATTTATCCTGTTGATTGTTAGGCCAAGTTATGGACAAGGCTGTACTAGGGAGATCAACCAGACCAGTGTAAAAATAGTCCCTGTAAGTAGTCAAACTATTGCTTTGGATTAGTTTACCCATATACTTCTTGTGGCTTGAGAGATTGTACTTAAAGTCACCAAGCACTGACCAATTATAATTGATAAATGAAGCAAGGTTTCTTAAAAAAAAGTCCAAAAATTCCTTCTTTCAATTGGAGCACCATTCCCTGTATAAACAAAGTATTAACCAAAATAGATAACTTAACCATGAATAAGTTGGGCAGAGAGAATAGTATGATGAAATGAAATGGTAGAGGGATTTCATTAAACATATATTCAACCTCTAGAGCTACAATAAAATTGATAAAGCTATATTCATAGAGAAAACAAGATACATCTTCATTGAAAAAACGTGCAAAAACTGATGATGCACTTTAGTTTCTAAAAAAATAAGAACATCAATGGGAAATTCTTCATTCATTCTTTTACATTCTTGGATTCTACCACCCCTTTGGAGGCCTCTCGCATTTTATAATACAATATTTGGGAATTACATAAAGAAGCATCGAAGTTACTAAGTTTTTCCTTTTTTATTATCTTTTTAACTGATTGAAACTATGGTGTGGAGAGAAAGGATAGTTTTATCCATATGAAACCAACTTGGAGAAGAGGTTCTAATAAGGATAGGTGAAATAGCTTTTTGTTCATGGCCAATCGCGACTAAATTTAGACAAGAGATCTTTAGGTTCCATAACCGGGGACCACCTGAATAAAAACAAGAAGGTCAGGACTAGAAGGAAGTATATCATATAATACAGGATGGGAAGGTTGGATGTAGTATAAATGGTTTCTGCAAATTAGGCATAATGAGTTCTTAAGGAGGGGATAAGATTGAGAGAAGGTTGAGGCCTTTAAACGTAGGTGGGGGTCTTGAAGTTGATTTTGAAGGAGTTGGAAAGAAACTTGAATAGATGTAGCAAAATTTTCTTATTCGATTTGGATTTTCAAATAAGGGTACAACTTCTACTTCTCCCACTATAAGAGTTAGGTGAGAGTATTATTTCGGGGGCATGTGAAATTGTCATGTACGAAAGAGGTGCACATACTACAAGCTTTAAGATTCCAGTCATAATGGGTCTCTTGTTTGAATTTAATACCATTTAGATTGATAGGGATTTAATCTAAAAGTGAATAGGAAGGAAAAATCAATACACAAATTGTAGCTAAAGAGGCCCTTAGCTTGGAACTTGTCAAGATGTCTACCACCAAAGGTCTGCTCACCTTGTTACTGATCTTAGATATCCTTATCTCATTCTAGAAAGTGAGGGGAAAGTTGGGTAGTTTCGTCCATAATGGATTCTAAAAAAATTCTTCCTACTTCTATGCTTAAAAAGGACGATTTCACCCAAGCCATTTCAAAGTCATGTGTCCATGAAAATTTAAAAAGAAAGAATTTGCCTGAAAGAGTAAGGAGTTTAAAGCTCTTGTAGAACTTTCATTGTCGCTTAATTGTTGTCATATGCGATCCATAGACTGGTCTTTATACAATAGTATAACAAGAGAGAGCTCCCATTCCATGTGACCACCAAAAAGACCTTCAATAGAGAAAACTACCTCATACTCTCCCCATCCACAAACTTTTGATATTTTGAGTGCATATAAGGTTTTTCCAATAAGTATAAACACATGGAGGTTCAAACATTTATGATAAGACATCAAAGCCTCAAAGATTGGTGAAGATCAAGGGGGTAGCCAGCATCAATTAGGCAAATTTCATGGTCGGAGAAAGAGGGACATCATAAGAAAAGGGTTGTGAATTGAAGGGAGGTGAAAAATGGCATAAAGTGCATCCAATCAAAGGTTTGAGGCTTTGAGATAATCCTTATTAGGAACCGGGAGGAGGGATCCTATGTGATCCTGTCATGACTTTTTCGTCATTGACCTTCACATGCCACTATTCCTACCATTGCCTTAAAAAATCAACGATCCCATTACCACATTCGCATATGATCAATCACATTAATGCCCTTACTAAGGAGATCCCAAAGCCCCAAAAAATCCCATTACTACTTTCTTGCATCTTCATTGTCGACCTTCACACATTGTTAGTCCCATCAACAACGTACAACATCCCATCACGTCTTCAACACTTCATCATCATCTAAGGACGCTAACGTCATAATTATTAGAATACATCCTCTGTGTAAATAGTTTATATTGCCTTATATATTACCTTTCCTATAGCCTGTAAGGAAAAGGTTTTATAAATACATCTGCTACTGTATTAACAAGAACGAATGAATAAAACAATTTGATTTGTCTCTGTCTTGATGTTCATCTGCTCATCATTCAGGAGTTCAGGTTTGAAAGTTTCTACATGGTATCAGACGTGGCTTGACGATTCCGGCGACTCATGGCATCGCTCACCACCTCATCTTCCGGCGAAATCCAGACCGACTCTCCGTCTCAATCCCCGGTTTTCTCTTCCTCCCTCAAGTTTATTCTCTCCAATCTCAAGAACATTGTCCAAAACCCTCTTTCACCTGAAAATTATCCTCTATGGAAATCTCAAGTGCTCAAGATATGTCGAGCAAATAGCTTTGATTCCTATCTTGATCCAAATCATCCGGTTCCTGAGAAATTCCTTGTTTCCTCAACCGGATCTTCATCCTCAAATCCTTCCTACACGCAATGGCGCCTCAACGATAAAAATCTTGCGGCCGCCATTTGCTCCACCATATCCGCCTCGATTTTACCTTACGTTCTTGATCTTGAAACTTCTTCTGCTATTTGGACTGTGCTTCAAACTCGTTTCCAATCTACAAACCGATCAAAGGTCATTCAACTCAAGAATGAGCTATATCACACCTCTTTAAAGAACTCCTCCATGATTCAGTATCTTAACGAAATAAAAACTCTGGTTGATCAAATAGCCGCAGCTGGGTCTCAAATTGATCCCGAGGACGTTATTCATCACATCTTGAATGGACTTCCTCCGACTTATCAGTCGTTTAAAACGACCATCCGGACCATGACTAATTCTCTAAATCTTGATCATCTTTACTCCTTACTAATAAGCGAGGAAATTCACATCGCATCTGATGCCGCTCGGTTTGCTACACCAAATTTATCGGACACCGCCCTTTTCTCCTCTCGCGGCCGTGGACGTCGCGGTAGAGGCCGTTCAGGAGCTTCTCGTCCTGCCTCTACACAGGTATCAGTCATCTGTCAGATCTGTCTCAAACGAGGCCACAACGCTTCGGACTGTTGGCATCGGCTCAACGCTCAATACATGCCGACCACTTCAAACCAACCACAGAAAGCCTTGGCGGCCGAATCCACTCAAGCTTACAACGACTGCTGGTATCTTGACTCCGGAGCATCATCCCATATGTCCAAATCTTTGGAGAATCTCTCGGTCTCAAACCCGTATCAAGGAACGGACGGCATCACCATCGGCGACGGGAGCTCCGTTAGCATAGCTCACTCCGGCAAAGGCTTGCTACCGACTCCCTCCCGTAAGCTAAATCTGTCTCATATTCTTCACACACCGGCACTGCACTACAATTTACTTTCTATTTCTCAGCTAACTCGCGACAATAATATTTCTATCAATTTCGACCCTAACGGATTTGTTTTTAAGGACTTGACGAATCATCAAATTCTGCTTAAAGGGCCTTGCAAGAACGGTCTATATCCCATTTCTTTACCAGCGGCAGTATTGTTTTGATTAAAAATATATATATATATAAGTACAGTTTTGAAAATATATTAATTTTCTTTGAAAAAATTTAGTTTTTGAATTTTAAAATTGAACGCGTCATTATGAACAATATATCCCCTCGAGAGATGATCATATCGTTCCCTAATGGGTTCAAATTTTAGAATTTTAAATTCATCTGAATTATCGTAGTCAAACTCAAGGGAAAATGACATATGATCTCTAAAGATCAAAATGACATTCAATCGATTATTTAACTATAATAATTCGGATAAGAGATCGTTAATTTCGTAATCAAAATTACAATAGAAATTGATATATCTCTCCGAGGAAAGAAGTTATCAATCGCTATTGATCGTTTGAAAATAGAGTTAACGATCGTTGAAATTTGAATTTTCCCAAAAATAATTAATTAAATATTTTGAAATATTTTTGATTTTTGAAAATTAAATCTGGGTTTCTAAATCTCCTACAAGCGCAAGCCCTCGTAGTTAATTACATCGTAGAAAATCGGAATTTCCTACGAAAACTCTCGATTAAAATAGCGGTATAAATTTTATTTTGGATTTTCAAAGTTTGACATCAAAGGAAGAAAAATGGTAGGAATTTTCAAATGGGATTGGTTCAATGTTGAGCACTTATTTCTGGAGTCAAAGGAAGAAGGGTAAGAGGTGTTTTGAGATTCTGAATTACTTCAGGAACACCTCAGCCTATCCTAAGTGTTGGGCTCGAATTTGATTGAAAGAGATATTTAATTTTGAATGGTCAATTTTATTAGAAAGTTGGGATTCAATTCCCGGAGGTTGAGGTCTTATAGCCCGAGCCAGCCTCATAACTTAAGTCTAAATTGGGTACTAAAAAGTGACCCGAACCTAGCTAGTGCAATGCGAATCTGGTCTTACCCCGGCCTGGATTGGGGAGTCAGCTAAACCACCTAAACGATTTTAAAATATGAATCCAGTCTTTTAATGTTGAATGGTAGGGATGTTATTTAAGAAAAGTTTTTGAGAACGGGGCCGACATCTAGAGCAGATCCTAATTGGCCCCTTAGACTTATGTTGGGTTTGATGCTTAAGCTAATGCAATTAAGAGTTTAAAGGTTTTTTTAAATTAGTTGCTAATATAATGCATGCTAATCGACTCGATTAAAAGATTGAATTTGAATGAATGCTATGAAATGAGGACTCCCGGCGGTCCCGAGATTATTTCTTAAAACATTAGAGTTTCTATATGAGCTTAAAGTTTTTAATTTGATTTAAGTAGAAAAATTTTATTAAGTCCTTAAGAGCCTACAATCGGATTCCAGGTCAAATCAAAATCGACATGCAGGTAAAAAGACTAGAAAAACAGGTAGTTCTACTGCACAATCAATTAAATAAATCAATCAAATTAAATATATCAAATTGAATGTCCGTAGGCAAGTGCCCCTTATTATTACATCACAGAATTTTGCAGAAAAGTAAAGTGGCCGTGCACCACTGACTACAACCCGTATTTTATCTGAAGACTCAAATGACTTTGAAATTTGGGATTCTTCTCGTTGTCCACTTCTTCATCCTTCTGCTGCTTCTTGGATCGTCGGGTCTGGATATCTAAATGAAAAGAAACTCCCCCTTGATCGGGGTGTTATCTTTCCTCTTTGGATATTTGAAGAGTATCCAAACTTGATCTTCCAAATGGACGAAGACTCTCCCCTTTAGGGATGTCTTCTCCTCTTTGGAATTCAAGTTGGATATCAATATCCCAAACTCAAATCACTTTGAATACTTACAACCATAAATCAAATCAAATTTATATTAATCAAAATAGAAAAATCTAGACTCGATCCTGCAGGGTTATCCTAATAATCAACAGTTGTATATTCAATCCCAAGCAGTTATAATATGAAAAATTGAAATGCAATTTTTAGCCACACTTGGCCATGCTCTTTTATTCAAAAGGGGTCTTAAGCGCGGCAGGTACCTGTGCAAAGAGTATATATGCATTTTTTATTAACTGCCCCCTTTAATTTCAGCTCCTTGTATGAGCATGGCCACCTGCATAAGATTGCACAAGTATAATTCGCTCCTAACCTAGGGGTAAATCTATCGTACAATCAATCACAGAATGCAGGAAATAAGTAAATAAACACATCAATTCTACACTAGCAAACAGCATGCAGTAAAAGCTCAAAAACTCGGCACACAACTGCAGAAAGTAAAACACCGGCCTATCCTAAAACTAGAGTCGGTGATCCTAGCAAACCATCTAAAGTGTGTGAGGTAGGTCGTGTGATTTTGATGTGTCCTAATTAGGATTATTAGTTAAAGTTGTCTAAAGTTCGATTGGTTGGAAGGTTTAAAGGATTTAAGTTTGAATTCAAATATTAATAGCTTAAGATTAATTTTAAGATTTATTTAATTATTTGTTGGACATCACCTTTGTTTCACACCGAGGCCGTGAAGTTTATTTCACCTTCCTTGGGGCTAAGTTAATAGCCTCGTAGGCCTGGGTTACCCAGTGGTACCCAATATAATTAAGTATTTTATGTTGATTAAGGCTTAAGAATTAATGAATTTTTATTAGAAATGTTTGGTTGCTGAATTTTAAAATTGATTAATTTAAGTTTTCCATTAATCGATTCGTGGCGTTGTGCCACCAGGCTCGAGGAACCAGCCTCCTTAGGACACTTAGCCCCGCAGCCCGGAGTAGTCCAGCCGATAAACCAAATTAATGTAGTTGAATTAGAGGTTTTAAAAGGTTAAATAATTAATGATTAATCTATTTTAAGGTTTAACACCCCTTAGAATCCATTCGTGGCGTTGTGCCACCAAGCTCGAGGAACCAGCCTCCTTAGGACACTTAGCCCTGCAGCCCGGAGTAGTCCAGCCAATAAACTTCATCTTTGGGATGGTTGTTATGTTTTAAAAGGTTTGTTGAGTGTTTTAAACATTAAGTTAACATTTTCTGGAGTTTCAAAGTAATTTTGAGTTTTATGAATTTTTTGAATATTTTAATCATTTAATTAAAGGGTTGAAAATTGACTTTTTGATTAAGCTCAAATTCTGGAATGTTTGTATTTTATTAAAATACTAGACCTTACGACGATCAGTTAGAAGGTAAGTACGTTGAAATCGGATTTTTCTGCATTTTATTACGAATGTTTGAAGTTTTGAACTAGTTTTGAACTATGGTTTGACCAATTTGTTGACTTTTTGAATTTGAAAGATTTCTGGAATTTTAATATTTTTAATAAATATTAGACCTTATTAGGAGTTGAATGCAAGTGAGTTTGTTCAATTTTGATTTTTCTGGAATTAGTTATGAAGCTTTGAAGTTTAAGGTAATTATTGAATTTTTTTGAAATTACTTAATTAGAGGGCCATTTTGTGATTTTGCTCCAAATGAGGTCCCCACTCCTTGAAATCAGCTCCAAAGGTCAGGAATGACCTAAGGAGAGATTCCCAAGTGTTTGGGACATTTTTGGAATTTTTAATATTTTTTAATTAATTATATTAATAAAATATTCAACTTCATTTAAAATTAAATTAAGACTTAATCTGCTGTCAAATTAAGTTGATTTCAATTTTCAATGATTAAGGGTTCAATTATGATCAGTTAGAGGGGTTGGTTATAATTTTTGGATTTAAAATGGATTTATTGTATTTTCCGGAAGGTTTAATGGCTTAATTAAGAGTTTAAGACTTAGAAAGTTAATTAATGGTCTTAATGACTTCTAAATTCAGTGAAACTTTTTCCTAAAGCTGAGAATGTCACTAAGTTTAAGTGTTCAAAGTTTCAAGTTCAAATAAGGTATATCCTAATTGCAATGCATTTTCTGTTGACTATTCAAAGTCCTTAATTATTGTCCTTAATGACACTAAGTTTAAATAGGTTCAAATCAAAGTTTTAACTAACCCTTAGGCAACATACAAGAGAAAATGCATAACAACACAATCAAGTCCTTAAAACTAGGAGTGCCTAGGCTAAGTGATGTGTGCACAACTTAAGCATGCAAATCAATTAAAGCTTAATTAAGTAAAGGATTAATCAATGAATAATTATCAAAGTAATTATTCATTAATCAATCAAGATTCCCCAATAATTTCTATTCAATCACTCAACCTATGTTTAAAATTTCAATGGCCCTCTCAATGTTCAAGGATCTAAATAAATATAATTTTAAAATAGTTTTAAAATATATATTTATATATAGAAATCTATACATAAAGATATAAGTTTTAAAATGGAATAATTTAAAAATATTATTAAAATAATTTTTAAGTGCTTGAGAGGTCCTGTGATTTTTTCAAAATCATTTGAAAATAAATTTTTAATTTTGAAAATATTTAGTATAATATTTAATTAATTACTTAATTAAGTATTATAATATTCATATAATTCAAATTAATTAAGATAAATGAGTATTTTAATTTTAAAATTAAAGTTAAATCAAAGTATTTTGAATATAAACATACATATATATTTTGAATATCAGAAAGTATTTTAAAATAATTTTTTTTTAAAATCTTATTTAATATTATTTTAATTAAATAAGAACTTAAAATAATTAATACTTAAAATATTTCAAAATACATTAATAAAAAATTAATTTTAAATTAAGGTTTTTTTTAATTTTCTGATAATAAATATTTTTTTTATATTTTTAAAATAATTTTAAAATATTTTTAAAAGAAATCTGTAATTAAAAAGGATTTAAAATTATATTAAATAACAATTTTCTTTTACTTGGCAGCGGCGGCGCCACGTGGCGCCTTCAGATTCGGCCAGCCAGAAACGGCGGCCAATCATTGGCATTAAACACGCGGCAGCTGTCGGGACCCACGCGCCAATCACTTGATCCAGTCAGCAAACGTCGCGAGCCGTCCGATCAAGTGCCGATGCTATTCAACGGCGGGGATCAAATCCCGCCGTCCGATCTTGATTGAACAAGATCCAACGGCGGAGAACACATCCCGTGGTTGTGAACCGGCGGCCAGGATCGAGTCGGATTGAAACCTAACCCGCGGATCGAATACACGCCGGATCAATACACGGAATGACGGGATCTTGACCGTTGATCTAGTGATCAACGGTCCAAAAACGGGACGCCTGGACCAAGCCGCGAGAATGCCACAGAAAGGGTTTTTTGGCTCGTTTAGGCTATCCAGACAATGAAACGATTTGAAATTTTAAATCTAAATTGAAATAGTGAACAGAAATTTTGGGGAGTTTATTTCACGGGAAATAACGCATTAAATAAAAAGCTATTTAGCCTAAGTGACCTAGACTAGGGTTAGGTTTTTCACCTTGATTTTTGGACGGATCGAACCGTTTATGGACTTGTTGCATTTGTAGGCTGTCCACGCTCCTTTTTGTAGAAGAAACCTCGGCTTGATAACGTCTAGATCAAGGGCCTCGAGCTTGAGACGGATTTGGCCTTCGGCTTGGCCGGAAACTCACCGGCGGCAGCCTCCAAACGTCGGATTCCGGCCTGGGGGATGAATAGGGATTGTTTAAATCCTGAAGGAGCAATAATCTCCTCTGGAGAGGCTGAGTATGGAGAGATAGGGTTTTTTTGGAGAATATAGGCTCCAAAGGAGGTTTTGCCCTATTCAATTGTTCCAAAGCCAAATGAAAGGCTGTGATTGAATGGGAAGGCTCCTAGGATCAAGCCACCTGTCCCTGGGGTGGTTAGGGGCAGAGGATCAAAAGGACAAAGGACATGCAACTTGGAAAGCTTGTTTTGTCACCTAGCAACCATGTGGGATGACTAGGAGCCATTTGATTAAAATCCAAGGGCTGTGATAGGTCCTAAGAAGGTTATAGAGGGTTTTAAAACTGCTGGAGTGGAGTGGGTTTGAAAGGATTAATTTAAACATATGAACTTAATCATTTTAAAGGAGTTTTAAAGGTTTGTTGACCAGTTTGACTGGTCAACAGTCAGTTTGACTGCCTAGGTGGCATGTGGGAAACCCTTGAGTGCTGGTTGAGAAAGTTTGGAGAGGTAGGCTAGCTTGAGTTAAGCCATTTGGTCACTTAAGCCTCTTAAAGGGGTTTGTTGACCATGTTGACCAGTCAACTGGTCAACCCAAGGTGAGGTGGTTACCAAAACTATTTGAGAAATTAATTAAAATAGCCTTGAAAGGGTTTGACAAAGATTTACAACCATTTGGAATTTAATTCAAAGTGAAAGGGCTTAAGGGTTGATTTTGGTCAAGCTAGGTTGACTGGGTCAACCAGGTGGGTCCTAGATTTGGAAACGGGTTCAATCAATTCAAAATAACATTTTGAGTCTACTGGATGTTATCCCAGGGTCTAAGGAGGTCATTTGGTTCAAAATGCCTGTTCGGACCCTTAAAGGGCCATTTGGGTCAACTAGGTTGACTTGGTCAACTAGGTTGACCCAAGGCCTGGGAATGAGTCCAACAAGTTTGAAATGACATTTGAAACTTGCTGCAAGTGATTGCATTCAATTCGGAGTTCATTTGGTTTGAAATCACCGTTTGAGCCCCATAGGGGTATTTTGGTCATTTTGACCCCTGGTCAACTGGGGGTCAAAGTGGGTCTACCAAAATGCAGTTTAAAGTTCAACATATCAAGATTAAAGGTCTGGAAGTGACTAGAGGCTTTGGTGAAGGCTCTAAAGTCAGAATCTCCAAAATGACAGGTCCAGTGGCATAGGCTGTAAATATTTGAAGGTTTTACAGCCTATGGATTTTGATTTAGTTTTTGGGGTCAGAGACCTCAGAATGGGCTCAAATTTGGAGGGTTTCCTCCAGAGACATGTCCCATCAGTATGCAACTGACAGACTCTGAATCGGAGGTCATTTAACTGGGTTTCAAAGTGTTTGAAATTCAATGGAAAAGGCCTTTAGGACAAAATCTTTGGACCTTGGATTTGGCTTGATTGACCTAAGATCTAGGTAGATCCTAAGGTCTGAATATATCTTAAAGTTAGGAATCTAGAAGGATCCTAGAGCCTAAGAAATTCCTAGAAGTTGGAGTCTAGAAGGAGTTTAAGATCTAGAGCAGCTCCTAAGGTCTAAGCTCTAGAAGAATCCTAGCCTAGATCCTAGGGTCAAGATTCTAGGAGGATCCTGAAATTTAACTTAATTTGAAAATTAAATTAATTTAGGATCAAGAGTAGTCCAAGTGACCTCATACAAAAATGAGGTCAACAAGTATCTCGGCACCATGCACTCTACAACAGCAAGCATTGTAACTCGGTTTGGCATGCCCGTCTTGGGCATCCAAACAAGAACCTACTCAATCCTATAGCAGCTTGTAATCCCGATCTTCACATTAATAAATTGAATGACAAATGTCATTCTTGCTATATGAACAAAGGTCATTAAATTCCTTTTGAAACATCTACTAATCGTGAAAATTCTGCTCTTGCTTTAATTCATTCTGATGTATGGGGCCCTGCCCCTATGTTATCGCACTCGGGTTTCCTATACTATGTGATTTTTATCGATGATTTTTCTCGCTATACTTGGATTTTTCCTATCTGAAACAAGAATGATGTAACTGCTGTTTTTATTCAATTTAAGAATTTCATAGAACTTGCTCTATCCTCCAAGATCAAGAAGTTTCAATTAGATGGTGGCGGCGAGTATGTTAATACTAAATTCACTCATTTACTTCAAAACAATGGCATTCAACATCGCATAGCTTGTCCGTACACTCCAGAACAAAACGGCATATCGGAGCGTAAGCATCGACACATCGTGGAAACGACAAGAACTCTTCTTCACACAGCTTCTGTTCCTTTTACTTTCTGGCCGGACGCTATGGTAACTTCTGTCCACTTAATTAATAAACTTCCCAATTCTGCCATTAAGTTCAAGTCTCCACATGAAATGCTGTTTAAAATTCGTCCTGACTACACTATGCTTCGCACATTTGGATGCGCTTGTTTCCCCTTAACTCCCCCACCGCAGCGTTATAAACTTCTTCCCAAAGCTCAACCGTGTGTATTTCTTGGCTACTCTGACTCCTACAAAGGATATAAGTGTTTTAATCGTGTAACAAATAAAATTGTCGTCTCCCGACATGTCTCGTTTGACGAAAATGTCTTTCCTTTTGCAGAGCAGCAGCCCAGTTCTACGGCCTCTTCAGCTCAAATTTCTCCTCTATTTTTAACACCTATCTCGGCAATCCGGCAACCTCCAACTAATGATCCACCTATGACAACCCAGCCACAGCCACCATCTCTTATATCAAATACATCCAATCCTATAACCGTACCAGCACTCGCCAGCTCTCCGTCTCCGCCTCTCAATCAACCACCTGACCCGCCATCAGTGCATCCCATGGTCACCAGAGGTAAAACGGGCTCCTTGAAACCTATCAATCGTCTCAATCTTATTCATTCCACCACTACCGAAAATGAACCGTCAGCTCCTTCCTCTTACACCGAGGCAAGCAAACTTCCCGTATGGCGTCGAGCCATGGCAGACGAGTTCTTTGCATTACAAACTCAAGGCACTTGGAGCCTAGTCCCGCAGCCACCTAATTCTTCTGTACTAGGCTGTAAATGGACCTATCGACTCAAGCTTCATTCCGATGGTTCGATCGCCAAACACAAAGCCCGCCTGGTCTCTCTAAGAAATCATCAAGAATTCGGACTGGATTACACTGACACCTTCAGCCCAGTGGCTAAACTTCCCACTATCCGCATCTTACTGACAGTCGCCCTACACAACGACTGGCAAATTCAACAACTTGATGTAGCTAATGCTTTTCTTCATGGCTCTCTCTCGGAGACAGTCTATATGCAACAACCCAAAGGCTTTGAGGACAACACCAACCCGGATCATGTCTGTCGGCTTCACAAGGCTATTTACGGCCTCAAACAAGCACCACGACAATGGTATAACACGCTAACCTCTTTTCTTGTGACTATTGGCTTCACTCACAGCAAATCTGATCCCTCTCTTCTTCTTTTCAACAAATGCAACGTTCATTTATTTTTGCTTATTTATGTAGACGATATATTACTAACGGGAAACGACACTACTGCTATCAATAATATCATACTACAGCTCCAGAATAAATTCTCTATGAAAATTTTGGGACCGGTATCTTCGTTTCTTGGCATTCAAATAACCCGTACACCACATAAATTTTTTCTAACACAAAAACAATATGCCCAATCTATTCTTCACACCGCTCAGCTCTCTGCGTGCAAACCTTTATCAAATCCTACGTGCACGAAACTACCGCAAGCATTTGGCTCCGATCCAGTTCTTGATGATCCGAACATGTATCGTCGCATCACCGGCTCTCTGCAATACCTGACGCTTACACGCCCGGACATCTCCTTCAGCGTAAATCTTCTATCCCAACATATGCATCATCCTCAGCCGCAGCATGTCTATCTCCTGAAACGTCTCCTTCGTTACATCCAAGGTACGCTTAATCTCGGTATTCCTATTCTAAAATCTAATTTACGGTTATTGGCATATTCTGATGCAGACTGGGCCGGCGACCCCATCTCACGGAAATCCACATCCGGCTATTGCTCGTATCTCGGCAACACACTGATCTCCTGGACCGTCAAGAAACAGACTACCGTGGCTCGCTCGTCCACAGAGTCTGAATATCGCTCGCTCGCGGCTCTTGCTACCGACGTCATATGGATTCGACGCCTGTTAGACGACTTCGGAATATCTCAAGAATCTCCCACGGATCTGTTTTGTGACAATACGTCAGCTATAGCTTTAGCAAACAACCCCGTATTTCATGCCCGCACTTAGCACATTGAAATAGATCACAGGTTCGTCCGGGATCATATTCAGCAAGGCACCATTCGAATTCTACCTATTAGCACTAAAGATCAAGTGGCCGACATACTCACTAAATCTCTTTCTACTCCAACATGTTGACCTCGATTTTGCCCAGACCCGGGCCTAAAGAGTTGACTTGGTCAAATTAACCAAGCCAGACCCTATGGCCCTCCCCACTGGGTTCAGTGGGTCGAGTTGAGTCTGTCGAGCCCGAGCTTGGACCCTGAGTCAACCCGGTTGACCAGGTCAACCAGAATTGACCAAATGGGACCCTTTAAGCCTAAAATCTATTTTTTAATTTATTTTTCATGGTTTCTTGAGCTCGAGCCTCACCCCCTTGACTCCCTTGACTGGTTTGACCAAGTCAATCGTTGACTTGGTCAAACCAAGTCTTAAATAGGTTTAAATAACCTATTTATAGCCCAATTAAGACCCAATTAATGCCCTTAACTCCTCCAAACGTTTTGAAACTCCAAGTCCCGCCTAAATCACTCCCTCTCTCTCTGAAATTGATCCTAGATCTCATCTCCACCGTCCAAGAGAGGAGAGGGGATTTAAATAGTGAAATTTAGGTTTTGGGAAGGACTTTTTTGCTCTTGCTTGCAAAAGAGACTTTCCCAGCCTCTGAGATTTGGCAAGAGAGTTCCTACAACCCTTCCACACCTTCCCCAACCGAAATCTGACGAGCTCATCCGCCGGCGACACCAACTCCGGCGAAACCAAGCCCATTTCCGTTCCAGGACGAATCTTGATCGATCCAAGGCGTTTCAGGACTTGAGTTCAACAGGAGAGTTATTCTAGACGATTCCACGAGTCCAACGAGCCCAAGATCGCCCGAATCCACCGTGTGAATTGAGGTATATCGCAAACCCTAGTTTAGAACACTTAGGGTTAAATAGCTTTTCAATAAGTGCGTTTTAGAACTCAAAATATATTCCCCATGAATGCTCTTCGCGTTTAGGACTTAGATCTCAAATTTCATCTAATTTGATCCACTCAATTGAGAGAAAATCGAGAAATATCCTATGGGGTTTCGGTCCGGTGACCTGCATGCATGAACCTCTCTAAGCCGTTGATTTCACGATCAACGGTTTGGATTTAGTCGGACGGGAGTTCCGTCCGACGGGTTGGACGATCCCGCGGCCCTAGCAGCGACGTGGCTCAATCCACGCCGTTCGTTTGTTTCCACGCGGATCCGACGGCGGTCGTCCGCTGCCCACGTGGATAAGTGGGAGGCGGCGTGATTGCCGCATGATTGCGGCAATCATTGAGCCGCCGCCAATGATTGGCCGCAACCGCGGATCCAACCGTGCTCTGCCACGTGTCCCGCGGGTCCCGCCGCCTTTATTTTAAATTAAAAATTTATTTTTAATATATTTTAAATCAGAAAACTTCAAATATTCATAAAAAATCCGTTTTTTGTCCATTTTTGACTTACAATATATCGAATTGCTCGTATTCCCGAGCTCTTTATTTTAAAATTATTTTTATTTAAAAATGTTAAGTATATTTTAAGTTATTTAAAAAACAGTAAGAATATGTATATAAATATTATTTTAAATATGTTATTTTAATTATTTTGTTATAATACTATTATCTTAATTAAAATATTTGTAAATACATATCTTTTTTTTTTTAACTTATTTATGTTACTTACCATTATTATTTTTATTATTATTTGTTTATTTAGACATGAAAATTATATTCTTAATAATTAAATATTATTTTAATTGCTTTAATTAGTTAAAATTACTTAAAATATTAATAGTAATTAAAATATTATTACTATATTTTAAATTATGGTTAGATTTCAGGAATTTTGAGCTTCACTTTTCAGATTTTAGTTAATTAGTATTTTGATTATTTATTATTTTTGAATTATTTTTAAACCCTTTTATTACCTTTAAACTTCCAAAAATCATATCTTCTTCGTTTTAAGCCCGATTTTTACGCACAACGTCTTGTTTTGATCGTATTTTAATTCTGCACATCCTGGAGTCTGCACTGCACAAATATTTTTTGTATTTCTGTACTTATTTTGAAAACAGCAGACTGGATTATTCTCAAATATTATTTTTATTATACTTAAACTTCGAAATTACATAGCACAATACCTTGTTTTGGATGCACTATGAATTCTGCATATTTTAAAACTATTTTCAAATGAAAATTTTGTCTGTATCTCCTGTTATTTCAAAAACAGTGAAACTGCACTATTTTAAAATATTATTTTATTGTATTTGAACTTGTAAATTTCGTATATTCGTCGTTTTAAATCAGATTTCGATGTGCGACCCCTTGTTCTTTTCAGCAAGACGAGCTTTATGTTTTGAAACCGTTTCCAGCCCCTGGTTTTGGCTGTTTTGGCAGATTTCTGACTTTGTGTAATATTTGATTATTTAATTATTATTTAATTAGCATAATAATTATTTTCATAATACAAACTATTTTCGAATCATTGCGAGGTCTCGATTGAGTGGTCAGCGAGTCGCCCATATACCTATTTACTATAATCCAACCTATTTTTTAATTATCTTAATTTCCAAAATTTATGTATATATATATTTAAGTATTTTTAAACTACTTTGAAACTACTTATATATTAAATCTCTTAACTTTGGGAGACCCGCTATCGTATGAAATTTTAGACATGGATCTTATGTGTGAAGAGCAATCATGGGGGTGTGGGTTAGTGAATGGTTGAGTCCCAATCATTCACTAATCATCTCTTTAGGTGTCTTTACTTTTTTTTATCTTTCGTAGATTGCATGTGTAGGTCGTCGCACCACAAGCACTTAGTCTAGGCTCTCCTAGATTTAAGGACATGGCGTGTTTATTTTGTTTATGTACTCCATGCATTTACTACCTTGAGGGTTAGTATGAACTTCAGTTTAAACCCATATAACGTAGTGACACCTTAAGGACAATAATTAAGGACCCGTCTAGCGAACTTAGAAGTTTTCTAGGAGCTAGGATAGATCACTGATTGACACCAAAACTCCAACATTTAAACTTAGTGACATCATAAGCCTTTCATAATTTTCTGGAAATTTCTAGGAGCTTTTAGAGCCCTTAATTAACCAACCCTAATTAACCCGCTAAATAAGGCCCCGAGACCTCCTAAAAAAATACAATAATTACATATTAGGTCAGAAAATTACCCATAATACCTTGAACTGACCAGAATCTGATCCTTGACTTTAGATAAACAGTGCTCCCTAGTTTGACTTCAGGTTGACCCATAATTTGACCATAGGTGGAAATTACCGTTTTGCCCCTAATAAATCATTAAAAATTATTAAAAATTCCAAATTTTCTCCAAACATTTGGGATCCCTTTCTCAGGTCATCCCTGACTTTTGGGAGTGATTCCAATCAATTTGGAGCTCATTTGGATCAAAACAGTAAAAAGGGCCCTTTCCTAGTTAATTTAGAAAAAATTCCCTTAAATACCCGATCTTTAGAAATCCATAACTAATTGTAGAAAATTCCAAATTAGGCAAACTCACTTGCATTAGACTCCAATTAGGGCCTAGTATTTATTGAAAATCTTAGGTTTCCAGAAATTGGCCTAGGATAGAAAGTCAACTTTTTGGTCAACCCTAGTTCATTTAGGGCCCGAAACTTAGAAAATTCATAACTTTGGATAGAAAACTCCGATTTCAGCCTACTACCTGTCTAACTACTCGTATTAAGGTCTAGTATTTTCCTAAGGTGATAGGAGACCCAGACTTAGCCTTTTTTCCATAGTGACTTTTTGGACCCTTAGTCTAGTTCCTAGGAGGACCTAGAACTTTCCAAAATTGGCTAATATAACTTTAACTCCAAATATCATCACCCTAAGTTCCTAAAATTGATCAACAAACTATATTAACTAAAATGCACTCCAATTCACTAATATTTGAATTTCAACAAAAATTTCCTTTTCTGGCCTTCAACAGACTTAAACTTTAGACAATTTTAACTAATTATCCCACTTAGGACCTATCCAAACTACACAAGCCTTACACACACATAGAATGGTTTGCTAGGGCACCACTTCTAGATCTAGGTTAGGCCGCTGGGTTTTATTTTTCTGCTGTGTGCCGGAGCTTTCCGTGGTTTTCATTGCATGCTGTTTGAAAAATGATTGCTATGTTTGCTTACTTTTTCTGCACTCTGGATGTGAGCGTTAGATTTACCCCTAGGTTAGGAGCGCCATATATATACTGTTCTTCCGTGCAGGTGGCCATGCTCATGCTGATAAAATGGGGGAGCAATGTCATGATTTCTAATAATGTGTTTTATGCAGGTGCCTGCTCAGCTCCCCCTAAATAAAAATGAGGGCTAAATTAATTATAACTGCACAGGTGGAGCGCTTAGCCCTCAAAATTAAGAGCATGGCTTGGCACAGGGTCAATGGTGTTAGTATTTTTTTTATATATATATGAACTGCTTGGGATTTTTATTAGGATAACCATGCAGGTCCTTTTAGATTTTTCTGCTTTTCAATTAATGTAATTTATCTGTAATAATTATTAAGAGTTGTGAAAACAACTTTTGAGTTGGGATATTCTTATCCAGCTCGAATTCTAAAAGAAGAAGGCATCCCCAAGGGGAGAGTCTTCTTCCATTTGGAAAATCGAGCTGGATGGCTTTGGATATCCAAAGAGAAAAGGCAATACCCCCATATTGGGAGAATTGCCTCTTCGTTTGGATATTCAAGCCACGACGGATCCAAGGAGGAGATTTCCAAGGAGTCCAAGGAGGAGAGATCCAAGAAGTCCAATGAGAAGATATCCAGAAGACTAAAGATTTGAAGACCCAATATCCCACTCAAAGTTGTTGGCGTCTGTCATAGGCTTAGAAATCCGGGTTGTTGGCAGTGGTGCCCGGCCACTTTACTTTTCTGCATACCCTGGGTTGTAATTAAAGGGCAGTTGGCCTATGGACATTTATTTGATTAGTTTGTGGATTTATATTGATGTGCTTACCTGATTGCGCTTAGAAATATCTGCTTTTTCTAGGTTTCTTTCTTGCATGCCGTTTTTGTTTTCGCATGGATCGTATTAGGCTCATTAAGGACTATAAAAATTCTTCTACTCGTAATTAATCTTTAAAAATTTAAGTTTTAAATAACATAGAAACTTAACGAACCTAGGGAATTGCCGGAATCGTCCGGGGTCGCATGCATATTACTGCATCTTCTCTCTCCTTCTAATAAGACATCTCCCTGCCTGCGGGTAGAGTCCGGATAATCTGGCCTATGAGGATGAAGTGCCGGACCTAGGGAGACTCAGTCTTTTCTAAAAATTTATTTTCTATAAGCCTGTTTTTTTAAACTTCTATAGCATTCATGAGCTGACATTTCAACTAGCATGCATTGCATTAGAAATCAATTTAATTAAAATTTAATTGTATTAGTTAGGGGCATTCACCCAACATAAGTCCAGGACCACTTAGGAAATTCTCTAGATGTCGGTCCTCTTTCCAATAAACTGTACCTCCCACCCATTTTTCATAATTGACCTGATAGCATGGTTTTGAAGCGATTAGGTGGTTAGCTGGCTCCCCCAATCCAGGCCGGGATAAGTCCAGATCTTTGCATCGCATTAGCTAGGACACTAGTCTTAGTGTGTGTCGAACACTAAGTCCAATCTAGATTTAGGATTCAAGGCTACTACATTCGGTCTCGTAGTATGCCTTAAATAGTAGGTAGGTCCTTTCTTTTCAGGGACCCTAAATCCTACTTATCCGCGTCACAGGATGACGCCACCTCCATCATTCTCTCACGCATGTGATTGAGTGCTTGATTTTACTTTTTCCAGTTTCTCTCTAGTGCCCTAGAGCCTCCGAATGCTGGTATGAGCCACGTATGTCGATTCAGCCCTTCGGACCTTTCTTCCCTTTGAGTAGGATTTCCTAGTCTATACCTTTGTGCCGATCCCATTTTAGGAGAGGATAATATATAATCCTTAATCGAGAGTTTTCTCAGGCTCCTGCATGGGATGTAATTAACCACGGGGGCTTGCGCCCGTGGGAAACTCGGTCCCACATCTACTAAACCCCATTCGAACTCCTTTATATCGGATGGGGGAAACCCGTGATTTGGTCATGTATATTACTACCCATCGGGGTGTGTTGGAGACAACATCTATCTTCAATGGTTAGTCGTATGCGCGATCCAATCTGTCCCTTCCAATCGACCCGTTCGTGCGGTGCTCTTTCGAAGGTCCGCACAAGATTTCATGAACTACGTTTCAAACTGAACGTCGTGCAAGACTCGTCCGTTTGAGGGGGGCTATTAGAATACATCCTCTGTGTAAATAGTTTATATTGCCTTCTATATTACCTTTCCTATAGCCTGTAAGGAAAAGGTTCTATAAATACATCTGCTACTATATTAACAAGAACGAATGAATAAAACAATTTGATTTGTCTCTGTCTTGCTGTTCATCTGCTCATCATTCAGGAGTTCAGGTTTGAAAGTTTCTACAATAATAAGGATGAGCAAATAAAAAATTTTATGTATTAAATTACAATTTATAGAAAAACTTTGACATAATTTTAAATTTGTTAAGTTTTAAACTAACTCCTCTTTTTATAATATTTAAATTAGAACATCTCTTTCAAATTCCCATTAGCCATCACCTGCTCATAAAATATAAGATATAGCTCAGCTAACACTTTATATATAATAATAACATATATACGTACGTGACTATCGTCAGCACATTTGAGAATGATAGAAAACTAAAGAAAGTAGACTTCCATAATTCCATTTGTCGTCGTATTTGAATTCCCAGTCGTCAAAGCCATTGAGAAGCGCCATATTTAAGCCGGCCGGCAATCTTCTACGTTTGGAAGTATACGTGGATTTAAGTTAAATCAATTTTTAAAATATGTTTAGTTGAAAGTATAATTTAGAATATTTGAATTTGAAAAATTCAAATAAAATAGGATTTTATATAATTTAGAAAAATCTTATGATATGAGAACTTGGTTGTTTAATGTATCATTTTATTTA
This sequence comes from Dendrobium huoshanense, assembly GCA_016618105.1. Taxonomy (NCBI): domain Eukaryota; kingdom Viridiplantae; phylum Streptophyta; class Magnoliopsida; order Asparagales; family Orchidaceae; genus Dendrobium; species Dendrobium huoshanense. Next base: position 64,262,087 of record CM028344.1, read on the forward strand.
TTTTTCATTTTTTTTAATAATTAAACCACTTTTTAAAACACTCAAAAATAAATTTTAAATAATTTTTAGGTGTTTTAATTTTTTAAGAAAATAAATTATTATGTCCATCTTCTACCGTTGACTATCACCGCCATTGTCACCACCTTATTCAATATGTATTCAAAAAATTAAGTTGTAAGCAACATAAAATAAAAAATAGAGAAAAAAATAAAACCCAAAATTAATCTGAAATCGCCTCTAATTTAATTTCCTTTATTAGTTTTTTTAATAAAAAAAATTAAATCTTTTAAAATTAAAATTTTTATTTGATATATAATACTTATTTTTATCTGATACAAAGCGCACCAAAATAAATTAAAAATAAAATTTAAAAAGTAAAGTGATTATGAGTAACCCTTAAGCTAAAAATTGCTTAATGATATCAAAATGGGCTAATTCATTAGGCTTAGGTGCTTAAACTCTACTTATGCCCATCAAATCAAACGACTTCAAAGCTTAAACATATTGACAGAATACTCAAGTTTTGACCTATATTAATACCTAGAATATGTTTAGTTAATTTAAATTTGAAAACAACTCCTTTAAAGAAGTGATCAATTAGCAAGATGCTTTCATCCTCTATCTTACTACAACTATATCTAAAGAGTTAGCAAAAATTTATTCCTTGCATATCATCATGGCATCTCTAAAAATAACTAGGAAGGAAATGTAGTAAGAGTAAAGTAATAAGATTGTTAGGTTTTGGTCCAGCTTTAGGCTATTATTATTCCGCGATATAACAGGCCAATGTAAATTCTATATATAGAGGTTATATGTGATGTATTAAATGGGGAAATTAAATAAAGCTTTAGAATGTTTTCCTCCTGAAAATTTGCTCTCCCCTCCTCTCTCTCTCTCTCCCCATCTCTCTAGATCTAATAAAGATCTCCTCTCCTCTTCAAGAAATCCTGATAAATTGGTATCAGAGCTAGGTAGAGGTGGAGGAAGGTTCATGTCCAAAGAAAGAAAGAGAGGAGATCTATTGTCAGTGTGTGAGGGGCCGATGTGCGAGGGTCGCAAGATGCACGCGGGGCACGAAATCAAGTTGCATAGGTGTGTTGTACGGGCAATCGGGCAGAACCAGGCTGCGCTTGATTGCGGGCTGGTGCGCTGTAGTGAATCGAAGAGTGCACGAGCACAGGCACGTGACTATGGAGCTGAGGTCGGGACCGTGGGTTGCGCGAGCGAGCTGAAGGTGCAGGGAGTTGGTGGTTGCGCTAGCAGGCTAGAGGTGCCTTTCTGGATCTAGGCGGAGCTATTCAATCTAGAAAAATTGAAGCAGGACAGGCACAAGAGATGTCGTTCAAGATATGGGCGGAGTATTAGAGCAATAAATATTACTGTACTTTGTATTTATATGTGTCTATGTATGTAGCCTTTGATAAGTCCTGCTAAAAGCTACATCTATATATTACAGTCTGTACTAGTTTTAGGAATGATTGAAATAATATTCTTTTAAGCTTTTCCTGAAATGTTCTTCCCTGTCCTGTTTCTCTTCTTCTTCACGTCGCATTCTTCTTGATTACCTGTGTCGTGAAATTCTTCATGGTATCAGATAGATCGTAACGATCTCTGGGATTCATGGAGTCGCCCGCTACTTCCACGCTCGGCGCACCATCGGAGACATCCACAACTCCGATTTTGTCGTCATCTCTCAAGTTTGTTCTCTCAAATCTCAAGAATACTGTTCAAAATCCGCTCTCTCCAGACAACTATCCGCTCTGGAGCTCTCAAGTTCTTAAGATCTGCCGGGCAAATGGCTTGGAGACTCTTCTTGATCCTTCGTCTCCGGTACCCAACAAATTGATCCAACTTGCTGATGGCACCACTGTTCCCGATCCCGCTTATGCCCAATGGGTTCTAAATGATCAAAACCTTGCAGCTTCGTTATGCTCTACCATCTCTGCCTCAATCTTACCATATGTTCTAAATCTTGATACAATGTCAGCCATTTGGACGACTCTTCAAACGCGATTTCAATCTACGAACAGATCCCGCATCATTCAACTAAAGAATGCTCTCCACAACGTTTCTCTCAAAAATCTGACGATGGTTCAATACCTCAATGAGGTTAAGACGCTAGTCGATCAAATCACAGCGGTCGGCGGTCACATTGAAGAAGAAGATATCATTCTTTATATACTTCGTGGGCTACCTCAGCACTATCAATCTTTCAAGACGTCCATTACGACAATGACACAGCCGCTAAACCTTGATCAGCTCTATTCCTTTCTTATCACCGAAGAGATTCACATGGCAAATGATCTTGCAAATCTTGCTCCACCAGACACGTCCAACACAGCCCTCTTCTCTACTCGCGGACGGGGACGTCGCTTCCGAGGTCGCTCCTATAGCAATGCCAATATAACCAAAGAAACAACTGTGCAGGTCCCGACTTGCCAGATTTGCCTCAAGAAAGGGCACACTGCTACTGATTGCTGGCATAGGATGAATGCACAGTTTACGCCCAAACAGCCCCAATCGAACAAAGCTTTGCTGGCGGAACCATCCTCAGATTACACTTATTGGTATCTGGATTCGGGTGCCTCCTCACATCTCACAAAATCGCTGAACAACCTCTCTGTATCCAGTCCATATACTGGAAATGACGGTATTACAATTGGTGATGGGAGTTCTGTAAGCATAGCAAATTCCGGCAAAGGATTGCTACCGACTCCCTCTCGTAAGCTCACATTATGTCAAATTTTTTATTCTCCGTCAATTCATTATAATTTACTTTCGATTTCGCAACTAACAAAAGATAATAATATTGCGATTATCTTTAACCCGTCTGGCTTTGTGTTTAAGGATCTGACGACGCATCAAATTATATTCCAAGGTCCATGCCATAAGGGACTTTATCCAATTAGAGCTCCAACTACTATCAAGAACTGTGCTCTGAAAATGAATAAGGAAGTCAATCCCACATGGCACCAGAGGATGGGCCATCCCAGCCAGAGAACGCTTCAAAGCATTGTTATGTCTCAACCTCAACTGCATATTGATTTTCATTCTTTTAATTGTCATTCTTGTACTAAAGATAAAACACATAAATTGCCATTTGAATCATCTACGCATAGATCTACTTTGCATTTGGAATTATTGCATTCTGATATATGGGGTCCTGCTCCTGTGATTTCTAACTCTGGTTTTCTCTATTACGTGTTATTTGTTGATGACTACACTCGCTTCACCTGGTTGTTTCCTATGAAACATAAATCGGAAGTCTCTCAAATATTTATAACATTTAAATCTTACATAGAAAATTTTCTGTCTCGTAGAATCAAATGTATTAGAACAGATGGCGGAGGCGAATATCTAAGCAAAACGTTGACCGAGCTTTTGCAGAAACATGTAATTTTTCATCAGATCTCATGTCCATACACGCCCGAACAAAATGGGGTAGCAGAACGCAAGCACAGGCATCTTTTAGAAACCACTAGGACTCTCTTGCACACTGCGTCTGTCCCAAACTCCTACTGGCCTGATGCTGTTTTAACGGTTGTGTATCTTGTAAACAGAATGCCGTCTCCAAATACGAATATCCTATCCCCTTATGAACTTCTCAATCACAGGGCGCCGGCCTACGATCATCTCAGAATTTTTGGATGTGCTAGCTTCCCTCTGACACCTTCTACGCTTCTCAACAAACTCCAACCGAAATCTCCACTGTGTGTGTTCTTGGGTTACTCGGACAAATATAAAGGCTATAAGTGTTTAAATCTATCCACTTATAAAATAATCCTGCATCGACATGTTCAATTTGATGAATTTTTTTTTTCCATTTTCTAAAATGCAGACTGTTGTTGCCCAAGAACCTCATGACCAATCTTCTTTCAACTTTCTTATACCCACGTCTGTAGCTCAGCACCATAATGCATCCACAAATACATCGTTTAGCTCAACTGCAACTCAGAATCAGCCGCCAATACTCGATCCACTCCTCAACCATCCAGCTGCGGATGATTCTCACGCTTCCGACAACTCACCTGATATTCTACATATCCCAAACACTACCCATTCGATGGTCACCCGCTCCAAGACGGGATCTCTCAAGCCTATCAACCGTCTGAAATTACTTCATACCCAAAGTAAGATCACTGATCAATCCACTCCATCTACCTACACTGAAGCCATCAATCAAGTTGAATGGCAGAAAGCAATGGCCGAAGAGTTCCTTGCTCTCCAGTTACAAGGGACATGGAGTCTCGTCCCTCGGCCACCTAATGCATCTGTACTGGGATGCAAGTGGACATACCGTATCAAATATCATTCTGACGGATCAATAGCCAAATACAAAGCATGGCTAGTTGCACAAGGTAATCACCGGGAATATGGCCTCGATTACACGGAGACGTTTAGTCCGGTTGCCAAACTCCCAACCATCAGAATTCTTCTAGCAGTTGCTCTTCAGCACAACTGGTCGGTTCAACAACTGGACGTTGCCAATACGTTTCTACATGGTTCACTGTCGGAAACAGTCTTCATGCGGCAACCACACGGATTTGAGGATGCTACCAACCCGGAATATGTATGTCGCCTTCACAAAGCTATCTACGGGCTTAAGCAAGCCCCACGACAATGGTATAACACTTTCACTTCGTTCCTTGTTTCCATTGGCTTCATACATAGTAAATCCGACCCTTCTTTGCTTATGTTTAAACAAGAAAATACTATTATATATTTACTTGTATATGTGGATGATATCCTCACTACTGGTAACAATAATATTGAGATTAGCAGAGTCGTAACGACACTCAGCGGTAAGTTTGCAATGAAGCAGCTTGGAGAAGCTAATTCATTTCTCGGCATACAGATATTCAAAGCAAAAGATTTGTATTTCCTTTCACAAGCTGTCTACGCTAAATCTATACTTCACCTGGCTCAACTAACCAATTGCAATCCCGTAGCTAATCCGACATGTACCAAAATGCCGAAAGACATACCTCCCGATCCGCTACTTGCTGAGCCAACTATGTACCGGAAGATCATTGGCTCACTATAGTATCTTTGCCTCACGCGACCAAACATTGCTTATAGCGTCAATCTCCTCTCCCAGCACATGCATCAACCAATGCTCGAGCATGCCTATCTATTAAAGAGACTACTACGCTATATTAAAGGTACGATCGATTTCGGTATTCCTATTTCCAAATCTAATTTATCTCTCACTTCATTTTCAGATGCCGACTGGGCAGGCGATCCCGTTTCAAGGAAATCAACCTCGGGCTATTGTTCATTTCTAGGTGACACACTAATATCCTGGACAGTCAAGAAGCAGACTACAGTAGCTCGATCCTCCACGGAATCTGAGTATCGGTCGCTTGCGGCTCTCACGGCAGATATTATTTGGCTCCGTCGTTTATTACTTGAGTTTGGAGTAAATCAAGATAAACCCACAGACATTTTTTGTGATAATACCTCTGCTATAGCACTGGCCAACAATCCTATTTTTCACGCCAGAACGAAACATATTGAAATAGATCACATATTTGTTAGAGATCACATTCACCAACAGAACATTCAGATTATTCCTATCAGTACAACTGATCAGATAGCCAATATTCTTACAAAGTCGTTATCAACACCTCGTTTTCATCTACTTCACAACAAACTGACGGTCAACAATATACCTTCAGTTTGCGGGGGAGTATTAGAGCAATAAATATTATTGTACTTTGTATTTATATGTGTCTCTGTATGTACCCTTTGATAAGTCCTGTTAAAAGCTACATCTATATATTATAGTATGTACTAGTTTTAGGAATGATTGAAATAATATTCTTTTAAGCTTTTCCTGAAATGTTCTTCCCTGTCCTGTTTCTCTTCTTCTTCACGTCGCATTCTTCTTGATTACCTGTGTCGTGAAATTCTTCACGGAGAACGTCTAGTCTGCACGAGGAGTCATCACAGTGCATGTGCACGGAGGCAGGTCATTTCATAAAAGCGTAATTTTGCATGTGTCGAATCACGACAGTACCAGAATTCTTAATTCAAGAAGCGTGAAGTGGCCTAGTTCCACGATCAGGAATCAAAGTTGCTAAACAGGCAGACCGGAGAGGAGGTCGCTGATCTAGAGGTGCAACAGGTTTGTTTGGTCGGGCTTTTTGTTGTGAGAGGGAAAGGATCTAAAGCCTTACTTGTGTATAACATAGGAAAAGGGTAATAAGAAAGTTCAAATAGTCCTTGACTGATTCTTGCTTTGTAGACAAAAGCTGGTGGAGGAGAAGAGGAAACCAATGGAAAAATTCTTTAAACATTTTAAAATTGGACAAGGACAAATGTGGAGATTATTGTGATTTGGTTTAATTTTAGATTATGTTGATTCTTAGGTTCATCTTAGCTACTTCTAGTATTATAAGTAGAGGTTTGATTTATCTGTAAAGGTGGGAAAATGTTTTAACTAGTAGTGACTGTACAAAATCAAAAGAAATAAATACATATACAGACTCAAATCATAATCTGAAATGGCTAGTCAACTGGCCCTTTCCCTTATCAGATCCTGAAAATAGATGGTGAAATCAGAATGAGTGAGCTAATACAGCTCAGCATGTCACACATATCGATCTAATTTTTCAATAATTTCTTTTATTAAACATTCACGAGAATTATTAAAGGTGATATAACCAATCACTATGCCAAACAAAATAATAATGGTAGACCAGTTATCCAAAAAATTAAATAATAATACTTATAAATTAAATAAATTAAAATCTCTTATGCATTTCATATCACATAACAGTGTAATAGATTTCTTCTTTCTCAGATAAAATTCAAAGACTCTGGCCTTTTATAACTTCTATCATTTATATTTTTCTTTTTCTCAAATATAATATAAAGATTTTAGTCCCTTATAACTTCAAACAAATAGATTTTATAGAGTTCCATATTATTTTATATTCAATTAAAATAGCATAAATCCCTAGTGTAAAATTTTAAAAAAATAATTGAAGTGTTCAAAATCTCAGTATTTATAACATACAAAAAGTTACATAGTGAAAAATTTATAAGTGCAAAGTTATCATCATTTTTCCGTAATGAAAAGAGAAATTTAATTAAAAAATTCATGAAATCTCTATATTACTAAAAACTGAGATAGGCACAATATGATCTATCTCAATATGTATAATTTTTAGAACTGGTCCGACAGTTGAAAATGGTCTGAAGCTGTCCAAAACATACTTTCTCTCTTTAAAAAATCTCTCTCCTTCACTCTTTAGGCCGGATACCGCTCAAAATGAACTATAATGGTATGGTGGAAAATATTTTTATATTAATATCCGGCCTAGTGATGCGACACCCAGAACACAGCGTCAGGGCGTTAGTTCAAAATTTTCAAAATACAAAGAGCACAATGTCAAAGCGCCACTGCTCTAGCACCGGGGCGCTCTAGAGAAAAATTTTTGATTTCACAAACATGCATTCCAATTCCCTGAAACCAACTTCAGAATGCGTGCAGACCTTTAAATGCACACAGATAAATCCCAAACACATGCAAAGGGGGTCAGATGCAAAAATTCAAATTAGATTACCTGACTTCTAGTTGGGTTAGAACGGTTTGAACAATACTTTTATCTTGGAGATGTCACATAATGTTTTCATCTTTAATGATGATTTACATGCCAACTACCTTGGGCTCATGCTTCAATATGTCATTCCTTTGGAAAAATTGCTGAACATATTAATAGCTCTAGATTTTAACATTTGTTAAGCCTAATAGCTGTATTAATTATGACATACAAAGTAAAATTTTCATCATAATGAAAAACATTAAAGCAAAAAATATAACCAATCATCAATTTATTATGTAATTACATTATTATAAGAATTAATTCTGTTGCGGATCTATGGTTTATGATTTTGATGATAGCAAACATTTCTTATTTCTCTACGATTGCCTTATGTGCTAACGTTTCAGGTTCCCACGATCGGACTGCAATTTGGAATCAGCTCAAGATTGGGTAGACTAGGTCTGAGTCAGTTTGTAATCTTTTTCCTTTCTTGAGTCTGTTGTATTTGGTGTGGGACCAGTTGGATTGTAATTTAGAAGATCTCCTGTTGTTCCCTATAAGGTTTCTATTTTTGGTAATATCGGCTGGGACGATATTTATATCGTCCTGGACGATCTGTCCAAAATCAGAAACCCTATTTAGGGCATCCTCATTAAGGCAGCCATCAACAGATCGGCCTGGACGATACCTGTATCGGCCAGGACGATAATCTCAATTCAGAAAGAATCAGCCGCCATAATCAGTTTAGGAATTCTTTGTTTTAGGAAATCGGCCCGGACGATATTATTATCGTCCAGGACGATCTAACTCAAATCATGCCTAAATTGATCTGGTATCTTTGGAAAGCATTAATGGTTGATTGATACGATCACATCGTCCGGGACGATCGAATGATCGGCCAGGACGATGACCTGGACGATCTTCATCGGACAGCTTGTATTCAGGGCTATGATCAGGACGATTGAAATCGGTTTTAAACTAATCGGCCAGGACGATCGTGAGATCGGCCTGGACGATGTAACCAATTTTCTTCTGATCGTCTCAAATCGTCCCGGGCTAATGAGCTTAATTTGTACTGATCGGCCAGGACGATATGTCTATCGTCCTGGACGATAATGTCGGCAACTTGCATTAATGAGCTCGTTTTGAGAGCTTCTATTTAAGCTTTGGCATGACACTTTGTAAGTGTCTTTGACAGCCATTGTAGCTTCGTTCTTGTGGGGGAAACTTGAAGAGAGAGCTTGAAAGGGAGAGTGGAAAGGGTGGAGTTTGAGAGAGGGAGAAGATCCTGTGAGGGGGGACTCAAGGGAGTGTGGAGGGGGTTCCACACGGTTGCTCCGGCGAACTCGCACCTTAGTACATCAGATTCAAGGCTTGTCTCGAGGTAAGTTCACCAAAGAAAAAAGTCTCTTTGGTGTCAAAGGACCCGGCGACTCCGCCGCACCGGGGGAGGTGGAAGTGATTTTGTAAGGGCTTCTCCGCCTAGCTGTGGGGGCTAAAGGAGAGTCACTTTGTGTTAGTGTAATACTTGGAGGGTGCCTCCAAGGAGTGGACGTAGGTCAAGGTTTGACCGAACCACTATAAATCCGGTGTGTTCTTTTCTTATTATTCCTTCCGCATTTTAATTTCCGCACTTGGTTTTCCTTGTGGTGATTTGGTTTGTAATTTTATTTCTTTGTTTAAAGAATCCTTTTTATTATCCAATTCACCTCTCTTTGTTAGCTTTGGGACTAAGTTCATAGGGCTTAACATCTCATCGAACTTTCAAGTGGTATCAGAGCGGTTTTCATAAAATAAGTTTTTAAAAACTTTTGAATTTCGATCCATGGCTAATATTTCTAATCGTATTTTTGCGGAAGGATATTCAATCACTAGACCACCATTGTTTGAAAATATTACATTTGATTTTTGGAAAATTCGCATGTCTACTTTTTTGCAATCAATTGATTTTCGCATGTGGCATATGATTTTAACTGGTTATTCACCACTATCACGTATTGTTAATGGAATTAAAACTGATATTCCTTTTAATCAATGGAATAGGGATGAACGAATGGATGCTCAATTAAATGCAAAGTCTTTAAATTATTTTTTCTGTGCTTTAAATTCTGATGATTTTATGTTAATATCCACGTGCACTACCGGTAAGGAAGTTTGGGATAAATTGCACACCATATACGAAGGCACTAGTGAAATCAAGCAATCCAAGTTGAATATTTTAATTCATGATTTTGAAATGTTTTCTATGAAACCTTTTGAAACAATTTTATACATGTATACAAGGTTTATTCAAATTACTACATCATTGCATGCATTAGGAAAAAAATTTTCAAATTTTGAAAAAGTTAACAAAATTCTTCGTTGTTTACTTGAAAAATTCGATGCTAAAATTGTTGCTATTTATGAATCAAAAGATTTGAATGATTATTCTATTGATAATTTGATTGGCTCACTCATTGCCTACGAGCAAGGGTTGAGTCAAAGACTTTTGGATGCAGGTGAGACGATTGTTCTAAAAATCGAAGATACGGAAAGAGGAAGCTTAGTTGGTGACGATAACAATGAATTGTCAAGCAAATCACAAAGCTCACCAATGCATAAGCAAAAGAGGAAGAAAGGTAAAAGTGGTAAGGATGTCCATATTTCCTCTGACATTGTTTGCTTTCGATGTAGGAAACCTGGACATATGAAGAATGAGTGCCCTAATTTAAGAATTCTCCCTGCAAAAGAAAAGGGTAAGGCGAAGTTAAATTTAAACTGGGGAAATAATGAAAGGCAAAAAATCTCATGGGCATATCTGGTCTCTGAAGCATCGGACCAGGAGTGAGATAATGGTTAAGAGCCTTTCATATTTTTTGTGTTGTTTTTTTTTTCTTTTTTTTTGTGTTTTTATGTTTTTCGTTTTGTGTTTTTTTTATTATTCATTTTTGTCTCTGTGAAATTTTTCTCTCATCAACACACACACTCACTTTTCTAAAAATGAAAAATTTACTTCCTAATTTTTCTTGAAATCTTTAGTAAAAGTTGTGATTGACTTATCTAAAAACAATCAAATGAAGGAAACTCATGTTTTTGACTTTCAAACTATGTTTCCTAAAAGAGGTTTTTCTACTTTTGATTTAAACTCTTTTTCATCTTTTAAATTGGTTTTTGAAACTAAAATTTTTTCTCCCTATATTTTATTTATCGCATAGGAATCTTTTGCAAGTTGTTGAATTTAATTCAAAATTTTCTTAATCAAGAAATTCGCTTTATCAATAGTATGAGTTTACTTTTGATATTTAAGATTTCAGAAAGGTAGCATAATAAAAAAATTGGCCAATGATGCCAAAAATAAAAGATGCGCAAAACGCCAAATTGAAAAATATAGAATACACAAAGTGTATCAAAAGATGCGCAATGCGCCAACAAATTGTCAAGAGGCATAAAATGAAGCCCACAAAAAGTTAATGCTTACCATTCTTATACTTCTTAAAAAGCTTAAGAAAACTCTTGATACTTACGATACTTGACTTTGAAAATTTTAATTCTTGATTCAACAATTTGTGCATTGATCTTCTATTAGATTTGTTCTATGAAAGGAGTTTTGAAAAATTATTGTTTCTTTCTCTAATTTATTCCTTGATTTAGATATTGAATTAAAAAATTTTTGAGCATTTTTAAAGAACTTGAGTTTGAATTATCAATTCTTGATTTTCTAACCTTTTTTTTTAATTATGCATTGTCAATCCAATTCTACTAAATTTTTTTGATTAAAACCAAGAGGTAACTTTCTCATTTTAAGAATATTTGTTTTTCACTAGATCAGGAAATGTTTTTGGTCTTTTGGTTATTTTATTTTTGTTTGTGCCTCCTCTCTTTTTGATAATGTCAAAGGGAGAGAACGTATTGTTGAATTTTTGTACTGTTATCGTATTTGTATCTTGTTTTCAAAAAATTAAAAACAACAAAAATATTTTCATCTCCCCTATTTTTTTAAAAGTGTTATTCTAGTGAGGGGGAGATTAGGAGAAAATTGCTCTTTTTGAAAATTCAATTTGAAATGTTTTGCCATCATCAAAAAGAGGGAGATTATTGCGGATCTATGGTTTATGATTTTGATGATAGCAAACATTTCTTATTTCTCTACGATTGCCTTATGTGCTAACGTTTCAGGTTCCCACGATCGGACTGCAATTTGGAATCAGCTCAAGATTGGGTAGACTAGGTCTGAGTCAGTTTGTAATCTTTTTCCTTTCTTGAGTCTGTTGTATTTGGTGTGGGACCAGTTGGATTGTAATTTAGAAGATCTCCTGTTGTTCCCTATAAGTTTTCTATTTTTGGTAATATCGGCCGGGACGATATTTATATCGTCCTGGACGATCTGTCCAAAATCAAAAACCCTATTTAGGGCATCCTCATTAAGGCAGCCGTCAACAGATCGGCCTGGACGATACCTGTATCGGCCAGGACGATAATCTCAATTCAGAAAGAATCAGCCGCCATAATCAGTTTAGGAATTCTTTATTTTAGGAAATCGGCCCGGACGATATTATTATCGTCCAGGACGATATTATTATCGTCCAGGACGATCTAACTCAAATCATGCCTAAATTGATCTGGTATCTTTGGAAAGCATTAATGGTTGATTGATACGATCACATCGTCCGGGACGATCGAATGATCGGCCAGGACGATGGCCGGGACGATCTTCATCGGACAGCTTGTATTCAGGGCTATGATCAGGACGATTGAAATCGATTTTAAACTAATCGGCCAGGACGATCGTGAGATCAGCCTGGACGATGTAACCAATTTTCTTCTGATCGTCTCAAATCGTCCCGGGCTAATGAGCTTAATTTGTGCTGATCGGCCAGGACGATATGTCTATCGTCCTGGACGATAATGTCGGCAACTTGCATTAATGAGCTCGTTTTGAGAGCTTCTATTTAAGCTTTGGCATGACACTTTGTAAGTGTCTTTGGCAGCCATTGTAGCTTCGTTCTTGTGGGGGAAACTTGAAGAGAGAGCTTGAAAGGGAGAGTGGAAAGGGTGGAGTTTGAGAGAGGGAGAAGATTCTGTGAGGGGGGACTCAAGGGAGTGTGGAGGGGGTTCCACACGGTTGCTCCGGCGAACTCGCACCTTAGTACCATCAGATTCAAGGCTTATCTCGAGGTAAGTTCACCAAAGAAGAAGTCTCTTTGGTGTCAAAGGACCCGGCGACTCCGCCGCACCGGGGGAGGTGGAAGTGATTTTGTAAGGGCTTCTCCGCCTAGCTGTGGGGGCTAAAGGAGAGTCACTTTGTGTTAGTGCAATACTTGGAGGGTGCCTCCAAGGAGTGGACCGAACCACTATAAATCCGGTGTGTTCTTTTCTTATTATTCCTTCCGCATTTTAATTTCCGCACTTGGTTTTCCTTGTGGTGATTTGGTTTGTGATTTTATTTCTTTGTTTAAAGAATCCTTTTTATTATCCAATTCACCTCTCTTTGTTAGCTTTGGGACTAAGTTCATAGGGCTTAACATCCCATCGAACTTTCAAATTCAACTCTTAACTATATTACAATAAGAATTAATAACACGTAACTAAATTACTCAAACAATTACATCAAATATAATTAGTTCTTAAAATTATACTAAACATAGTTAACTTGTAGTTTATTATTAACTCAAAGGCTAACTTTCACATCAACTAATGTTACAAATATGACTAGCAATAGTTAGTGTTCTTTATTTTCTCATTAATTAAGCCTGATTGTTGTCATCGCTTCTCAACATTAGCGATAGTAACTTGAAAAGAGTCAAAAGAAGGATATATCATTTAAAAAAAGAGCAAGATTCAAACCTCATTTTTAATATTTGAATGAAGTTTGGGGCTTCGTTTGGACGATTTTTTTACTGTTTCTTGAAGGAGCTTTCTAATAAAAAAAATAATTTTTATACTAAAAAGCTGCTTCATGAAGCAATAAAAAAATCGTCCTAATCAAAACTTGAATCAAGTGAAAACCTATTTCAATTGGACTCCCTACTATTTAAAGTTCTTGTACAAATTTGTATTATTACTAAGAACTATGTCTTATATTCTTATTACAAGGATGATCTCATCCAAAATGAACATTCAGACATGTTTTCTTAAAATAATATATAATTTAAATGTTTGTCCAATTTGATGCATTATAAGATATATAAAATCAAAAGTTTCTTAAAATATGTTTGTTTATTATGTTTTTTAATTAAATTTATTTTTTAAACAGATTGAGTTATTTTTTTAAAAAATTTAAAATAGTAACAGTTGTCGATAGTCATCGCCATCAATGACCACCGCTCTTCTCATCACCACCTCTGCCATCCATATTCTCTCAAATATAATTAAAAGAAAAAAAAAAGATTGATCCCACATATAATTTTTATCCCATTTCAAAATATACGGAAAAGAAAAAAAAAAATACAAATGAGACCAAATTTAATTTTTATTTAATTTCAAAATATAAGTAAAAAAGAAAAAAAAATGAAGGATCTCAATTCCCAAATAACACTAAGGGATTGGTTGGTAGCACTCAGGATTTGAGTTAAGTAGGATTTTGTAAATTTGCTAAATCTGGATTTCGAAAATTCTTAGGAGCCTAAATTCTGAAAACTATTTGATAACATTTATGATGAATCCTATTAAATTTCGTGTATTTGTTTGACTATATAATACTCTTACTCTCGAGCAAACAAAAAATTAAAATTAGGAAAAAAAATAGATTTTAGAAAATCTAGAATTTAACACGAATGTCGAAATTTTCCTACTAGGGTTTTTCATTTTAGGCTTTGTTTGTTTGAGCGTTTTTTTGCCTTTTCCGTTTTTGGAAACGGAGGAATTTTTTTTTGTGTTGTTTGGTTCGTCAAATCACGTTCTCAATAACAACTTTTTTTCATTTTTCTGCATTTTTGAGAAAGCTTTTTATATATGCTTCTCCGTTACCAAACTCAATTTTCTAAACTAATGTTTTTTAAAACTGTCTTTTAACAAAAGCACCAAAAAAATAAACGAAGCCTAAATTTGGCTGGATTTCGCTCAAATCCACCTCAAATCTGGCATAAATCCTGCTACCAAACAGCCCCTAAATTTTAAAAATTATTAGGTGCGGAGTGCGGACGGGATGAGAATCGTCTGCACAGACACAGAGTACCAAACGGTACCCAGTGATACCGAGTGGTACCGAACCGTGCCGAACGCGATTTTATACTAGTGTGCGGATGATTCTACCGTTCTCACTCAGTACCTAATAATTTCTCCCTAAATTTCGGTTCGACTGTGGTCCAATTCTAGTTAGAGGTTGATACTACATGCACCCTCACCGTTTTACCGACGAGATTTCACCCGTGCCTGCGCCACGATCTTCATCTCCCTGGCAACTCGGCGAGCCTCCTTCATCAAGTCAAAGATTCAACGATTTCGATTTCTTGCCAGCGTTGCTATTATCTGTTTAAGCAGATCATGTTTCACTACGAGGTTTGCGGTTCTTCTATTCATTTTCCTCTGCAATCCATGCTTTGAAATTGAAACAGAGTTCTAAATCCCAAATTATCGCAGTCGTTTCGCTGAACATTGTCATTAGACATCTTTGTTTTTCATTTTCTCTCTTTTTTGGTTTTAGGGGGGTGGGGGAGGAGTTGGTTAGAGTTCATGATTTCCTCCAAGGAACGACTATTAGGGTTTTTGTGAATGATTTAATGTTCTGGTTTTCACAGGCCGCTCAACAGTTGCAGTCAATTGAGCTTTTTTTTTTTTTGGTTTTAGAAAATGGGTTGTCATTAGTGCCTGCAGCGTTCCTTTTGTATATTGCATTGGAAATTTTATTGTAGAGATTATTTCTTCTGGAGACTCTTTTGCGGAATTGCACTCGAAGGGTTTGTTTGCTGATGAGGAAATCTTGAATTTTGTGACTTAGACCTACGCTTGCACATATTATGTGCAGGAGAGGGCTCCTTACGTTTAATCGTTGTCGCATTGTTGGGTTCATACATGTAGCTTTTATTGACTCACTTCCTCCCTAGGGTTTCTCAGCATAGCTGATACTAGACTTGCTTGAGTTCAATGAAAATGATTGACATTGATAGGCTTATACATATGATATCACATTATTTGGCCGCCTTCTCCCCGATAGTATCTCAGCAGAAGCTGATCCTGTACTAATTACATGTTTGAGGGAGAATTACATTTAACACAATACTTCTAATGCTTCTATTCACTCCCTCTAGCTCTTGCTTTGTTGTTATTGCTTATGCGATTTTTCAACAAGTCCACTGGTACCCCTGCAATGAATTAATGACTTCTTTAGTTAGAGAACTAAGCGGAAGTAAAGGGGTTCCTTCTTTCACTAGCAAGCATAAGCTGTAGCAGCATGACTTATTTTACAGTTTTGAACTTCCGAAGTGGAGGAAAAACATATGCCTTAATGACCCTTCTTCTAATTAGTTAGTATAGCTATGAATATTTTGCTCTTAGGAATATAAATTATTACTTTCATATTACGATAAACCTAATTGAGAAAATTACTCAATCATTATCTTGCATGATTTTGCTAGGGTTCTTCTAGGAAATGATTGGTTATTTGGCTTCTTGGGCCATGATGAATTTAAAAAAAGTCTAATGGGTTCAAGGGATTTTTGTTTGAGCTTCTATGTGTTCAAGCAGATAATATTAAATATACAAATAATGTTTTATTGAAGAATTCTCCTAAAATTTAAAATTAATGTCATCAGACTTTAAAAAACATATTAGAATAACAGTCATTGAAATATTTGATTTTATGATTAAAGAGCTTGTAGTTGTTTTTTTAGATTTTGGTTAATGAATCTCATTATACATCGGCTAACGAGCATATGAATGTTATGCTGTGCTATGTGAATTAATAAGGTCATGATGTCGAGCGAGTTTCTTGTATTGCGCATTTCGTAGATATAATAGCTAATTGTCTTAAACATAAAAATTAAATCCCTTAAGATGTCAGTTGAATATTTCTTTTTAACCTATGGTTTTAATATCTCAATAATGTGTGGCTAGGGTTATGATGAAGTTACCAATATGAGGAAGAGTTTAAATGGCCGGAGACTCTCTTCATAAAATTCACAAAAGCCTATTTGAGAAAATGGTATAGAGAATAAGGCTTATTTTTATCCCTAATTTTCAAGATATTGAATTCGGCATTAGATTTTTTTTCCCCACTGTTATAACAAGTGTTGAAAGAGCATTTTCAACTATAAATGTTATACAAATTTGAATACAAAAGAAAATTTAAGATCAGTGGATAAATGATAATTTAGTCACTTCTATTGAAAAAGCTATTGAATGATATTGACAATGAAGTAATCATTTAAGATTTTTAAGATATAAATAGAAGACAACTTATTGTAAGTAATTTACTAGTCTATATTATCTCTTGTTCTATTAACAAAACCTAACAAAAATTAAAAGGTTTTTAAAATCACTATTGCTGGTCTCAAATTTGGATGAGAAGGTTGAGTGTACAATCACGTAATTAAGGATTAATATTAAGAATAAAATTAATTTATGTGCGCCTATTGAAAAAAATTTATCGCCACTGCTTCACCCAGGCTATATGAGTTTTTTCAAATGATAGCAAGTAGCCAACCCTATGTAATAATATCTTAATTATTTTTCCTCCTTTTTCCTATATTTATGCTATTCCCCCCCCCCCCCCCCCCTCGCCCCTGCGGTGCATATCCCATACTGTTTATTGTCTTTAACCAGAGCAATTCATTCACTCTTTTAAAGTTACAGCCGCCTAACAACATTTACCTCAATGCCTAATTGAATTGCTGTATGGGAATATAAAAATAGCTTTAGTTTGTTATATTTGCAACCTGTGCAGTATCCATGACTCATTGATTTGTGGAAAACAAAAGGTTTTATTAGATGTTTATTTGCTGCAGGGTCTAAGAAGCGAAGGACTTCCTCCATATAAACATATCCAGAGGAATGAATTCTCATACCGGAAGTAAATTCTCGATCTGTATGCATATATTGCCTTTTTTTAAATGTCTTGCAACTGAGATTAAATAACAGTTTATCCCATTTTGATGGCTTTGTAAAAAAATTTAAGTATGGTTGGACAAAAAATATATTTTATTATTCAATCCCATTGATATTGCCATATTAACTTAGGTCTATGATGGCAAACTTTTTAGTAATTTTTCTCCCGAATATAATATTGGGCAGTGCTTGCTCTTAATTTTTGGAAGGCAGTTTTTTACCTGGTTAGGTTGAACTTCCATTATTCTGCAACTTGCATTTTTGTTTCGATAATCCTTATTGATTTATGTTTCTACATACGTATTTCATACTTGAAAATCATGTTTGTATAAATCCCCATTTTTTATACTATTTGGTAATAACCTATATAATTAGTCCTTTACTTTGCCAGAGAGGTTTTTCTTTACCTTCAAAAAGGTCTGGGGTTCTATATATGTAGTTAGTGATGGATACCATAGCTTCAGGATTTCAAGTAAAAAACCCCCTGTGCACTGTCAGGATTTCAAGTAAAAAATCACTTGAGCACTGCCAACATAGGTCTGTGTGTGTTACAAATGTTGCTGATGAAGGAATATCTTAATTAATGCCAGTCTTTGTGATTTGGGCGTCTGCACCTTTGTTCCCATTTTAATTTAGCCTACTAGCGTTAACTATTAGTTTATTATTTTATTGACTTAATTAAGATGTAATTGTTTTCTTTGATTAATTAGACTGTTGTTGTTGGAAATTTATGAGCGAAGTTGGTCAAATATGGTAAACATTTGCAAGTACATAGAAAACGATGTTATTATTAAGAAAACAAAATACTATAATTGAGACAAATGCATTCAAGATTATATATTATAAAGTAAATAAAATGATGTAGCTACAACTTATTTACCAGTCTATGTGCTAATCAAACTTGTTAAGCGAATGATTTTTTGTAGGCTAATTAAATGCATTTCTTTTTTAAATAGTCGTGGATATACAATGAAAATTCAAATGTATGTGCTATTTTTAAGGTGATGTAGAATCTAGCAGATAAGAAAAAATTGATTTAATTAAGTACTATAAATGAATGAAACGATGCTTTAGAAGATAAAACTCCTTGTCTAAGTGGAACAATGGCTGAATATGTGATTCAATTGTATAGAAGCGTGGGGGAGTGATGAAATTACTAAATGGATTAAAGTTTTGTTGTGAAAATTACTGTTGTTATGGGGAAGTCGATTGTCATGACCCGATCTAGAGTCTTGAATTAACAAGGTGGGAATAGACGGTCCAACGGATATCATAATTTTTCAATAATAGTAATTACTTAGTAATCTAAATATTCTAAAGTAATCGAAGAGACACAAATAATTTTCTAGTCAAAATATATTTTAAAAAAATTCTAAACTTAATGGTCAATCATGATTTATAATATAATAGTAACAATCTCATGCATTTAAATAGTTATGGTATATATATATCCTTGATTACATAATCTGTCTTTAACATATCGGTTTAGCCGGTCCATACGGGATTGGCTTTTGTCTATCAGAGGTGGAACAAAAGTTCTGCCGCAGATGCCGCACGAGTCCGCCTCCTCCCCGTAGGGACCAACAACCAAGTAAAAAAAGTCTTTTGGAAGGAAATTTGGAAGGAGGGATTGTTTAGAGATTTCCTTTTGGATTGTTTGCTTTAAGTAGATTGTTTCCCTAAAGTTAGGGCATGATGAGTTTTGGCTGAAATTAGATTGTTCTTAAGTTTGTTTTGGGTTCTTGCGGTGTCTAGAGATTGGGAGAGCGGGATCCTCTCCAATTGAGGATCCATTATATCTTGTTGTTTTTCTTCTATTATTATTAATCAAAAAGTTCTTATCTAGTTTTTTTTCATCTAATTTTACTCAATCTTTGATTTGCATAGTGCTGAAATTAAATTTGAAATAGGGAAATTCTTGTTTCCTACAAGCATTTATTTTCAAATTGGTATCAGAGCAATTTCCTGTGCAGAAATAGAAGTCATCTTCGTTGATTTCTGCTGCATTTTCTCTCCAATCTTGCTGTTTTTTATTGTTTGAAGACCAGAACCGTTGTTTTTTTTTGGCCGTTTTTACTATTTGGAGCCAAGATCCGGGTACCCATGGCAGGAAACAAAGTGGAAGCATTGGGGGGGGGGGGAGATCAGACAGTTGAAATATGAAATTTCAGATCTCCACACTTAACTTTTAGATGTCAAAAGACATATCAACCATCTAAGAGAAAATGGATGGAAAAGTCTTCATCATAGGAGAGATGTTGAAGAAGTTGCTCGAGGGTCAACCCAAAACGGCGTCGTCAGAGTCGAGGGAAGCCTCCAACATCCAAGGAATTGTGGAAAACCCTATTCCAATAAGGCGAAGAGAAGGTCAAGAAGTGGAAATCCGGGAGGGAGAAAGGAGACTACCTCTCCTAGTGCATATTCCTAGGGAGGTGGTGGGTAGAGGGTATGCGGAGAGGCGTGAGAGGGTTGGGCATGAGTGGAGGGGTGTTGAATTTGGAAGGAGAGGTGTTGAATTTAAAAGGCGAGAGCTTGATTATGATCGAAGATGTGTCAAATTCGAGAGGGGCTGAATTTGAAAGAAGGGATACTGAAATTAAAGGGAGAAGGTGGGTTGGTGAGGAAATATTTGAGTGTGAGTGGAGAAGTGGGAATTGGTACAATTGGGGGCACCCCCCCCCCCTCTCGGGGAATGTGAAACTTAGGAGGAAGCATGGTTGG
This sequence comes from Dendrobium huoshanense, assembly GCA_016618105.1. Classification (NCBI taxonomy): domain Eukaryota; kingdom Viridiplantae; phylum Streptophyta; class Magnoliopsida; order Asparagales; family Orchidaceae; genus Dendrobium; species Dendrobium huoshanense. Next base: position 64,282,378 of record CM028344.1, read on the forward strand.
AGGAGATTTGAGAGTGAGGAAATTGAAGATGCCAATGTTTGAGGGGGGAGACGCACATAGATGGATCTACAATGTAGAAAGATATTTCGCCCTGAATTGGTTGATAAAGGACAAGAGTCAGTGAGCCTATGTTTGGAAGGGAAGACTATGGCTTGGTACCACTGGAGGGACATGCGACGACCCATACGAAGTTGGAGGGAGTTCAAGGATTGCTTAGTAGAATGTTTCCGAACTGGCAGGGGAGAAAACTTCTACAAACAGTTATTTGCCTTGACACAGGATGGCTTAGTGATAGAGTACCAGGAGAGGTTCTAGTACCTTGCTAGCCGATTGGACCGCCTTTCTGAGATAGTGCTAGAGGGGAACTTCATAAAGGGACTGACAAAAGAGATTCGGGCAACAGTTCGAGCAATGAGGCATCGTGACTTGGGAGAGGCTATGGAGCTAGCTCAATTGGTGGAGGATCAAAGACACCTGGAGAGAAATAGAAGACAGCAGCTCAGGAGGGTCGTACCGGATGAGCACCTCCTTTTTGGCACCCAAGGAGCCCACACCAGGTACTCGTCGGGAGACCCTGAAGGAGGAAGACCTGGGGACAACTTCAAGAAGCTTACAGAACGGGGACTCTGTTTCAGATGCGAGGAGAGATATACACCGGGGCACCAATAGAAGGACCGAACTCTTTAGGTTCTTACTGTTTGTGATGATGAGGAATCTAAGGAGGGAGCCGTCTTTCCATCTTGTGGGCAAGGTGGGTCTTTGAAAGGGGAGTATTGTTATACTAGTCCAACCGGTCCATATGGGACCGGCTTTTGTCTATCAGAGGTGGAACAGATGTTTTGCGCTAGATGCCGCACGAGTCGCTTCCTTCTTCAGGGTCCAATAGCCAAGTGAAAGAAGGGGTTTGGAGGGAAATTTGAAAGGAGGGGCTGTTTAGAGATTTCATTTTGGATTGTTTGCTTTAAGTTGATTGTTTCCCTTGGATTAGTACATGATGAGTTTTGGCTGAAATTAAATTGTTCTTAGGTTTGTTTTGGGCTCTAGTGGTGTTTAGAGATTGGGAGAGCCTGATCCTCCTCTTCAATTGAGGATCCATTGTATCTTGTTACTTTTCTTTTATTATTATCAATCAAAAAGTTCTTCTCTGGTTTTATTCATCCAAATTTTCTCAATCTTTGATTTGCAAAGTACTGAAATTAAATTTCAATAAGGGAAATTCTTGCTTCCTACAAGCGTTTCCTATCACATTTCTATCATTTAATCTTGAAATTTTAATAATTCATTTAATTTAGGAGTTCCGACTAATAAATACCAATTTAGATATTTCTATTTTCATTTTCTTTTTCATTTAACGTGCACAAGTATGTTGCGCCCCCATCCAGTATTATAAGATGGTGAACTCCTGTATTCACATGTATATACATTTGCCATTTCGACATTTTTTTTCATTTTCGTAATGCAATTCATTATTTTCATTTCATTTTCTTCTCATATACATATCAATCTACATAAGCAGTTTTCACATTTATGTACATACTATGTTGTAACTCTGTTTGTTTATTTTTCCTTAATTAATGTATAGTGGTTTCTTTAGAATTTAATAAGTCTATAAACATGATACATTATCAAATAATTGTATTGAAACAATAATAAAAATGTAACTCCTATAAAATAAATATAATCACTATAAAATAAATGTAATCATCCACCTCTTTTCCTTTTTGAATATCAAAATCCTTCTTTAGAATTCCTTAAACTTTTAGTTTGCTTTTCTTAGGGATCAATCTTACCATCAAGGAAGTAATTATTTCAGTCTCTACAAGTAGTTTAAAACATTAATATTAAACTTAAATTAAATTTTCTCAACAAGTTAAACTTTATATAATTTTTCCCCAAATATACTTGCTTGTTTCTCATATTTTGTCTTTGACTCAAAGATTTGATTCTTGCACTGTCCAAAAGTAATGTTATCAATATTGATAACCTTGAAAAATCTAATGCTATCAAGAGTAATGTTGGACGACTCCATTCATTAACATGTATTCTAATCATGTTGCATATCATATGATCAAAATAATATATACCTAAATTATGTTATTTACCGCAATATATATTTTCTTCTTGAGGAATCAAGATCGCATGGACTGTACTATCTTTTTCTTCTTTCTACTCTCTGATACATAATGTCCTTTCTTCTTTTTCATCTCGTAAAGAACAAAGCCTTCACAATATATCAACAGTAAGCGACTCTCCTTCTCCTCCAACTTTCTCTTTCACAATCTCTCGCTCTTTTTCTCGGTTGTTGTTTTCCTGAACTTCTCTCTTTCTCTCGTGCAATTTCACTGGATTGAGCAAAATTGACCTATCTCACATAAGGAGTCGCGTCCGCATGCTCACAATTACTCCCAAACCCGCATGCGTTTGATCCACAGACGCCTGCTTGCTTTGTCTCAGCTCGCCCGCTTTGATTACATAGAAATGGACCGGTTCAATTGAATCGGTCTGGTCGAACTTCACATCGATGCTCACTTAGATTTTCAGGTTAGATGAGGCCTTATCTTGTGCTCCTCTCAAATGGACGCCGCCAACAAGACATGTTTAGGTGAGCACAATACTTTGGCACACACTTTTTCTTGACTTGAGAGATGAGTGCTAGTACTGTCAATGTTGAAGTTGATAATCTTTAAGGTATGATCTTTGATAATGAAAAATTGATATTAGATGTTGTTAAAAGAGTATCAAGGGCTAGGGAAACAAGGTTGTCGACACCGGACCGGAGGGGGCTCGACGAATCCACGTCGATAATCCGTTGGCCGTGGCCGGATAACTCCAAGAACTTCTTGGAGGAATGATCCACCACCTAAGAATCATTCTTAAGATAGAGGAAAACAAACAAACCAAACTAAACTCAACTCAAATTTTATTCATCTTAACCAATAATTACAAACATTGCTACCTATTTATAGATAAAAGTAGCAACCTATTAGGCTACACACAACCAAAAGCAAACACTAATCCGATGTAGTCATATAACTACCAATTAGAACTAACTATCCTGAAGTTAATACAATTAATGTCTCAGCTCCGACGTCATACTACCGGGGTAGGAAGAACTTTAGGCTCATAAGAAGATGCCCGGTTGTCCACATTAAGTAGGCGGATTTGGTTGGCTAAACCAGTCAGGATAGGTCCACCCGATGTCAATTTGCCTACCAATCTTTAGTTTCTCAATAGTTGCATATGCAGATGGAATTGACTTATCATAATCCTTGGGATTCATAAACTCATTTATACCAAACTTTCTTTCTCCCTCAAATCGGTTTGGATTGAAGTCAACACCAATAATTCGTGATGTTTTGGCAATTCTTACACCTACTGCTGTGCCAAGATCAACGACTCCTAGATAAAAAATGATTACAATGGTTCTTTTTTTGGCTTTGCAACGTTCAGCATTGCCCTTATCTCTATGGAAATACCACAACTGACAATACAGACTTTGTGTAGAGGAGCAGATGGATCAAGCTTGGCAAGACAACCATCATGAACTACTTTGTATTCACGGAAGGGAGATGTTATGAGAAAGTGGTGGATGAGGGTTCCCTTTACTATTTTAGGCGGCGCCACTTCCACTTTCTCGATCTCTTTTGGAAAATTGTGAGCGAATAGTTCTGATTGGATATTTGTCTTGCACTTTTCATAATTATCATTTGAGGGGTTCATCCAAATCAAGAACTCCATCGAACATGTCACCCTCATTCACATCATACACAGGTTCATCAAAGACACACAAAGACAGCGATTTGGGTAACAGATCTTCAATTTCTTTGAAGCTATGCTCAACCGAGGGTGGGGTGGAAGAGATCTGATCATCTGAAATTCCATCGTCGTCATCATTGGTTCGTAAGGATCTTCGTTCAATCCTTGACAATCTTAATTTGAGTCGGGCAATTTCTTGTAGAAGATCTTCGACTTCTTCTTCTTGACGTGGTCCTTGCCATGTCCATTGGGAAGGCATCTTGTTCTGGTTTTCAAGAACAGAAATTAATCCGTAGGAAGCAAACAATTCCAAATATGCAGCTACCACCAATTGAACCTTGCTGTAATTTGAAACTTCAAAGAAATTGCTTTGGCCTTGTTTCTTGATTGAAGAAAGACTCTTGAAGTTCCATGCCTCAGTTAGTTGCAAAACTAACTTTAATCAAAACATCTGATGGTCCACCTTTTTTTTTTCATAGCCCAAGAATGTCCATCAGCCTCAAGAATTATTGTGAATGTTTGGATGCGAGATCTTCTGAAGAGAAAGTTCTTGCGGCTATTGTCTTGAAGTTCGCCTAGGATGGAACTCAACCACCTCTTGGATCTTTGTCCAAGATACATAAAAGAAAACAAGAAAAGCTTCCCGATTCTGCCACCAAGGCCGATTCATCACCGAAGCAATTCTGCCATCGGGGCCAATTCGCCACCGAAGACGGGTTGCCACCAAAGCCGCTTCGCCACCTAAGACGGTTTGTCACCAAATGATACCGGCGGAGGCGGTGACACGACAACGGACAAGAATGCCAGCAACTCGTTAAAGAACGCCCCTAGCATGAGATTGCGTCCGCCAGAACTCCAATTTGTCAAGAGCATTCACTCACACCGCAGGATAATGCAGACTGCCCTCTCTACATGAAGAAGATCTTGTTTTCAAGAATGCATGATCTTGCCTTCAATCTATTACAATGACTTGTAATCGCAATTCGACCACCAAAAGATGGCTGTCGGCCCACCACGCTTCCACTGCGAACACCTCCAGCGGATATTGGAAGCCTTAGCGAACACCTCTAGCAGATATCAAGATGACATGCTTCTCTTTGTTCCGTCTCACTCCACCACCAATAATTGGTAAAACATGATACAAGAAACCAGTAACTAAACAAGAATTATTTCTTTATTCTTTGTCAAGTGCACCTAACACCCACGGGAGGAAATTGCTAGCAGACCCAAGGACAGAGACACGAAACCACCACTTGAATAAATTCAAGATACAGGAAGAGAGAAATCTCTCTATCTCTCAAAAAAAGTTCAGGCCAAAATTCTCTCTAGCATCTTGCCGGCTCTGATACCAAATGACACCGGACCGGAGGGGGCTCGACGAATCCACATTGATGATCCGGTGGTCATGGACGGATAACTCCAAGAACTTCTTGGAGGAAGGATCCACCACCTAAGAATCACTCTTAGGATACAGGAAAACAAACAAACTCAACTCAACTCAAATCTTATTCATCTTAACCATCCTCAATTACAAACATTGCTACCTATTTATAGACAAATGTAGCAACCTATTAGGCTACACAACCAAAAGCAAACACTAATCCGATGTAGCCATATAACTACCAATTGGAACTAACTATCCTGAAGTTAATACAATTAATGTCTCAGCTCCAGCGTCAGTTGCACTCTTGTAAACATGGTAGATGTTGTAACAAGATCTTCAAGTTTTAGATTAGTAAAATTTGAGGATGGCGAAGATGAGTTTGATGAGGCAAAAGAAGAAATGAAGGCTATAAGTGATAGAAAAGAGATAATGGATGATGGAAATGCATTAGATAGTTGTGAAAATTAGATAATTCTTAGGCTATACATCCTAAAGTAGTTTAATTGTTTGTATTCACATAAATATAAATTATTTTGCTAGATTTTTAAATTAAATGCAATGGAACTCAAATATTCATCATTTTCCCAACATAATTTCATATATTAAGGCTATAAATTTGGCTTGAGTATTAAAATTGCTCGAAAATCAAATTGAATTTTGCCTTTGATTAAAGTCATTTAGTCAACTAATGAACCAAACTCAGCTTGGATCGAACTTAGAGTTAGTCAAACCTTGATCAATCGAGTTAGATCTGGGCCATATTGAAATGTATCTGCATTTACTTATGTACCCATATTTATGTATGAAATTATATATATATATATATATATATATATATATATATATATATATATCATACATTTATATAGTTGAATTAATATATTTATGAGTGTATTATTTTTAGCTAAAAAACTTCTGAGAAGACCAGCAATTGATTTAAATTGGTTCATTTTTGACAAGCCATATTTGTATTGAATCAAGATTGGATCAGGCCACCCTCTAATCGAACTTGTCTAATCTTAGGATCGGTTTGAATGCTAAGCTGAGCTTGAGTCAGAGAGATCAGCTTGAGATCAAATCCTTAAAAACCATAAGTGTGATGTTTATTATTTACACTTATTATAGGTATGCCCTGTAATTATAATAAATTTATAAGTTATATAACTATGGTGTTTGGCAGTGGAATTGTTTTGAGGGAACTTAGAACTTTTGAAAACACCGGCGAAATGTTGAGAGGAGCCAAAATATTATTTTTGATAGGAGAAAATTTTAAATGTCTATGGAAGGTGGAGAGTAAGAGCTTAGAAGTTGCTCAGAATATATTTATATCAATTGTAGTATGCACCAAGTATAGCTTTAAACAATGGTTAATAGTTTAAACTATTCTAAGATGCGGATGAAAATGATTGGAGAGGGCTTTAAGAAGAAGGTGAATCAGCTATCCGTAATATATCAAAATATATACTTTTCAGTGCTTATCAAATGAACTTGTTAGTACATGTATAGCTGGTGCTTATGGCATCATTATTATACAATGCTTGTTCCATGTGTCATGTACTGATTACTGATAAGTTTACCTGTATCTTTCATGGCTCTTTCATATCTCTTATTACTACAGGCATACAAAGCAAAAAGAAGAGGATATCGCTATATGTAACTGTCAGTTTAATCCAAATCATCAGGAGAGCGCATGTAGTGAACATTGCCTGAATGTGCTGACGAGCACAGAGTGCACTCCTGGCTATTGTCCTTGCGGGGATTATTGTATGAATCAGGTTAATTTATTATTGTTATTTTTTTTCTAGTAGTCACTGAGAGGTAACTTTATTACTTTAAGCACACATTGCTATGTTGCTAAGCTGCTAACAGGGACGATCTTTTGAAGGGATTATACGTCCCCAGAAAATAAAGAATTCTTATAAACTTCAAACAAATTTTTTCTGCCAGTTAGGGTGTAATTGTAAAGGTCTACTGTTGACTGGTATTTATGTGTTTAATTGTAACGGTTTGAGACTGTGTTTGATTTATTCTAATGCTTCTTATGTAAAAATACTCAGTAAGTGCATTGAATGACTTTTAATTCTTTAATTCAGAATGAAATGTATGGATGCATGTTCAATATGCAGAAATCATACATGTTATGCAGGATTAAATTGATAACTGTTTCAAGGCAAGAATGGAGACTGATCTAAAATTTGGGTTATCTCATTTTTAATGGTGAATTAATTAGGATAATCATCAAAAAGCAGACTATATGATGTTGCAAAATACAAAATAGAATTGCCTTAAGACACTGATGAAAAATAAAAATAGGTAATTTTGTTTATCTGAATCAGCACTATCTTGAAGCACGATTGTCTAACCCGTATTTTCATAGAATAGCGGAGTATGTTTTTTATGGTTTTTTTATGCATTTTAACTTAAATGTGCAAATTTTCATATTTTAGCAAAAGTATGATTAAGTTATTTTAAAAATTTATCATTATGCATATTATGAGAATGACATATAGAAATTATCTACCTCCTCACTTGAAAACGGCCACTTGGCAGAGGTTATTTTTGGGAAAGTAAATCATCTGTCTCTTCTGAAAAAAAATTAGTTTTTGCAAGGTATGATCTTTGTAAAATTTGTTCATTAATTTTTTGTAACAACCCACATATGTTTGTCAAAAAGTTTATCTTACCTTTTAATCTGGATGTTAGATGGATTAGGTATATTTAATGCATTTCTGGTCTTGGAAAATTGTTAATCCATACATGGGTAGTGTTACTGAGTTCCATATCTTTATTGATTTTTTCTACAAGGATCGAACCTTAGATCACCTCCTAGCTTCGAAGTAGAGACTTAAGGTTTGAATATTAAAAAAATAATAATGGTAAAATTTAACTGTTCAGCTTTGTTCAATTCTTACTTTAGTTCTTACTTTTTTATATCCATTCATTATGCATCATCAGTTATATCTTCATAATAATGTGTTATCTGCATTCAAGGACAATTCTCGATGCCATTGTGGTATCCATCGTAATTTGTGGTACTTTTATTTGTACAATTTTTTTTTAAATATCTCATCTTTCTTTTATTGCAGAGGTTTCAGAAATGTCAATATGCTAAGACAACATTATTTAAGACTGAAGGCCGTGGATGGGGCCTTCTTGCAGATGAAGACATCAACGTAATTCGTTAACTGTTTGTCTTTTATTAGCATTTCTATATTCCAAAGTTACCCACAAATCGTTCTCACTTACATTTACTACTTATTATAATATTTTGCTGATCGACAATTCTCTTGTCTAATATTGTTGATATGGAAATTTCAATTCCATTGCAGGCTGGGCAGTTTGTTATTGAGTATTGTGGAGAAGTCATATCATGGAAGGAAGCTAAACAGCGATCTCAAGCATATGAAACCGAAGGTATTGACAATAATTAAATGAATTTAATTTCCTTGACTAATTTATTGATCTCTTCAATTTTTGCAGGTTTGAAGGATGCCTACATTATTTCTCTTGATGCACATGAAACAATTGATGCCACGAGGAAAGGGAACCTGGCCAGATTCATCAACCATTCATGGTAATCTTCACACGCACATACATATACAAGAAAGTAATCTCCTGCAATGCATGTTAAAATTAAAAATTTATGAGTAATCTCGTGCAATGCATGGTATAATTAAAAATTTATGAGGATTTTTAGAAGCTTCATATAAGACTATTAGAAGAATTTCATCGGTTTGTAAAGATTAAAACTATGAAAAAAATAATAATATTGCATACATGATTTCCTCCATTGAACTTTAATTGATTTCTCATCTACTTAGAGTTTGGTCTGATTTTGAGTTGTGGCTTCAGCTTTTAAAATATCACGTCCTTTCATTTAAAGAACACTTTTTCTAAAAAGAAATTGGGAAATATCATTTTAAAATTGAACTCTCTTCTTATATTAGGTTTTAAAAATGGAAGATCTTTTCATCCGTTACAGATTATTCTATAATTCATAGACTTAAATATAATTTATAGATATAAATATAATTTTAATAGATTGATAGATTCATCACTTTAAATAGGGAATACTTTTCCTTTTCACTACCTAAAAAATAAAAAAAATAGAGGGTCCTCTATATGAAATGGAGCTCTCTTTTTGCTTTAGAGTTTTGGCTGAATCGTAGTAAATGAGATGAAGTCAAATATATTAGATTAAATAGTAAACGTCTGAGTAACTATATTTAAATTTAGATATAAATATCTTTAAAGTTGAATTTATAATTAATGCATGTCTCATGTGATAACTCTTAAATAAATTTGTCAGCAAAAATATTTAATTATTAATAGAATTGAATTTAATTGAAGTTAATACCATAAGCCATGTGTTAGTTAAAAGAATGCGCTAAAGTGTCAACACTAGTGGATATAAAGAAGTATGTATGTGCATATAATAGATGGTGGAAGGATTAATGCATGTGAAGGTCTCATCCTTCCCTTTTATTGCTTTCTTAGATTGGCTTTTTACCTAATGAACGATTTTCACACTCCCCTGACGTCTGATATCTTCTTTTTGAAGAGTGCAGCGGACCAAACTGTGAAACAAGGAAATGGAATGTATTGGGAGAAATAAGGGTGGGAATATTTGCAAAGCATGATATTCCTGCTGGAACAGAACTATCCTATAACTACAACTTTGAATGGTATGGTGGTGCTAAAGTTCGGTGTCTCTGTGGTGCTGCATGCTGTTCTGATTTTCTTGGTGCTAAATCACGTGGTTTTCAGGTGAATCTCAATAACTAGTAACTAAATTAGCAATGTTTATTCTTTGAAGCAGTAAAATGAAGTAGTAAAAACCATAATTTTGGCTTGAAGATCTTCTAGAATTACTTGTACCATTGCTGTGTTTTTCTATAGAAGGTAGGTCAGTATCGATTATGATGAAAAACTGATCCAATGATGATCATTAGATAGCGTCTATCAAACACGACTCTGTCCTCCGTTAAACTATTCAACAGAATTGACAGGTTGCCATTTTTGTACCGACATATCTTTACAGCAAGTAAGAGTTTTGATCAAATTAGATTTCACTTAGAGTTGATATCTTTCAAGTCAATCCATCATCAAAATCGATTTGATTCCTTGCTAGCTAATAACTTATTTGATGTGACTTGAAAATATAAATTGGAAATGTTGGAAGGGGATTTTGAACCTAAAATCCCATGGATGGATAAATAAACACTTTAGCTATAGATCCTCCTGGACTTCAAACCAACTTGACATTGAGTTTGGGTTGCTTCCTCATGCTCAAATCTTAACCCTAGATGATTCAAGATTCGATCCAATTTCAAGTTTTTGGTATTTTTATTAAGCTGTTATACCATCGAGAGGCTATTCAACATTTATTATTTTGCCTTTCTTGTCATATGTTTGTATGACACTTACAGATGGGATTACTTAAAGTTTGAGCTATGAAAGGGTACTATTATCGAAATCAGGCATTCATAACATTCTACAAATATTTCTTTTGTTTGTTTTATGTTAATATTATGGAATAGTTTTTTTGATTATTCAATCATTCAAGTAAGTTGCAGAAAGTTTTGATGTTATGTCTACCAACATACTTTTATCAGAGTTATTGCAAAATTATTGAACAAGAGAAGCCAAGTGTTAACATCTATTATGGTATGCCGAAAAAAAAAGGTGGATGAAGCAGGGTTGAATTTATGAAGTCTTAGAAAACAATTATTATGCTAATAATATCATGTTACTAATAGGTGAAATCCAATTGCTCCTCGTGGTGAGATGCAAATGTAGCTCTTTTGGGAAAAAGTAAAGACGGTTAATGCTGTAATTTTCTGGCTAAAATGAATTCATTGTAAACTCTTAACCGAAGCCGATATAAAAAGTTTCAAGATGATGCTAGCATGCCGTGTTGAATGGAATTAGGGTTTATAAACCCTAATACTCTAATCTCTTGATAGAAAATTCGTCAATATTTAAAAAATTTTGAAATTAGAGTTTATAAAATCATAATTGAAAATCTAATTAAATCTTACCTTTGAGTTATAAAAAAGTTTTCTAGGCTTCCTTTTAAAGTTAGCGTTCAAGATGTCAAATGCAATTTCAAAGGTGTTCAATGGCGTTCAATGTAGTGCCGAAGGTAATCGGCTGTCTCTTCTCTGTTCTGTCATTCTTCTTGCCTCCCTCTCTCGATGCCGAGTGAGGAGAAACCATACAGTTGTTCCTCGCCTCATTATGCTGAACGAGAGCAACACAAACCACCCTTTCATTCACTGTCACACCCACTCATTCGCGTCTGCTTTGTTGGGGACAAAGAGATGAGCTTATGTCGGTTCATTTGAACGGGCGTGGTGGGTAAGTGTGTTCAAACTGGCCGTCACAGCAGGAAGCGATTTTCTGGTGATGTTTTCGAGCAAAATTCTTTTCATGTATAAGTAAAAGCTTGTTTTATTGGTGAGGAAGAGCATTGTTGGGAATGAGGAATAAAACTGTTTTATTTTGTTACATTTAACTATAAATTAAGCTGTGGACTGTGGTTTCAGTTCATAGGTATTTGTGCCTATTTTGGTATTTTGCAGTTGCCAATGCTTCTGCTCAACCTTATGTTGTCAAATACATGCTATATAAGGTACCTTGGTTTTTTAATGCCTCATTAAATCCTTGAGACTATTGGATCAATTAATGATGGTAAAAGATAATCTGAACAACTAGTTTCTTCGTGTTGCATTTGGTGATATTAAAGTAATAGTGTACTACTTCCTTACAAAAAGGCTAAAAAGATCTGATTCTTCTTTGTGTGGTTAGAGAGTTGGAATAATCTTGATTATAGAATATTAAATTGCTTATGGGCCAATGATCCATGATGAACCGTGGTTTGATTTGTACATTAGACTAATCCTCTTTCTATAATGATTACATTACTAATTATGAACCAATTCTCTTTTTTTGGATTAATTATCAAGAAATAATAATTTCTAGTAATGCATACATTACAATATAAGTCATCATACTATTACTTTATGGATTAAGTTGTTTCGATGCACAAATTCTTTCACCAGCTTCTATCTAGGTTTCAATCCTCTCACTAATTATTAACTACTTCACTGTTTAGGCACTGATATTTGTACTAATCAGGGATTAATTATTGATAATTGTCACACTAATTATTGAAGGTTGTATTTATTAGGCGCCAATACTCCTACGAAGCAAGCTATACGAATTGCTAATACTTCAAATGAGATTAGGTTCAGCCACTGGAGAAAAGGTAGCTTAATTCAAGTAAAAGCTTGATTAAAATAATAGACCCCACTTAAATTAGTTGAGTTTAAACCTTACTACTGGATAGATTGTTGATGGCATTGGGGAATTTAACTGGGTTTAATCCTGGTTTAGTACCCAACTTATCAGTTGTATAAAATTTTGCTGAAAACTTTCTCAACCTGTAGAATTTTGTGGTACCTATTAAACTTATGTTATCAGGAGTACTAATAACCAGTTTCTCATATGTGTTTGCTTTTTACCTATTACAGGCATGATGTGCATTGGTAAAGCGTCTCCATTTGTGAAATTACTAGATTGAACAAAAAGTTGGGTTGGGAGGGGCAGGGGTGGTTTTAGGAAGTGAAAATTGTCGATTAGGTATTTCTAAGCTTTTAGCTGGCTTCTACTAAACAAATACGATCTGTTATAGATGCATTTTGCCAAAATTGGAGAATTGCATTTTACATCATTGAATAATAGATGTTATTATGGTAAATTTACCGCTACGCATGAATGGTGGAACAAAGAAAATGGAATTTAATTTACAAAACCATTTACCAAATAACTGAATTAAAAGAAAGCGTTGAACTGTCAGAGGTGCACTTTGGCCGATATTGAGTTTCACTCAAGTAAGCAATAGAAAAGTATTATCTAAAGCTTGGTAACATCAATGCCATAGATAAAGAATGCAACAGTGAAGATTTAAATCAATTTAGAGTCTAGTTCTTAGCAATTATAATGAGTTGATTTTGGAAAAAAAAAGGCATCCGTTGGGTGTTCCTTGTTAGTTAACGGGCAAAGTTCCAGTAGTTTAAATTGATTTTGATCAAGATTTGCTTTATGTTTCCCGTTAATTGGATACATTTATTGTTAAATGCAGATCTATCAAACAATTTTATGGATAAAAGACATTTTTTTTATGCAGAGTGGGTGAAGTAAAATGACTTTGGTTTTAGGAGAATACAATAAGTGTTCAATGCTATTCTTGTTGCATCATGTTCTTTTATATAATCTTGTCTGCTGCTGAATGTTGTTTGATACCCCAGCACAAAATTTTTCCGGTTTGAGTTTCTTTTATCTTAATTTTTGTTCCAAGAGCTTCAAGTAGCATTACTCAAAACAATATTTACAATTTTCTCATTTTGAGTATTCTTTTCTCATTGATGCAACATGCTATGTAGGAGGCTACCTATGTTTGGGAAGATGATGATAGCAGGTATGATTGTCTCATATTTCTAATCATTTTTATCTTTATATCTTGAGTCGTCAAGAAATTCAAATGAAATGAACTTAGGGCTGTTTGTTTTGTTGATTCTGCTATGTATTATTACGTTATCAGCAGATGTAACATTGTTTCATTTGGCGACATCTGCAGACAATTATTTTGTAATTGAAATTTAAATTATAATATAGTGACATCTAGATGTTGGCCAAATTTACAGCCATCTAGATGCCGACAAAATTCATCTACATCTAGAAATTGTCCAAATCTCCCAAGATCTAGATGTTAAATTGTGTAATGGTCAAAATAAATAATAGAAAAGAAAAGGAGGATTATAATAATCATTGATCATTTTAAATAAATTTTGTTATTTAGCAAGGCTTGATTATTTAAGAGGAACGTTACTTATGTTCTATGTGACAAATTTGATATTTTTTAAGAAGTTAACAATGCTGTTGTTAGGAAATAAACAAGGATATCGATAAAATTAAACCCAAGAAAGAGAAAGAATCTTGTGGCAAAACACTCAAAAAGCCCTTTTAGATTGATGAAATACAGAAGAAGATGACATGATACAATGGGTCTTCTATTGGAGAGGAAGATCTGGCTCTCCCAAATCTTTAGACGCCGCTAGAGCCCAAGCAAAAACTAAGAAAACCGAAATTTCAGCAAAAACAGAGATAAAACCTAACCCTAGCCGCTAAAGTCTACTTAAGCAATACAATAACTAGATAAAAATCCAAAACCACCCTTGCTATTTGAATTTTACCTCCCCCAAATCCCCTTAATTAAACTTGTGGACCTCACATAGAGTGGGCGGCAAAGAAGGGGGCAGAACCCTCCTGTTCCGCCTCATGTATACCTGGACTGGTCTTGTTTGGACCGATTGGAACGGTCCATGGACCGATTGGAACGGTCCAGGGACCGGTCTTATCAGCTATCCATACAAGAATTCCTTCAATAATGGAGAATAGCAACTCCTCTGATGAGGATGAATACATTCAAAGATCAATATTCAATAGATTGTATAGGATGAATACATTGCGAGACATTTGTACAATTGAGAGAAATATTGGTTAGCTGTGGAATGATAGTGATATGATGAATGTGGTTATTGTTGAATAGTTGGGGATATTTCGTTGAGGGGTTGAACATGCCCATAATTACGTTTAGCTGTATGAGTTTTTTTAAGATTCCCTATGAATAATAAGTTAATATTTTAATCTCATACTACAGTCAATCATGTCATTAGCACATTGATGAGTTAATTTGCCAGCAGTTAAAGTTGACTGCCTTATGTACAAGGCAACCTATAATTTTATCTTTTTATTTTAAAATGCTATTAGAGCCATATACGGTACACAACCTTGCTGTAATCAGTTGAGAATTGCAAAATATATACAGTAATAGAAGGGATTCACTTCTTATAATGTAATGGAAATGATCTCATTCGAGTGCTAATTTGTCTATATTGTATATGGCTGGGAAGGATATGCAATGAATACAGGGGTGATAAGAAAAGTATTATGTGGTTGACTTGTGCTACGCTAACGCGGATAAGCTCGTAGCACCTTTTAGAGGATATTGATATCATTTGAGTGAGTACTGTGACGACACATCTCATAGAGACTTAGTCGAGCAGTTGTACAATCATCATCATGCCTAGTTATGTAACATTGCTGAGATAGTATTTTGCATTTAGAAAGAGAGATTTCATGTGTCAACTCACATGAGATAATCTCCTTCTAGTGTTGAGGCAGATATTAGGTTTGTGCGAGTAGTGCTGCACAATTTATTGGTCATTATCATGGCTATAATCCCTATTTCAAAATGTCACAAACTAATATGCAACATGATAGTGAGTTGGGTGATGTAGAGAAGCTGATGATGTAGACCTTAATGTATATGCAGTAGTTGGGGAGAGAATTTGAGATATTGTGAGACATGTAATTGCCACTGACATTTGAGAAGTATGGGAGGATTTTTACTTCATTAAATAAAATTTAATTTGATTTATAATTGATAATTTACTAATTTGTTATTTTGATCACAGGAAATGACTCAAACGCATCACTCAACTTGATTAATAACATCACATTATCGAGGCAAAGGGAAATTATTGGTGTTCAAATGTATTATATTTTTAAATCTTTAGAAGATCTCATCATTCTTCAAAGAAGATCTCATCATTGTGGTGCAAGCAATTTGTGATTATCTTTATCTGCAATCATGCTACTTGTTTTCATTCTATCAATAAGATTTTATACTAAACCCTGTTTGAATTAATAGCCTTAAACTCTTAAGTAAATAACCAAATAGTTTGATTTAATTATTTTAACTCTCTGTCATTCCAAACAGCTTTCAGGACTTGATAAATTTGGATTTAGAGGATTTAGTTTACACTACTTGAGTTAAATCCTACTTGCAGTCCAACAGCCTATTAATCAAGACTGTGAATATGATAACGATTTGTGAGTTGCCGTCGAATTTTTTTGTGCTTTATAGGAATAGTTGTTAGATTTCATTGTTCAAGATTGTTTATATAAACAAAATCAAACCCAAGCAAATAAAAAACCTTCCCCGCAGTAATCTGTAATGCAAAAGCATAAATATTCATGTTAATTTGGTTTTTGAGATTATCGTTTACAATTTGGTGTTTGAGATTATCATTTCTTATTGTCTTAAGGCGTGTGTAAATTGATCAAATAAATTTTCATTTTAATCAATCTGCATGGTTTACCTTTATTGCTTTTATCACATATTTGAGTTGCTTAATGACAGATACTCTGTTGACAATATGCCCCTCTATGACTCTACCGATGAGGAGACAGATTCTAACTTTATCAAGGCCATTGTTCAATCAAATGAGGGTACAACGACTGAGACAGAAATTGATGAGTCGCTGAGAAGTACCTATGACACTGATTGTGAGATTCTTTCTCAGGCCTTGCCAATTAACGTGGAACCACTGAGCTCTGTGCCTATGGAAATGGAAGAGGAAAAGAATGACACAAATGAACTCAGTAATTTTTATGTGCATGATGCTCAACAGAGCCCTCCACAAAAAACTGCAATGGTTTCTCGAATTCGAAACAGAAGTGTTTTCCGTAACTATCAAATACAGTCAAGTACTTTGTCTAAGAGCTTGCCACCTTACTCTAATGGAAAATTGAAAAATCATGTGAGAAGACAGGTCAATGTGAAGTTTATCTGCGAACGTTTAGCATCAAAGGAAGCATGCGATGAACTTGTTTCTTGTGAGGTATGCTTAATGTCATAAACTCTAATTTTTTAATATTTGGTGATTACTGTTCAAATTATCAATGTTATTTCCTCCAACACGCGTTGCAAGAGTTGCTTACATGGAGTTTCTCTGGCCAAATAATGTTAACTCTTTGAAATTTAATTCTTATGATGAGTTATGTGTTGCCAATTTTTTGTCTATGGATGTTAATGGATGTTATGGATGTTGTCAGATTGATCAATATGAGTCAAGTTAATATTTGGATGCGCTTAAGGTGGCAATTGCTTCTCATGATTGAATTGATGATTCTGATGGGCTTAGGAAGCACATTGTTTGGAGTTGCCCTTCTAGCTGTTCTTATTTGCTTAAAACTCCACCAAATTTTCTTCACACTTGCCTATAGTATTAAGCTCATTCATCATCAATCTGCTTATTCCAGAAAGCGGATTGAAGAAACTTTGGTGGATTGATGATGAGTAAATGGCCTCCTCAAGCTTCAAATGTGTAAATTTCCACCTCATCATCAATCAGGTAAAATGCCTTCTACCAATAACCCTATCGAATAAGATTACTCATCATCAACACGCCATATTCTTATTTTTCGGCAATTTTTGTGATGGTAATTGTCAGCTACTTATCAAAGATGGTCACAAGACACTTTATTCATATGAACACCTATAGACGCTTGGACATTTGATGTTGTAGTGTTGGCTATCAGTTATCTCTTGGAAAAGTCGACCTTCTCTATTCATAGCCTTCTCAGTGTGTACAAGAGAACTTTGGAATAGTTTCTGTGAGGTGGATTAGGTTTGCTATTTTTTCTCTGATGCTTGATGCTAGACGAAGGTTTATTGAGATATTAGGTAGAGACTTTTGATGGGTGCAAGCCACTACAGATAATCACCTTTTCTACACTAGTGAGAGAACTCTTGATTGTGAAATTTGTTTAGACTCAATTTTAGGTTCAAATTTAAAGTTTGGGTTTGAATTGAATTAATTGAGGTGAACTCGATTAAGACCTCATGATTCCATCCTCCCGGGTATACTAATTAGTCTAGTTTTCCAAAGTCGAGTGCTTAAAACCACAACTTCTAAGGAACCTGATAATATTCATTTGTCGCTTCTTCTCAAGTATAATACCCCCCAAAAAAAAAAAAAAAAAAAGTAAATATAATTATGCATGAAGTTTTTGATGTGAAACTACTAGGAGTTACTTGCGAAATTAAAAAGGAACAATTGATTAAAACATGCTATTGAAAGTTATTGCTTGCAAATACAGAAGAGTTAGGAATCTAAAGTAATCAACTTGCTTAGGCCAAAGAAGCGCGTTTGATATCAGCCGAACAATCCAATCAAAATTCAAGACAATAGTAAATACTATGTACACATAATATAATCCATCACTTAACAATGAGAGATTCACCTTGAGTACCTTCTCACTCAATCACTCTTAGGTTTTAGCGGAGAAAGATGAACCATACGAAGAAGGATATTACCACTAGGAAGACGGCGCCGAGGACCTTTGTTGATGGAGCGGTGGCCGATGGTGGAGGAGGCGGTGGGTGACCGACGATTATCCAACGACCCGATGGAAGGTGCTCTTCAATTGTCAATGTTAGTTGGTATAAGATGTGGCCGATGTATCCTTCAACAGTCTCGTCGTTGCTAAAGAAGACGTCAAAGAACGGGGATCCAAGAATATTCGTCCTCCCTTGCTCGTCGAAGACAAATCCGTGGTCGACCTTAGGGTCGGCCATACACCATTGGTAGGAGGGAGGAAAGAACTCGTTTCCTTTTCTTAGCTTCAAAAATCATGAGGGTTTAGGTTTGCTAAGGGAGAAGAGACAAGTGGAGAGGGTGGCCAAGGGTGGAGAAGAGGGGCGGTTTGGATTAGGGAGAATTAGGTTAGGTTAGGGAGAGAGAGGAAAAGCTTTAATCCAAATCTAAAATTAGTTTCAGATTTTAAGTAGATTTGGAGGGAATTAATTTGAAATTTGAATTCAAATTGAGGGATTGGGAGCTTTAATGGGAATTAATGGGAAAGCCATCAAGGGGTGGCCGACGGCATTGAGGGAGAGGGAGGGAATTGGGCAGTTTCTAAACAAGGTTTGTAAATTAGGAAAGCTAGCAATAGATCCAATCTATTTGAATTTAAATTGAATTAATGATTAAATACTTTCATAATTAGGAATTCTAAATATGGAAAGAACTTGAAATTCAAATTTGAAATTCAAATGGGATTAAACCATTTCCTTTTCTTGTTGGGGTTAATGTAGGAAGTCATTAAGTTGATGGGGATCACCATAATGGTGGGAAAACATGGGGTGGCCGGTAGCAAGGGTGATGGGGAGGAGTTGGTTGTTGACCTGTAATAAACAAAAAACATGGGGTGGCCGCACGACTCATTGAAGTCGTTAAAGGAATGAAGCAACGGAGCTGAAGCTCTTTTTCTCTCATTCTCGCTCCATCTGTCGCTCTCGCTCCTCTTCTCCAATCCCTCCTACTCCTGTGTGGCCGCTCGACTCAGCACCTTCGACGACTTCCAATTCTTGGCGGATAGGAAGTTACGCCATTTCGATCGGAAGCAAGAATTGGAGCTCGCCGGCAGTGAAGTTTGTTCGATCCCGCTCTTGATGACGTCCTTTCTCGTCGGATCGAAAGTTACGACATTTTGATCGGGTGCAAGAACAGAGCTCGCCGGCCATGAGGTTACTCCCTCTCATTCGCATGCTTCTTCGATCCTCTGTGGCTGTGCGACCTCACTCCAGCAACGACATTCCCTTCCTGTTCAATCGAAAGCAACAACAGGAGCTCACGGGCTGCGGGGGTAACTTTCTCCCTTGCATACGTTCCATCTCCAACTCTTTCGTGGCTGGTTCGACTTTGCTCCTTGAACGACTTTCCCTTCCTGCGGCTCGAAAGTTACGACATTAAGATCGGAAGCAAAGCAGGAGCTTGCCTGCGTGAAGGTAACTTCGTCCCTTTCGTGCACTATTCCGGCCAAATCCCGTAAATGACAGAGGGGGTAGAGGGAGAAAGGGTTTAATTTATTTTAATTAAAATTAATTTTAATTAAGTATAATTATTATTATTAATTATAATCATTTTAATTAATTATTGTTATTGTAATTAATTATAATTATTTAAATTAATTATAATTAATTATAATAAAATTTAATTTTAGCTATAATTAATTATTATTAATTAAATTTAATTAATATTAATTAATTATGATTAATCAAAAATCATAATTAATTATGTTAATTAAATATAAATAATTATAATTAATTATTCTAATTAATTGTAATTAATAATTAATAGGTATAATAAATTAGAAATGATTATAATTAATTAATTATAATTAATTATTATTAATTATAATTAATATATAAACAAAATAAAAAAGCATGCCTACCCCTCTTGCCTCGATCCTCGAGCCGACACCGCCGACAGCCGCCGGTCTTCAAGGTATACATTTCTAACTTAAACCCCATCCTCGATGCACTTGACGAGCCGGTGGATCCCCTATATACGCTCTTATAGCACAGTGGGGGAGAATCCGGTGCGACATGTGCGACGAGGCGAGTAAGCCCTATACACGCTCTTGTAGCGTGGTGGGGACGGTCCTCGACCTCGACATCGGCGCCAACGACATCGGCGACTCATACGACGAGGTGGGTAAGCCCTATACACGCTCTTGTAGCGTGGTGGGGAGAGCTACTGGTGTTCTCGTACGGGTACTCCTGAAGGCCCCATACACGCTCTTGTAGCGTGGTGGGATGAAAATTTGTACGGCCGCGGTGTCTAAGGACACCTACCATACACGCTCGAATAGCGTGGTGGGAAGGCCCAGCTTCCCTATTTTCCCCCAAACGGGGGATATGCCGGGGTGCTGACAAAATTTTCACTGAAATGTACAAAGACTTGAACAATTTGAAGACCTCATTGGACAACAATATAAAATACCTGTACTTGAACAGAAATGTACAGAACTTGGACTCAAATGAACAGTGGACTTCTGGACCTAAATCTGAACAAAAATCTAAATGATTTCTAAAGGTCAAACTCAAATGAAATAAAATCAAACTGAAATTCAAATCAATATGATTGTGAACTTAAACTGTACTAGAACCACAGTGGAGCTTGAACTACATAAGAGACATGAACAAGCAGTTGAACTTGTACTTGGAACTCGAACTGTGCAGCATCAGGGGACCCGAACATAGAACTCAAGTTTGAACTCAATTTAAAAATGACATCAAATTGAACCAAAGTCTTGTACTCTGAACTCAAGCTAGATCCAAGTTTGACATGAACAATAAGGAGCCTGAACTTTCAAGGATAACAGGGGAGACCCAAGCATGAGTTGAACTTTGAATTCGGGCCCGATTGAATACATAAGACTGGGACTTTGGATGAACGAACCAATCAAAGTCTAAGTGCACAGTCGTCCAAGCTAACAACAAGTTGCAAGTGAGAGATGAAATTCCAGTGTACACGAAAGATGAATGCAACAAACTCCTACAACAGTCCCTACGAGGTTAAAAGCAATGTGCTTACAAGAATAACAAATGGTTGCAGAATGCATGTGTGTCCTACATGTACTGTTGGAATCTCCTACGACAATCCCTATAAATGCTTGTTGATTGAGGAAGGCAATACTGACGTTTGATAGTGGAAGACCCGTCCCTATAAACAAAATACAATCATCAAGCCACCTGAGATTGGTGACAGGTGGGCATGATGTAGGAACAGTGGGTCTTCTACGAACATCTCTAGGAGGTCGTAGCAAATACAACGGATCCCTACAAACAAACACGAGCCGCTTGTGGATAACAATAGTGGGTATATCGTAAGCACATCAAATCACTGTGGACACAAGTACGGATATCACCTACGACAGTGGGTGATTAAAGTGCTGTCAGTACACCGGGTACAAAGGCAACTCGATGTACGAAAAATGACACCCCCTGGCAGAATGGAGGAAATGCTTGAACAAATTAGAACCAAACTTCCTGGTGTTCCAAAGTCTCTTTTTAGTGCTATACCCGAGAAGAAAATAGTTATGGTGCCCACAAACACCGGGAATGACAAATCCATTACACTGATCATCTTAAAAAGAGTTATGTACAAAACAACAAACTTCAAAATCCAGGAAGTCCATCCCCGGTGAATGAGAAAAGGGGAGAAAATATCAAGATGAGAAGACGCCTCGTAACACCAAGAATCCAACGCCACCGAATCCGCAACACTCGTATTAGCGGACAGAAGGCGTGTATAAGCTCTCAAATGAAATGTTGTGCATTCAAATGACAGATACATGCACAACTACAAATATTTCAAAATATCCCTACACGTGCACCATAGTTTGTATACACATAGGTACACAACGGATAAATACAATCTCAACCCGCGTAGGCCCCGACGAACGTGTCATTGGTACACACGTGATGTCTAGGGATGCTGCGCGGGTCAACAAGTGAATTCAAGTTCGAACCTGATCCTTCTATACGGGTCAATAGAAGTCGACAGGGTTCGAACCAACAAACAAGTATACAGTCGCGATGGCTAGTATATTTGTTTTATTGCATTCATATTAGACTTTCAAGGCCTATAATTAAGAGAATTCATTAAACAAAAGGCATGAAGCCTAAGAAATCCGATCCTCCTAAGTAGATAAATAGGAGTAGACAGGGTTCGAGATATCGGATGAATATACGGTCACGGAAGTTGACCAGAATATTTATTTTGTACATTCATATTCGGCCTTCAAGGCTTTCAACAAAGAAAATTCATAAACAAAGGCATGAAGCTTATGAAACCCGATCCTCAGTCAATAGTTTGTCTGAGTTGACAAGGTTCAATCAACAAATGGAAATGACCCCAAACACCTCGATGATGGCCGTGTTGATTGCATATCTCAACCAAAGGGGTTCATTTCAAATAATCCAAAGCTCCACTCAAATACCCATAAAATCCAAAACTCCACAAAAATTCCAAATCTCGAAAATCCAAAAATGCAAAAATCTCAAAAATATTTAAAATTGAAATTATGTATCCATACTTAAAGCAAAATCTATCCACCCTCCGCAACAGTTTGCCGAGGTGGACAAATTAAAATTTGCTTAAGCTCACAAAGAGGCAAATGCTTAGTCGAAAATATCACTAGGATCCATTCTCAAACAATCTACTGCCAGTAAGGACGTGGTACGTGTCCTTTAACTGGCGGTTTGCCGCCAAATGGCACCGCAGGATAAACGATTAAACGGTTATGACCCTGGGCCCTCTGAACTGAGTGGTTTTGCCGTCAAATGGCACCACGCAATACCGGTTATGGCCAGAGCCAATATGTTCCTTAGTGGCATCAAATCCTTGAGAAATGAATCAATAGGATATGATTGATAGGGCACAAAGCCCTTTGTCAGCTAAGGTGGATTCAAATTTGTCCCCTTAGACAAACATTCATCCCAGGTCTACAAGGTCCCCTTGGACGAAGCAACCCATGGCTTCCGACATGGATCCTTCTGTCAGGTTGGGTCGACTACCTCCTTTGACTAAGTAGACTAGGGACCACGATGGCCTGGGACGACGGAACCATGAGATCTTGATCGGGTATATCATCCACTCCCCCACCATCCGCTTTAAGTGAAAGATGTTGGAAATTTCTATTTTTAAATATCAAAATCTTCAAATTCTCCAATCCCTATGCCCATTGCTACTACTATATGCCAGATAACACGTATCTCTACGTATCTAATTGATGACTAGCCTTAATCGAAAGTTCTCTCTCATCACCAGGAGGGGTAATTAACTATAGGGGCTTGCGCCTATAGGAAACCAGAACTCAGATCATAAAGTCCTCGTAAAATGAGGGCGAAATCTCTGGGTAGTGTCTTATCTACAAACTCATCTGCCTTCCAAAATTTACCCCGGAACTTAGTTCGTTAAAACTCCATCGCCGAATAAAAAGAAAAGGTGGGGAGGCCGGGGCCGAATTTTCGGAGCCCACATTGGTGTCGGGTTGGGTGGGGAAAGGGCTTAGGCCGGCGGGTGGTGCTTTGGAATGGGAGTTCGAATGGACTTAAGGGTGGTATTTCGGAGGCGGGGTGGTCGTGAAGGTGTGGAAGAACGTCGGAAGTTGAAGACGGGGAAAGAAAAAGAAACAAATAAGAAAACCACGAGCCACAGACTCTTCCGATGACTGGTGGGTATTGCGCTTGCCCACTCGTTGGGTTCTCCCTTCTCTCTAGTGCACTCACAAGAAGAAGAAGAAGAAGAAGACAAAATAAAATATCATATATCATTCATAAAAAATTCTTACAACACATTAGACCACTATATATAGGTCTCAAACATGAAAAATGAAAAGTACGCAATTGCCCTCTGGGCTACAATAATAAGACAATTCCCCAAAGGGGTAAATTCAGAAAACAACAAAACTAAATAAACATAACACGAAGAAATGCAGCAAAAGTAAAAGCGCTGAATCATAGCCGTAGATCTGCGATTCTTTTGTCGATAAACTTATCGGTTACGTCTGTCGATGTCCTCATCAGTTTTCCTCAAAATATACATATTTTACTATTCCTCCGTAAAATGTTAAAGTTATTTTTATTAAATTCTATTTTTAATTTCAAGCATTTTGATTCTAGTCTTAAGTTTTGAAAAACTTGAAGTGTTGAGATAGTTTGGATAGGCTATTTTCTACTCACTTGTTCTTGACAGAAGTATTTCATAATGGATGTTAGTAAGAGATAGGTCTGTTCATATTCTCCTTCTCTGTTACACTCCATATTAATTGTATGGGGGTCAAAATGGTGTGTGACAGAAATTGATATCAAATCTAAATCAAATCTAAAGGAAGCATAATTGGATTTAGAAATGAAGTAGAATAAGATAAAATGTTGATTTATACATAGCTATAGGTTGGATTGAGTTGATTTGAATTTTGCATTCATTCTACTCATTCTACATGTATAATGTTGTTTAATGCTTTAAATTGATCACATATATTAAAATGATCGCATGTATTATATAAATCGATCATCTATATGCATAAAAATAAATATGCCTGAGGAATTGCCATAAAGAATGACTGGCCAATCATCCAAGCCAGATATAAAAATAGAAATGAATGAGGGGAACAAGTCTAAGGAACTTCATGATATTTTACACCTGATCTCAGAAGTGGTGGATAAAATAACATCTATGGAGAAGTTGTGAGGGTATTCAGAGACTGGTTTATTCCTCCTTCGGCCAGACTAGCTCTATAGGATAAATTCTTCAATCTAACTTAGGGTTCCGGGACAATTATGCAATATGATGCCGAATTCACTTCTCTGTCTCGCTATGCACCTCACTATGTCAGCACTCAGGAAGAAAAAATATCATAGATTTTTTAGAGGCCTTAGAGACTATTGTGACTAGCATTGACACCTTTTGTCAGTGTGGGAAGAGGCATTCAGGCTAGTGTTTAGTGTGTTATGGAAAATGCTTTAAATATG
This sequence comes from Dendrobium huoshanense, assembly GCA_016618105.1. Classification (NCBI taxonomy): domain Eukaryota; kingdom Viridiplantae; phylum Streptophyta; class Magnoliopsida; order Asparagales; family Orchidaceae; genus Dendrobium; species Dendrobium huoshanense. The sequence continues at coordinate 64,307,754 of CM028344.1, forward strand.
ACAAATTGGGTCTTCACAAGGTGGACTACCCTCAGGAGAAAAGAAGCAATGCCAGACCATAGGGATATCAGGAGTAGGCACAACAGTGGAGATGTCTTGAAGGCAACCAGGAAGGGAAAACTTAGTATCAGGAAAAGCTAGCAGTGCAAGGGAAACAACTAGTTTAGATACAAGGAGAAGCATACCTGTGAAAGCTCGAGTGTTTGCGATCACACCTCAGGAAGCCAAAGATTCAGAGGAGGTAGTTACAAGTATACTTAAGCACTGAAGCATTCATTCCGATCCCTATTTTTCCCATCCGTTTCTCTGGAATTCAAATGGCTAGCTGTGAGCAGGAGCTGGTGGATCCACGAGGTTTGTTGGGACTGCTGCTTTGATTGCTGAAATGGGGGCAAGGCAATAATGTTGGTTGAAATTAGAAATTCTGAATTTTTGTCTTGATACTGGATGCTGAAATTGGTGTGTAATTGCTGAAATCATGGTTTGCCATCAGTAATTGCTGAATTTCGGTGAGGGATGGCTAAATTGAAATTAATGTTGCTGAATTCCATTTGCAAAAAGCAGAAAAACAGCTGTTGTCATGAAATCTGTTATGGAAAAGGGGTAGAAAGTTAAAATCCGGAGGGAAAGGAAGAGGAAAAAGAGAAAAGGGAGTAGTCGGATTGAATGCAGAGAAGTTTAGTGAAAGTTGTTTACAGAAGGAAAATAAGATAGTGTCTAGGAGAACAAATTCATTGTGAGGTGAGACCCAACCTGTAGTATAAGAAATGAGAGCATTTTTGTGTACTTGATGTAAGTGCAATGTAAGTGTAATAACAATCATTTTGGATTTAGCATGTTGTATGTTTTAGCATTTTTTGAAATGTGATGCTGAATTATGATGCTTCAGAAAGATATTACAAATGTAGGGTACAAACATATGCACATTATGAAAAGTAAATGTTAATGAAATAAATCATAGATGTGGTAGAGGCTATGTAGTAATTTGATAATTTAATTGGCATTTTGATTATTTATATAGTTGGAAATATATTTTAGTCCTCTTGGGTTGCTTAATGATTTATCGTTACACTTGGGTTGAATTTAGAATTCTTTTCCACTTGTTAATATTTTTATTGAAGCACTTGTATAAACAATAATGCTCTTGTTTGCCAATAATTTTCATTGAAGAAAATATATAATAGCTCTTTTGTATTATTTAAATATTTGCTTGATGATTTGTTGCCTCGACACATATTGAAAGCATTGACATGATCATCAATTCACGGGTAAGAGTATCATAAAATTTTACATTATTATGGAAATATGTTTTCTATATTTGAAACTCCCTCAGACATTATTTATAATTATAGTCAAGGATTATTTTTTCCATTTAAATTTGTTCATTGTGCTTGTTTGTGTGTAATACTTATATAAAGTTTTTATGTTAGCTCAACAACCATTACAGGACTTTAATCTTAACACTTAAGGAGGCTCAAGACCTTTACATTCATTTTTATATAGATATTTTGTCTTGTGAGGTGAGGATCGAGATTCATGATTATTGCTAAATAGAAGGCCTAATAGTTCAAATTTTGCGTGACACCTAACATTGGGCTTATAACTCACTTTCTCATCACTACAGTTTAGCAATATGGATTTGACAGTCTTGCCCTATAGGCAAGATGGCTGGATGGAAAGATTTTTTTAGACGGTTGATTGACTTGATTATCATTTGATTAATGCTTCAACAATGAATTTGTTGACTTCATGTTTGATGAACAAAATTCAATTTTATTAACTAATCATTCAAGCCTTTGAACTTGCCATTTAAATTTTGATTAAATAATTGAGTTTTAGAATTTATTTCAATTAACATCAATCTAAGTGATTAGTCACTTAAACCAAAAAAATCAATGTAGTTTGATTGCTCAATTAGCAAATTAAACCTTGGCTTTAACTGGCAAGATGCTCAACAATTTGATTAAAGAGTACACTACAAGATTTTGATGTTGTGTGTGAAGAGGCGGAGGATTAAAAAAGTATCAATGTAGCATTAGCAGGGAACATTTTGCACAAGGATTTAGAAAGTGCTCATAAAACTATGGGTGAGTGCTTTATTTAGGATGAAGCTAGTAGTTATTGAATATTATAGAGACAAGAAAAATAAGATGATTCCTCTCATGAATTCGGTGGGTTTTATGATTTTATCATGCTTTGATAGATATTTTAATAGAGTATGACATCACTTACATCATAGGAAGGGTTATGAGATGTGCCTCGACAGTTTTCATGGTGAGATGCTACATGATTTATATTTTTTAAGTTCAAGAGAGTGAGATAAGGCTTTATCTATTGTTGGCATGATTAAATTTGAGCATTAGTGAATATTGTGCTAGGGTTGCGTGGAGAAGACAAAAGAGGACTTTTTACGTGCATAGTAGGTGAAGACATGTGAGTAGGGGAAGACGCATGAGAGCAACAATGAGAGAGACTGAAAGGAGGAGCAAGTGAGGAGGATGGGTATGATAGATGGGCATGAGTGCGAGCAATCAATGATGGAGTGACTTTGGGCATAAGAGAGAGGGTTGACTTGCTCAAGGGTGGGCACTTAAATGAAGGAGGAGGGAGTTGGGAGGTGGGCAATCTCAACAAGAGAGCACAAGGGAGAAGAGTTGGAGTGTTACTAGAGAGGCACGTGTGAGTGGACTAAGAATTACTAGAGCTGGTCATTAAGAGGTTAAGATGTTGAAGGCTGAGCACAAGGCAGATATGGGAGGGTTTTGTAGCATGTAACATGTGAGGGAATTTAGAGTATAGGGTCTTGAGGAAGACATTCTAATGGCTGATTTATAGCTGTTGTATTACTCGGATGCCTTACTCTGATGTTCAATGTGCTAGTTTATGAATTTGAGGCCTTAACCTTCTAATGTAATGTTGGGATAATTTTGATGGAAGATATATGGGAGTTGTATAGCCCTGATGTCACGTCATGATGCTCACCATGCAACCTTGTTTTTTTGACGTCTTGAACTCTGAGCATATCGTCGGAACCTCACCATGAATCTTTTGGAATTGTTTTAGTTGGATGTCAAACCTTGGTGTTCAACATGCAACTTTAGGTTAGTTTTAAATCTTTTGGAATGTGAGTCATGTAATGAAGCAGATTGTCTTCTGTATCTTTAAGAATGATATGTTGCGAGATTTATAGTCACTTGTAAACTTCTTTAAGTTCTTATTTTCCTTGGATGTAATTGAGCACCTTATAGATAGAGTCTTAACATTTTGAGTGCCCATCATGATCTTCTGGAGATGGGTTTCTGAGAAAGAAATTCCCCACGCATTATGCTCCTGTATTCACCATGCGACATCCATTGTTTGACTCAAAATTTTTAGAGTGCGAGTCCTCTATTGAAGATTTTTTTTGAGAAGCCACTTATTATCTTTATCTTAAGATTGCATCATACTTTTTAAGTATAATCTAGCGGAGATTTTATGGTTGACTTGCTGACTCTTTTGAAATCCTTTTCTCCTTAGTGGTTGTGGAGAGAATTGTAACTAGAGGTTTAAACCTTTGGGCTTGCTTCTATGAGCTTCTAGCAATGGATATCTGAACGATGTAATGCTCAAATGTCATGCCTTATTATTTACCATGTGATATCTTTTTTAAGACTTGAATCTTTGGAATCGCAAGCCTTAACTGGAAGAAGCCTTTCTAAGAAGCCACCCGTTATGTTTGCATTAAGGATGCATCTTTGTATCTTTGATGAAAACCTAATGAGAGACTTTTAGTTAGTTTGCCAACTTTTTTGATGAATCCTCTCTCCTTATTGGTTATGGAAAATGTATAGATAGGGGAGGATAACGGCTACTTCTTCTATGTCTTACAAGGTAGTTTGGCTGGGATCCTCCTAGAATGATTATTTTAGAATAATCCTTGTATTATTCCTCTTGATCCACCATAACTTCTTAAGGTCATTTAGGGTCAAGCTTCTAGTATCTATTTTTAGGCTAGACTTTAGTCTTGAGAACTCAACCCCTATGAATCATTCATGCTCTATATAAAGCCCCTAAGTGGCCTGAGCAAAAATGGAGAGATAATGTAGTCCTTAGAAATTTGATCACTCAGGAAAAACCAATGTTATAGAGACTGAGTCGTAACATCTAGGGATGATTAGTAACTGTGGATTGCTTCATCTCAAATAACCTAGATAGGTTGAAGGATAGGTATGTGTCAATGATGTATTATTGATATTGATGTTGACTCTTTAACTTGCAGAGGGCTTGATGTGCCAATTTTTTACTGAATAGTTTAGAGGCATAAAGTATAGCCACTGTGGTTCCACATATTGGACATAACCAACAAATACTACGAGGCATGACATGATCATCAATTCATCACAATGTTTGACTAAAAAAAGCATGTTGAAGACACATGAAAATTTTGATTTTTGTGATCTTAATTAGTGGATTTGAATTTGATTGGTGGGCTTGTTAGCATGAAAATTTGCATGAGTTTAAGTTAGGTTGGGGTTTACATCTATTGTAATACTTAAGTTAATTCATTGGGCTTAGATTCATTAGAAAGCCTGTGAGCAAGACTCAGAACTTCAAGGATGAGGAAGCCTAATAATATGGGGATTTACGACCATACTTTATATGTAAGGTGACCCAATTGGTTTAGTTTGATGGTCTTGATGGCTAGGTGTTGATCTTATTAATTAGGGTGAGACTTCCACCTTTTGAAGGCCTTTAAACAGGACTTACAATGTTTAGAATCAGGAAAGCCTGATGATTTATTGATCGTGCTTGTTTGTGTTTAGTTCTTATAAAGATTATGACTTAGCCCGCTAGCCATAATGGAACTTATAAACCTAGCTCTTACGGAGACCTAAGATATAAGTTCACATTAATTTTTATATCGATGTAGGGTAGGGATCGAGGTTCACGATTTATATATATATATATATGATGTTGTAGAGAATTTTTTTTGGAAACCATCTTACAATTTTGGCGAAGAATTTTCCTTTTTTCAAGTGGAATGAAGTTTCTTCAATATTTTTTTTCTTTTTTCTTAGGTATGTATTATAATAGTTCATTCATATCTTCCCCAAAATTTTTAACTGAGGATTAGAAGCATTAATAATATTTAGAGCATCTTCACTGACTTATTACTAAATTTATTCAGCTAAAATTTTATCTTTCAACCCTATCTTACCCACTTCCAAACTAAACTTTTTTATTAATCAATGGGATAATCATAATGCAAGTAATTTGAACCCATAAAAAATAAACTTATCTAAATACTGGGCCCTGGGTTCTTTCACCTCCATATTCTTCAAAGCAGAGAAGCTGAACCAAGAGCAGCGCCTTCTTTTGTTGTGTTTTGTAGTGCTGTATGAAATTAAATTAATATTTCATTAAAATAGATGAGTTGCTTTGTAGTTTAGGCTTCTTTTGAGACTGCTTTCTCACTGCTTCTTAAAGCAATTTTTCAGTATAAAATTTAATTTTTACTAAAAAAACTAATTTAAGAAGCAATAAAAAAGCCGTTCAAACGAAGCCTTAGTTATATACAATCATGAATCTACATCATGAGCTTTTCATTCTACATTTTCCACAAATTAAATTTACAATGCCAAACTTCGGAATGCAAAGTAGAAGAAAAGCATCACCAAACAAACCCTAGGTGAGAATTGGCTTTCAAAATTTCCAATGTTTGCTGATCTTTGGCTTCGTTTGGAACGACTTTCTTCTAATTTCTTAAAATAAATTTTTAGTACAAAAATAAAATTTTTGTATAAAAAAATTACATTAATAAGTAAAAATTTCCAATGTTTATTGAACTTTGGCTTTGCTTGGGACGACTTTCTTCCAACTTTTTAAAATAATTTTTTAGTACAAAATATAAAACTTTTGTATTAAAAATTTATTTTAAGAAGCAATGAAATATATATCATGTAATCATAAAAATTTGTCATTCGGCACAAGAATTGATGCTTCACAAATTTTTTTATTTTATTTTAATCATCTTTACAGGAATTGAAAAATCAGGCTACCTCTCAACTGGATTGTTTGTATGATGAAATAAGACCAGCTATTGAAGAGCGTGAGAGGGACAGTCAAGATAGCGTGTCAACAAGCATCGCAGAAAAGTGGATCGAAGCCAGCTGCAATAAGCTAAAAACTGAGTTCGATCTACATTCTGCTATCATCAAGAACATCTTCTGTACTCCCCGCAGAACTTGGAGTCCCCAAGCACAAGGGGCCTTAGAAAATGGTATCAAGTATTTAGAAAATGGCCAGTCAAAAGATTAATGAAGGCTCCGTTTGGGACGGCTTTCTTTCTGCTTCTAATAGTTGTTTTCTAATGTAAAAATTTTAATTTTTAAACTAAAAAGTTGCTTTAAGAAGCAGTAAAAAAGCTGTCCCAAGCAAAGCCAAAATCTCTCTAACCAGTAGTTTTAGGTTTTGTTTGGGACAGCATTCTTTGCTATTTCATGAAGCAATTTTTTAGTACAAAAATTAAAATTTGTGTACTAGAAAGCTACTTTAAGAAGTAAAAAAAAGAAAATTTCGTCCCAAACGAAGCTTTAATTAAGTCCATGTTGCTCCCAAAACAAGAAAGATATTCTGGCAGTTTATTCATTGTAGGGTATTTGTTGCAGGCGATTAGCACAGCAAATCCACCATTGATTGCATTATTCGGATTTTATTAGCTTCTTTTGTGTATTTTTATTTTTAATACAATCGTAGATTTCACTATTTCATGTTGCTTTTAAGCTTCCAGAATGGAATTTGTTCACTTCTATCCATTTGTTTGAGTCAATTTTAAAACATTTTATGGATTCATTATCTATTTATTTTCGAAGCCTGGGTTTTAATTAAATTATAATTAGAAAAATATTCAGAATTTATACAATATATATTTATATAATTGATTTAAATTTATAAAAGAATTATATAAAAGGCACCAAATTATTACTAAATGAACATTTGTAATGCTTATTGTAAGCTATTGATAAAAGAAAGAAGTATCCCAATCTTCACATATGTGATTGGAATTTTAATTGGTTAATTTTTTTTCCCATAAAGAACAATACAGCTATAAGACTATTCGAAGTACAGAGCAGCTGAAGAAAATTGTCTAACATGAAGGGCATTAGGCATCAACAAAATTGTATTAGTAGAAGCAGATACTATAAAGAAGCTTCCTATTATGCTGCTGCTCAAATGCAGCCACAATATCATCAATTGAATCTTCCCAGAAGTCCACAGCTTCCAGCTGCAAAAGCATGAATGCAATTTCGTCAATGAACTATTGCATACGCTAACAAGTTGCTTTCCTGAAAAATCAGCTTTTAAAATGGCTTTCATATTGCTTTTTAAAATAAATTTTTAGAAAAAAATTATAATTTTTGTACTTAAAAATTGATTTAAGAAGCAGTAAGATAGTCGTCCCAAATGAAGCCTTAAGACCAACGTTGACATTTCGGCTTCGATTGGGACGGCTTTTTTACTGCTTTTTAAAGCAGAAACTATTTTAAGTAGTAGTCCTAAAGGAAGCCTTCCAAACAATGAATCCTATTGATTGCATTTTGGAAGTTGATCAGCATAACTAAAATCTCTACAGCATAATACATTTTGGTAGCACTCATTGGAACAAAGTGATTACCTCTTGGCATAAATCAACAGCAAGCTTGGCTCCAATGGCAGCCTCTTCATGGTTATCTTTGACCTCCAAGTTGATTACGAGTACACTTTTCATCAATGAATGTTTGCGATTGTTCAAATCTGTATAAATGTGTACAAAGATCAGGATGTTCAGATGTTTATATAAAGAGAAAAATCACATCAAAGGTAGAATGCAAAAGAACAAGGGAGTGTGGAGAGACTGGGTGTTCAAATACAGTTCCTTGTCCAAGTCAAACAGAAAGGTAGCATGTTTCATCAAAATAAAAAAATTTCCGGAAAATTTTATAAAGTATTAGTTGAATAATGCAGGTCACTTGAAATGATAACCAGAGATAACATACAGGACAAATATTGAATCAAGAACATTGATTATAAACTCTTGAATTACTTTGAGAAAAGCGCAATAGATGTATAATTAATCAAATGTTATATTACACTTGTCTCAATGCAAATCCAAGGATTTTAAAACTCATCATTATTAAATTGTGATGAAGATACTCTCACCCAGTTCTTTTACATTTTCAATCACAACTAACAGTAGTCCGGCGCATGTTGCATATTAAATTTTCTTTGGGGATATTTAAGATCCTTGATCTCTTATTTTTTAGGAGAAATTATTTTGTGCGGATGCCAAAAGCTATCAAGAGACCAACCAAATGTGCTACGTCACCCCCTGCTCGATACCGTAGCTCGGTAATGCTCAGTACTCGGCTCGGTACTGTTGATGTGATGCATTCTGATTGATTTCCTAACAATGAACTGCGTTTGACGTCCGCACAGAATAATTTCTCTATTTTTTGGCTATAGGCAACACCAGTTTCTAATTGGCTGGTGGTGATTTGCATATCTCAAATGGGGCTATCAAAAAGCTCATCATTCACGGGTGTTCGGCAAAATTAAGAAGCCTGTGTTCAATTCATTCGTTAAGTGAGCAAGAAGCACGAATAGGTATTTTGAGCATGATTTATATTTTTAAAATTCACTAATCCGTTCATACTTAGCTTGTTATTTATTTATTTTCATTTGTTCAAAATTGGCTAGTGTTGGCTTGTATTTAGTTCAAATTATAAAGAGCCAAATACGAACACATTGTTCACGAAATATTTCAAACATGGGTCGAATACAAACACTACCAACTGCTCAAGCTTGGCAAGTTTACAACTCTAAGCGATATGATTATCTTTGTCTAAGAGACTCCCACAACCAAAATTTTGAGTGCTTTCACATTCAATTTGACAAATGCATATAAAAATACATCAACTTTATGCACCAAACTAAGCATGAAAAACATTAAACATTTGCTGAGAATATAATATAAACAGAACAATGCAAACACTGAACCAAGCTAAAAAAGATTACATATAGAAAAGTCATAATCAATACAATAATGAAGGAAAAAAGATATGCTTTTGCTAGATAAGGGAAGAGTAGATGTAGCAAAGTGAATCAAGGCGATGAATTTGTGAAATCATCATTCACCCATCACCTCATTTTCAATTCCAAAATGATAATTTCCACTGTTCCTATTTATAGTGATGAGGGATAAAACTCACTATTTTCATTTCTTTTCCCATTTCCACGTAGGAGAACCCTAAGGGTTTTGGGTTTTTTCCTACTAATTGGTGGATCCCTTCACTGTCCCCAATGGGAGGGTTTACATAGTTCATAAAAACAAATCTTACCAATAGGATACTTGAACCTAACTCTACTCAAACCTTTTTAATTCATCCCAACATTATGTGCTTGTATGTCTGTTGCTAAGTAATTTTTGATATCAAAGGACCCACTCAAATGACAATCTAAGTGTAGCCAATTTACCCTCTTTTGCAACCAATTGTGCTACACAAGAGAAGCATAAGATTTCCTAAACTACACAATGGGTTATCAAAATGCTTCTTTTCATAACTATAGTATTAAACATGTTAAATCAGGAAAAAATTTATCTTGCATAAAATCCAAAAGTTTAAAGTAGAACCAACATAAGAGTTCAGCGATGAAACTTGAAAGTGTCTAGAAATTCCATAACCACTACTATGAAACTTTTTCACCAAATACAACAATGACTACAACAATGAGATCTCTTCTCTAGTTAAATACTCATAATGAAAAGGATAGTTGCAAATGAAATCATGTTAATGCCACACTCCATTACCATCATAGAGTTATAATACACAATCACATTAAGATCCAAAGGCTAATAAAAACAATCAGACAACATCCATCATGAGTTATAATACCCAATCACCTTAAGATCCAAAGGCTAATAAAAACAATCAGACAACATTCCTGCAAATCCTTCCCTCCACAATTCAACATAAGAACAAAATCAAAATTACTCCATCTGCACGATGAATCAACCTCTAGTCACTAGCGAAACCCCAATATCACTTCCTCCCTCAATTTCTATTATTCCCTTCCCTCTCTCTTTTGATAAGACCTTTCTACCAAAGTGCTCAACATCACCACCTCATTGTCCCCTTGCGATGCTGCACTACTTCCTATTGATGAAGTATCCATGGAATACTAGTTGTACATTCCAGCCACCACTAACCACTTATAATATACCTCATTTAATAATGCTTCGTAATCATTAACTACTACCCAATCAACTATCTAATTTAATTTTTCAAGAGTTTACATTTGGTGCTTCAAAAGATTTACGGAGAACTCAAGGATTAGAAGGAGATTCCTCTTGTTTGGTAAGTGAATCCCCATGGCTGAGCAAGTCCCCATGAGAGAATGATCTCTCCAATGTTATAGCTGATTGAGTCCTTATAATGGAAGCAAGTTGGAGACAAACCTTCAATCACCGTATCAAACACTTTCTCTTCAAATGTGAAGGCAACATCGAAGTAGCCATCGGCAGCGTTATCCTGCCAGCGCTGAGGCGCAGTCTTCACGCTGTAATTGCGCTTCAACATGGGCAGAATCCCGTTACGCTTGTACCTAAATCATTTGATTGCAGAAGCATAAATCAAACAATCGAAGCGGAAGTAAGTTGAGGGATTAGGGTTTTGAAAATGAAAGGCAGAAAATGGAAAGAAGACCTACAGATCGGGGTCCCTGCGACGGAGTTCGTCGTACATTTGCTTGTAAGGGGTGCCGAACTCGTAAACGTTGGGTTCGCGGAGGGAGGGGCCGGGAAGCTTCACATGAGCGCCGGTGCCGTAGGAGCAAACGTCGAAGCCCTCGCGCTTGAGCAGCGAGTGAGCTTCCATGCTCCGGTTCTGGTTTGAGGAACAAATCATGGCGTACCGAAGCTTCATCTTCCTCTTTCTCTCCTCCTCTCCGATGAGCATCTCCAAGTTCTCTCGCCCTCTGATCCCCCGCCTGCAGGTAGATTTTTCGCTTTATTGAGAAGGGATTTTGGCTCATAATGGTTTGGAGAAATATAGCCGATGCTTCATTTCCAGAAGAAATATATCTCGAAGACTCGAAGTTTATTTAGGATTAGTATTTTCTCTTTTATATTCTTAAATTATTTATTATTTATTGAATTTATTTAAAAAAGCTCAAATTGATTTAAATTTAAACTTTAAATTAAATTTGTATTCAAATAAGATTCGAATATATTCAAATCTAACTTCAAATTTGAAGCTAAGGGCTCGCAAACTCGACCAACTTATGGATGGAAATAATTTTGTGATGCGAGGACTCACCGATGAGACCAACAATATGTAAAGGAAGAATGATTTTGTATTAGGAGCTCGTTGGGGAAGGCATCAGCAGGATTTATGGTTTGAAGAGGCTTCATGTGGATGTCTTCATAGAAATGTGCGAGTGAAGGAAGGATCAAAATAAGTTTGAACCTTGTTTGAATCACATTCAAACAATATTAGATCAAACTTCGCTTGATTCATTTTGAGACTTGTTTGAATCTAGTTCAAGCATAATTTGTATTTGAGTAGTTTGAGTCAAATTTTCTTGTGGCGGCTATGCAACGTATAGAAAAGAGGGGGGATTTGTCTGAAAAGAATATTCATGAAATTTTTCCTGATAAAACGAAGAAAGTTATGAGACCATGTCCAGTTAAAATAGTCTAATCTAAAATTGAGATTCTAGAAGTACACTCTTCCCTTGATTGATCGAGATGAGATTACATACATGAAATACAAGTTTGACCTTCTTTGAATGTGGTTGAGAATACTAGAGATGTGATGAACGGCAATGACGATGGTCGCATAGTGTCAATTGGGTGTAACAACCAAGTGAAGATGATCCAACTACTGCAATCAAATGATGATGATTATATAATAGCAAATGAGTTATTACAATTAGTCAATAGTGGTTGGAGGATATCGAGTGATGATAATTGGACAATGACACATAAGTAATGGTAGTCAAACTACGATGGTTGGATGTGGTGGACCAACTAAGATGATTGTGCGCAATGTTACATGATAACGAATGAACTATGATGGTCTAGCATGATGGTTGCACGAAGGCCATCGAAGCAATAATAGTTGTGTGATGGTGATTGTTTGCAACTTCAAATTATGTACTTTAATAAGAAGAATAAATGTCTGCTCATAATATTTGGAGTGGTTTTTTTTAGTAAATTTAACCAAATTTTCAAAATACTCTATTAAAATGTTTGTATTGATTCTCTCGATAAAAGACTATTCTTTCATAATTTAAATGCCTTAATGACCTTAGAATTGAATGATCTTGGGCTTAATTGATTTCTCTCGTCGGGACACTCTGCTTTATTTGACTCATTGGTTGAGTTGCAAACGAACTAACTGTTCAACAAGCTACTTATGGCTCGACTCGATTATAGCTCTTTGCGATCATTTGATCAAGTAATCAACAATCTTGAATTTTTTTTTTAAATACTTGATGGTTTAATAAATAAACTTAAATAACTATGTGTTCGACTCGTTTATGTTCATGAACAACAACATTTAAAGCTCGTGAACAACTTTGATATGAAGCTCTATAAGAAACTTGATTCATATTCGATATAGAGATCATGAACAAACTTATTTATATTTAATGTTTAAAACTAAATATATTTCTTAAGATTAACTTGATTCCTTATTTGATATATTTTTACATAATTTTTAATTTTATTTTTAATAAATAATTCTTATTTTATATAAAAATAATAATTCCATTTTTATGTTATACTCTTTTATTAGAATGAATTTGTGTATAAACAAGAAGTATTTGTTTATGTTTATTAGATAGTTTGTTTAAAGTGTTATTGAACGAGCTTGTTTATAAGAAGAATCATTTTCTAAGCTTGTTGTTCATGAGCGAGCAAATTTGACAGCTTGAAAACTCATACTAGATATACTCGTGAATAACTTGAAAATACTCGCTAGATATGTTCGCGACTAAGCTCTACAATAATTGTCAGTTATGAGGCTTGATAAGACTCGTTTATTAAACTAATGAACATTTAGAAATAATGAAAAGACTCGTTTATTTAAAACTCGATATAAACAAAATGAATCAAACACAAATCAAACATGATTATCCATCATTTTAATTGAACCGAGCTTGAGCACATATATTAAAAGCTTGAATCAAACTCGAACTACTTTTGAATAAGCTGTTAATAAATGAGCTCAAACATGAACGAGCACCTACTCTACTTGACTTGATTCATTTGCACCCATACTCACTGAAACATTTCACATCACTTTTAGTGTTATGTGTTTAACTTGTTCACAAGTTTAGTCCAATTTTTGGCTGAAACTATTAGCAAAAGAGTATTGAGAAATCCTTTTACCATTCCAAAATACTCTCTCTCTCTCTCTCTCTCTCTCTCTCTCTCTCTCTCTCTCTCTCTCTCTCTCTCTCTCTCTCTCTCTCTTCAAAGGGAAATGTGAATATTTTTAATATATTCCAGGTATTTGATCATGCTAGTGGGGGTAAGGGAAGAAAGCAATTAGTTCTCATTCAAAATTATACCACTATGGTATCCAAAGGACAGATAAAATAGATGGTAAACAAAGAACCCAATATCTCCCAAAGATAATACCGCTCAATTCAAGGATCAAAGAAAACTGAGAGTTGGGATTAGAAGAAGATAATTAAAGAATTAAAATATTTTTATCATGACACAGTCTAGATAGAACCATAAGCAACCTTCTACGAGTTTAAATTAGTGGCTATCCTTAAAAGAGATTAATGACTTATTTGAGATGACTATAACTTTTTATAAATGTGATTATAAAACTTAGAGGTGTCAGTATTTGACCCAACTTGAAAATCCAACCCAAATCCGACCCAAAAATTTTGGGTTTGGGTTGACCCGAATCAGAACCGGGTCGGGTTCGGGTTGGGGTTTGACCTGTTTCAAAAAATGGGTCGGGTTTGGGTTGACATGGGAACCCGGAAATGACCTAATTGTTCGCTCTGCCCTCGTGCACCTGCCGCTGTTGTGTGTGACGCCCTTCACATCCCTTGCACGCCCTGTTGCATGCGCGACTCACGCCGTCGTGTCTGCCCGCGATCCAGCTACCAGCGAGCCGCTGCCGCGGTTACATCTGCCTCGTGTCGTAGCGCATCGACGCTGCCACTGCCTGCTTCCACTGGCGAACGCTGGCTACCTGCGATGTTGCCGACCACCGAAGTCCCTTAAACGCGCCATTTTTGACGATGTCGAACCAGAAGCGGGTCGGTTCACTCGAACCCGAAATGGATCTGGTTCGAGTCCGGAAAAACGACCCGTATGCAAAAATATGTCGGGTTCGGATTGACCCGAATAGTGTCGAGTCAGTTCCAAATTCGACTCGAACCTGACCAGTGACCCGAAATTGACACCCCTAATAAAGCTGTTGTTGGAAAACTAACTTTTTTGAAAGTTGCTGTAAAAAATAATTTCCTAACACAAGAATTTTTTTTAAGCTGAAAAAAATAAATATTATAATTACGATATAAAAAATAAAACAATAAAAAAGTTATTCCAAACATATCCTAAAATAAGAGATTTTAAAAAATTTGGCTGAGAGTAATTGCTTTCTTTCCCTTTCAATTGGTCGGATATCATTTGAAACAAATTATAACATAGAGCAACAATAGCACCCCACCAAAGCTTTCATATACACATACAATGGGACAAAGCGTGACGAAATTTGTTAACGGTCGATGTGAATGGTCAAAGTTGAGCTCGACATCTTTTCCATCTTAGCCACAGACTCTCATTTCGATCTCGAAAGCTGTAATGGATCGATTAGACATCTCATTTTCACAGTCACTCTTCTTCGAGGTCTAAATGGTCCAGCCCATGTGATCCCGTTGCCTATGTGTAGCTAGCTTGAACCGAGAAAATTAATTAATTCTTTAAATAAATTCAAAATCTTGCATCTCCACTACACTTGTGCAGTGTCACTGATGATTTCTAAACAGATTCATCAACACCGTTAGTAAGCTGTACCTAAGGATTTAATGGGCTTTGCTCTCTAAGGAACTGTTGTTGTGGCAGTAGCAAGGTTGAGAGATAAGTGTATAAAATTTACTGTAGAACCTTGAAGGAATCGATATATAGAAAATAGCTTGCTGCTGTAACACTCTTCTTCTCTGTTTTCTTCTGCTATATTGGTTTTCAATGCAGGTACACTGATGCAGGCATACAAGGTTCAACTCACTTCTTCAAAAAGAAAAGGTGTGAGAATTGCTTTGATATGATCAGTAATGTGTGCAATTTTTAAGAAGAAATGAGAGTCAGTCGTGAATTTAGGGGTGTCAATTTTGGGTCATGGGTCGAACCCGAAACTGACCCAGGTTCAAACAAGTCAACCCTAACTCAACCCGGGGGTGTAAACAGGTCGGAAACGTGGACCTGGACCCTTAACCTGACCTGACACGAGACCCGAAATGCGCGGACGCAGGGGGGGGTGTGCAGGCGGGGGCTTGCGACTAGCGCAGGGGCGCGCGGGGCACCGGCGCTGGCAGGCGCGGCAACGTGCGCTGGCAGGCTTTGTCGCTCGGGCAGCTGAGAGGGCAGGGTCAGGGCAGCCGCGGGCAGTGTGAGCAACCCGTCGGGTCAACCCGAACCTGACCCGTTTTTCAAACGGGTTGATTTCTGGAACCCGAACCTGACCCGTTTTGAAATCGGGTCGAGTCCAACCCGGATTTTCCGGGTCGGATTTTCGTGTCGTGTCAAATATTGACACCCCTAGTCGTGATTAGTTATGACAAGATCTTAGGAATGACGACATACTGAGACTATCAACGAGATTGTTATTATGATGTCGTGAAACCCTTAATAACGAAAACGAGTTTAGAAAATTATGATGAAAAAAGAAAAGCAGCAAAAAGATGATAAGTTTTATGTCACACTTTGATCTTCCAAATCTTTCTCTACTGGTGGCTAGAATTGCTTTGACGTTTTCATTTGCTCCAGTCAAATATAAAAAAGGAGATAGAGACTAAAAACCATGCCACATGATTGGTCTCCCTAGCCCTACACTCGTCCTTTTTTTTTTGGGAATATTACACTCGTCCTTTTCGAAGAATAGGAAATAGTGCTCGTTAGAGAAAGATAGGACATCTAAACAGTGCGTTGATTTGAATCTTCTTGCTTGCTTGCTTGCTTGTATCATTCCTATTGTTTCCTTTGCTCTTCTGTGATTCACCTAAAAAGCAATGTCTGTTCTTCTTCTTTTTGCTTTTTTTAGGGTATAGGAAAAATGAATTATATTAACTTACCATTATCAAATGCTACAGTCTCAGAAGGAGATTATGAGAGCAGGCTCATTTCAGAATGTTCAGTGGGGTGCAATGTAATGCCATTGATTATTAGATAATGGGGAATAATATATAGTTTGAATTCAGGTCTGATAAGAATTTCTATGTGACGTAGATCTTTTTGATCTGTTGGTTTGGAGTTTTGATTATCATTTAAGAGATTTTGTGTTCGAAGATTGCATATATGTGATATGTGTGAAATTATTTTAATTGATCTGAATGTCTAAAAAAATGAATTTATACGTGAAAAGGGAGGCTTGAATCAGAGGTGAAGTCATTACTTTTTTGTTTTTGCAGGGAGGGCATAAATTTATGGTTTTAAAATGTTCTTAATTAATATTTTTCAACTCGATTTGGATCTTATATTGGCAATTTAATTTAATTTTATCTTTGTTAGAGTATTTTAATAATAAAAATAAAATATAGGATGATGAAAATTTTATAATGAAGAGCATAAGTTGTTTAAATTAGGAGCAATTTAAACCATAATTAGGTTATGAATTTTATATGATAAGTGTTAAATTCATGAAAATTGATTGGTTAGTTATTTTAAGATTTAATAATTTAGTTGATTATCATATATTATTATTTTTAAGACTATATTAGTTTTAATTAGATTAATTAAATTATTATTTATATCATTAATATTTTAATTAGTTAGTAATTTGTTAAGTTAATTAAATAATAACTTCTATGTGGACAAATTAAACCAAAAATAATATCAATTTAATTAAGTTAATATATTTTTAATTAATCAATATTAATGATTAAGGCTAATTCAATTTTTTTAATTAACAAAATTATACCTAATTTATTTGACTAAATATTAATAATTTTAGTTAATAAATTTTTTTTATTCTATTTACCACACGATAGAAAATTTTTGTTGTTAGAGTTGATGTTTAATATCTTAGCTTTTGATAAAAATTCAACACATATAAATATTTGTAGGAGACTTCATGCTTGACAAAAATTGCCTTGATCGAGCACAAATCTTTAGGCATTTTCAAATTGTCATCTTCCAAATTTAATTTTGGGACCATTTGAACTGCAATTTTAGCAAACTTACAGTCAAATTGAATGTTCCAATAAGACAAACCCAAAGATGATAAAATTGGTCTAATCTAAATCCAAAAAGCCTAAATCAAATGGCTGAAGTATATTTGAAAGATTTAAAGCATTTATTGGATGACCAAATGATCTCTAAATATGACATTCTTATAGTCGAATTGAGTGTCTCGACGAGATGAATCCAACAAGTATAATGTCTTGATGGTAGAATAGATAAGTAACGAGTCTTTAATGTATCCCTCTAGAATCTAATTTGAAAAAAATTCTTTCTTTTATCTTTTAACAACATCACCAGAGATATCTAACTTTATTTATCAAAAATAAATAACATAAACATTCTAGAATTAAAAAATACAGACATATATAATACTCAATAATTATACAATCACATTACATTCTTTCACTCTTGAGTACTGATATAACACCAAAAATTGTCTTGATGAGGCACGAATCTCAAAGCAAAATTGAGTTGAAAGCTTCCGAAATTAAATCAAAGACCATCCAAACTTTGATTTTAGCAAACTTATAGACAAACTGAACATCTCAGAAAGACGAACCCATCGACACCAAATTCGACTCAATCCGAGCCCAAATGCGTCCGAATCATGGACCCGAAGCGCTGTTGGAAGGATCAAACCGCAATTTGAGATACCAAACGGTCTCCGATTTTAACGAGCTTATACTCGAATCGAGCGGCTCGACGAGACAAATCCAACGAGCCCAAGATCACGGAATTTCGAAATCATTAAGACATCCAATTGACCAATGAACGCTCCATGATCAAGGGATTGATATCAACCGTCCATTCAAACCACTCCATCTTGACCTTGATCCTCCACATATTTACAAGTCATGCCACTCACAAAATACTATAAATAGACCCTCATTCTTCACATGAGAGGGGGGAGAAGAAGAGAAGTAAGGGAGGAATTCGGGAGCTCTCTTGCCACCGACCACTGCCGGAGTCCTTGCCGACCACCGCCGGGGTTCCTGCCGACCACCGCCGGAGTTCCTCCCGACCACCGCCGGTTTTCCTGCCGACCACAGCCGGAGTTCATGCCGACCACCGCCGGGGTTCCTACCGACCACCACCGGGGTTCCTTGCCGACCAACACCGGGGTTCCTGCCGACCACCGCCGGAGTTCCTGCCGACCACCGCCGGTTTTCTTGTCGACCACCACCGGAGTTCCTGCCGACCACCACCGGGGTTCCTGCCGACCACCACTGGGGTTCTTGCCGACCACCACCGGGGTTCCTGCCGACCACCGCCGATTTTTCTGACAACCATTACTGGGGTTCCTGCCGACCACCGTCGGACCTCCTACCGACCACCGTCGATTCTCCTGCCGACCACCGCCAGAGTTCCTGCAGACCACCGCCGGGGTTTCTGTCGACCACCGTCGGAGTTCCTTCTGACCACCGTCGGGGTTTATGCCGACCACCGTCGGGGTTTATGCCGACCATCATCGGGGTTTATGCCGACCACCGTCAGAGTTCTTGCCGACCACCGATAGACTTCCAACAGTTTGCCGACCGCCGCCAGACTTCCTCCAGTTCGCCTACCACCGCTGGACTTCTGCCAGTCTGCCAACCACCGACGGACTTCCACCAGTTCGCCGACCGCCGTCAGACTTTCTCCAGTTCGCCTACCACCGCTGGACTTCTACCAATCCGCTTAATATTGTCGGACTTTCGCCCGTTCGCCAACCAT
Organism: Dendrobium huoshanense; assembly: GCA_016618105.1. NCBI lineage: Eukaryota > Viridiplantae > Streptophyta > Magnoliopsida > Asparagales > Orchidaceae > Dendrobium > Dendrobium huoshanense. The sequence goes on from CM028344.1 coordinate 64,326,910, forward strand.
CGCCGGACTTCAGCCAATCCTCCTAATAACTGTCATCCGACTATGGTCATCCTGACCTCCATCGCATGTCGACTACAATCTTCTTGACCTCCGTCGCATGCCAACTATAATCTTTTGGACCTCCGTTATCAGCCTATTACGATCCTCCCGGCCATCATCACCCACTGATAATGATCTTTGCAACCTGCATCGCCCGCCGACTACAATCCCTATCGACAATGGTCCCCTCGACCTTTGTCGCCCGTTGACTACGATTCTTCCAACCCCCGTCACCCACCAAATATGGTTCTTCCGATCTATTTAGCTCGCCGACACAAACATATCAACACTGATTCTTCTAACCCTTACTATACACTACACTCTACATGATGTATATTTGCTACGTCGAGCCAAGACCCTCCTCTTAAGGAATGGCATCATTTGTAATCAATTGCAAGCACTAGTGGATTCATTCAAACTGGGCCAGGCCCCGTGGTTTTTCCACCTTTCTAGGAGTTTCCACATAAAAACTCTGGTGTCTCTTATGAACTTTACACAATCTCTTTCATCTATCTATGTGCTGGATCTTCGTACAAAGCTAAGGCATTAATCTTTATATTTCTCTACCGCCGCAACTTTTCCAGGACGCAACAAGTACAATAGAATAAGTAAAGCATAAAGGAGCATAACTTGAGGAATCCTGACCAGCCTTGACTCTTGATCCTATGTCTTTACCTGAAAATATTTAAATCATATATAATGAGCTAAAAATCCTGAAAGGTTACCAAAACCTACAACTAAACTTAAAGTATGATATAGGAAAAATATACGAGCTAGTTATCAAATCATAGCGGCAATATTTATATGATATTTGAATCAGTGGAGAAGCAATAAAACTCACATACAATGACATCAAAGTCTATAAAATAATAAAATTGTATGGTATGAAAGCATTAAAGTAGTACAGTAACGAAAACCAATAAACTAGTATGGGTGTCGAATCAATATTGTAGTCATCATATCAATACTATCAATCAGTAAAGAAATTATATTAGTGGTAAAATCAAAGCATCAATAAAGTACTATCAAACTCAAATCAATACGATAAAATCTTATAACTATGTACACATGCTATTCGATATATTAAATGCTCAATATATTTATAAGTATCAATACAATGAATCAGTAGTAGATATGTATTAAGTATAGTAATGTCAATGGCGTGATAAGTAAAGTAATAATATAAATAGTAAATTCATACAATAAAAATAAATTCATATAATAATAGAAATAATACCACAATAACATGCATTTCAATAATCAAGCTACATAAGTAAGAATTTCTAGTTTAAGTGATATTTTTCCAGTGTTGTAATAGTATCACTGAACCGTTGGCTAAGTAAATAGAGTCGTCACTCTTTACCTGTTAACATGGTAATCATCTTTTTATAACTCTCAAATCATTGAATCATGTGAATCATTAAAGGATAACACCAAACTATAATATTTAATAGAAAGCTCGTTAGCCCACCATCGATCCTGTATAAGTTAATTAGTCTCCAGCAAACGTTAGTGAATAACTAGTCTTTAGTTATTTTTCTTCATACAAATATTTTATCACAGTACTATGATATAATGACGACCAATTATTATTCAACCACATACTCACATTAATTTTCAATGCATTGCAATAAATAAAATATAGTTAGACTTAAGTTAGAAAGAGTTAAAATGTCCTAATAGTAGGCAAAAGAAAACTCTATTGAGCAAAAATTCATATTTTTAGAAATTAATTAAATTATTAGATATCATATATAACAATATTATGAAGTTTTAATTTAACTAAAGTAATATTTTTAAATGTAAAAATAAATTTTAAATTGGTAAAAATCACACTTTTTTCAAAATCATTCAGTAAAAAATCTCAAATATATACTTAAAATATTCATAATCTCAATCACTATAATATATAAAAAGTTACACAATATAAATTTTATCAATACAAAATTATCCTCATTTTTTATATAAAAAAATACAAATTTGATCGAAAAAATATAAAAAATAATACATTATTGAAATTAGGAATAGGATAATAATTCTTTACAACAAGCTAGATGAAAAATTTCACGGTAAGGTCAATGGACAAAAATCGCTCTATGATATCCAAATCCTAAGTTCTCTTTCTCTCTCCTATATTTTCTCTCTAATTTTATGTTACCCGAATGAAGTGATTAAAAATGATTTAAATGGATTCTATTAAGTGATTTTAGATTTTTATAATAAAATAATAATTATAAAATTATGTAATTTAATTAATTTTTAGTATAAAATTCATATAAATTTTTTTGGGGCTTCAAAAATTATAAAATAATATCCATAAAATAGCCTTTTTTATTTAGAAAAGTGAAATCGATTTGCAAAATGAACTTTTGATGGTTCCAAAATTTCTACAATAGGCTCAGCCTTGAAAAAGCAGATTGGTCTCCTTATGGAGAATGATTTTGTGGGGAGTGAGCACCCCTCATGGCGAAGTCTTTTCTTGGTGAGTCTTTCGAACAAGATTGTTGGGAATGAGCACATCTTAGTTTGCATGCCATGAGCTTTATTAAGATGACTTCATATTTTCTTATGGACTAGGACTGATCGATGATTGACCCTTGGAGAAATATTTCCTCTATATGAGTGCTGTAGCAAATGCATGTCCCATCAGTCCGAGCTCTTTGATTGGAATATGTTTAGATACTTACTAGTTACCTACATAGGCATGTATGAACATACATTGATTATAAAAATAACAACAAACTTAAAAGTGATAGCTACTGAAGATGATGATTTGGTAAGTCTGAAGATATTTATAGCTACATTATCATATTAGGTAGCCATTGTACATGACCTACTCCCAATCTATCATATTGAAAATTTTTCCTCCACCCTCAGACCTCATGGCTCAATTGTTTTAACGTGGAAGAACTTACTCTTTTTATTGATCTAATCTGAAAGATTTTTTAAAGATCATATCAATTACCAAGCGCCACATGAGGAGCTATTATTCAATGCGGACACCAGACGGTTCTCCTGCCCAATTAAGCGCTAGGTACCCAACCTTATGGAGGGGTATCGAGCACGGGTACCAAGCTCGATACCGAGCAATGGATTGATGTTGTGCATTTTTTATTGATATTCGAACGCTCTCCGAACTCCGCACAAAATAATAAATCCCACATGAGAGGGTAATCTGGCCAAAAAACATCGATGCTTTCCTGGAACTCGTAATATTTACTAAATTTATCATATTTTACCTGCAGATGCGGGAGCCTTTTATCGAGATCTTAGCCAGATCATCACCCACTCAAAATTTGCACGCGGAATAATAGGGCACATGCCCCCCTCCCCACAGGAAATTTCCTCCCGTACCCTTGGATTCTCTCAACTTACAACCAATCATCCAGTCTCCTCTCGTAAAGTGTAAGGGGCAGTTCCGTCAATTCGTCGGCCCAGAATTCCGTACCTGGGTCAAGGACCCAAATGCGGTCAAATGAGAGACAACTGGGTGACACGTGCGGGCAGACCCCGCCTTGTGCACTCGAAGCAATGCATTCCCCACAGCAATTTCTGCCCGATTGACCGGAGACAGATGCGACCAGGTCCCTCCCCCGGCAGCTCTGAGATGCACGCGCGCGCTAACCGACGTGCGCAGCGCCAGCACTCGTGTGAACACAACCCATTCCCGCACGTGCGTCACCCATCGTGGAGGTTCCCGTCTTCGTCGCGTCAATGCAGTGTGTGGATCGCGGTTGCATTTGGTGTGAACTAAGGGTGCAACCGAGTCAAGACGGCTCGCGAGCTGATTCGTGCTCTACTATGTTACAGGCTCGACGAGTTGAGCTTATCGAGCTCGCGAGTTGAGCTCTCGAACAAGATTTTGAGTTCGATAGCTTATCGAGTCGAACAGCCCATTGGTCAACTCGCGAGCAAACGAGCAGCTTGCATATCTAGCATGAAAAATGAGATCACGGGCGGAAAAATTAAATCAAATATGGGAAATTGCTCAACTCGCGAGCTTCGTGATGCAGAAGCTGGCGGTGAGTCGCGACGCAAAAACTGGCGATGGATGTGGGTGTTGGCAGTAGATGCGGATGCTGACGACAGAAGCCGCATCGGCGACGGATGCGGATGCTTGTAGCCACAAGGGAAGATGGTGACTGACGCGGCGCTAGCGGCGGAAGCGGACACTGCGGCTACGAGGGATGTTGGTGACGTGCCCGCTACCCGGACATGGCACTGGCGACGGATGCGGGCTCGATGGACAAACTGAGCTCGAATTGCCGCTCGAGCAGCTCGACGAGCCTTTTTTCCTCCGTCAAACTCGGCATTTGACAGTCGAGCTCGGCTCGAACATCTCTTGACTCAAGTTCGACTCGACTAATCCTGACCCCTAGTGTGAACCCAACGCACGGCCGGCCGAGCTGCCATCACGGCCTCATCGTGCCGGCCTCTTATTTGAGATAAAATGCTGTTGCAAGACGCGGGCCTCGCAGCTGATTCACCAATAGTCTCCGCCGTGGATGGCGTGGTCTTCATGGAATTAACACCGGCCGCAAGGGAAGCGGAATATCTGAGCCAGGCTAGCTGGGCCACACTATTCGCTGCTCTATCCATTGCCAGTGTTAATTTGACTGGCCAATTGAAACCATTGACTCTTTTGATGGGGCCCACCAATGAAGAAGGAACGGCTAGGATTCAATGAGGAGATCGAATTTTGGCCGTCGGATTGTGGGGTGGTTATTTCCCAAAATGATTAATGGCGTCACTGGCGTCCGTTTGGCACTGATCGAATTTATTAAAAAAATAATCCCGCGGTGTGAGCGAGAGAGTGGCTGGTGAGATTGTTTAAACCAACACGCTTCAATTTAAGTAAGTGGTTGGAACAATTATTATGTACTCCGACCGGACGCAGAGGAATATCCGGTTGGAGGCCAAATCCCGTCAAAAAATGAGTTGTACCGAGCAAATACCGATCAATACCAAACAATAACGAGGAATACCATCATTTGAAGACCCAATACCGAGTTATACCAAGCTAAACCGAGAAATACCGAGTTATACAAAAGTTGTAACTAGTTTTTCTAGGAAAAACTCGGTACAACTCGGTATTTCTCGGTACAGCTCGGTATAACTCGGTATTGGTCTTCAAAGAGTGGTATTCCTCGTTAATATCAAATAATACCTAGTTGTACCAAGCAAATACCGAGTTTTTTGGTGGGATTTTGGCTCCAACCGGATGTTCCTCTACGTCCTTACACCGGATGTAATAAAAGTTCAAGTGGTTGAGAGTTTGAACTATAAATATAAGATCATGCATTTGAGGTTTAGTGTACATAGTGTATAAAATTTATTATTTAGGATGTTTTAAATGATTATAATTTTTTATAAAAATGATTATAAAATGGTTGTGCAGATAATAATTTTTTTGAATATTATGAAAGCAACTTCTTAGCATAAATATTATCCAGCGGTAAAAACAAATGTCATGCTGAAATTAGGCTATGATTTGAAAAGTAAAGCAATAGAAAAGCTATAACAAATAGTAGCGGATGCACACTGGGGGCACAAGCCCTCAGTGACATAACAAATCCCGCTAATCCCTTTCTAATCCGTCATAATTATATATTGTGTATTAAAAAAATGAAAAGTTAACCTAGTTAATTACATAGAAATTTCGGGTCAATTTCAATCCCGTTTTCGTCTACCGCTCTAGGATTCAATAAGGCTTCGTTTGGGACGAGTTTCTTACTGCTTCTTAAAGCGGCTTTTAGTACAAACATTTTAATTTTGTATTAAAAAGTTATTTTAAGAAATAAGAAAAAAACCATCCCAAACAAAGCCTTAGACGTGCGGCGTACCTTCTCATTTGCAGGACTGCAATTTACAATATATTGCTTGGAATTCGGTAGCTTCGCAATTCACAAGAATTTTATTTGTGATATCTCTCTCTCCCTCAATGAATTAATAAATCAGTCTAAAAAATAAGAAATGGCAGATCAAAGGTGCGACAGCCAGCAAAGGAGAAGACTCTCACTCTTTACATTTTTTGTTCATAGGAAGTATAAAGGTGATACAAACATATTAGTGTTGTGAACTGTGCCAGAAGAATTGCAATCTTCTGTTCAAGTAAGTTTTTATTTTTTAACCATCACATTTGAATATGGTGAAATTAAATATTTTAGTATTAAATTTAATAAATAGTTTTTATTTGTATCATATATGCAAAGATATTTTAAAAGAAAAAGTGAAGCAGATATACGTGGCAATATATTGCACGTGGCAATATATTGCACAATTCAAATAAGCTTGTTTAGAACTCGATTTTGATGAAATCCCTTTAGATTACAAATTAAGAAAAAAATATTGATTTTCATCTCAAATGAGAAGATTCTATTTGCCAAAAAGATCCATGTCAACTTCGAGATCATGATTTTTCACGGACACAAATTAGAAGTAAATTACTATGATTTATTCTTGCATGGTTTAATGAACACAAGTGTTGGTTAGAGTATAGTATTACAAAAGATACTGTTTATTATTTGTATTGTCGTCTTTATAGACCTGAGATTGAAGAGCAAACTAGAGATGATAGTTTTGACACAACAGGATTTAATAATTGGACAAATAAGGATAGATTTCTAGTTCATATTGGTCAAGCTAACAACACTTATAATGTTACTTAACATAAATATGAAGATTTAATGAATCAAGACATTGATATTAGATTTTTTTTTGAAAGACATACTAATCAAAATCGTTTGGAACATCGAACATGTTTAACTGCCAGTATAAATTGTATATGTTTTCTTTTACATCAAGGTGTATTTTTTCACGTTCATGAAGATTCTAAAAATTTTGAGAACCAAGAAAATTTTCTTGAGCTTCCATGATTTCTTGCATTCCATAATGATGATATAAGAAAAGTTCTTCGAGATAATGCCCCACGAAATATTAAACTGATTGTTATGAAAATTCAAAGATAAATCACAAATGCCATTGCTATCGAGACATCAAATATCATAATTGATGAACTAGGAAATGAGTTATTTGTAATTTTATTGGATGAATCACGAGATATATCAATCAAAGAACAAGTTGTAGTTTCATTATGATATATAGATAAAAAATGTTATGTTATTGAACATTTTATTTAGATTGTGCATGTGGATGAGACATTTGCTTCAACTCTAAAAAAAAAGCCAATGAATCACTTTTTGAAAAAATATGGATTGAATATAGCTCGTTTGTGTGGACATGGTTATGATAGAGCTAGCAACATTTGTGATGAGTTTAACGGGATAAAAGATTTGGTCATGAAAAATAATTGTTTAGCTTTTTACTTACATTATTTTGCACATCAACTACAACTAGCTAGCACTAGTTGTTGTGGCAAAAAAATCATGTCCAAGTTGCTTCACTTTTCAATACAGTTTCTAATTTGATAAATATTATTAGAACTTCATGCAAGATAAGAGAAATACTACAAAGAAAACATTACAACATGATCATTAAACTAATACTAAATGACGAAGCATCAAGAGGTAGAGGCTCAAATCATGAAGTAGTTGTTCAATGTGCTAGATAGACACATTAGGGTTTGTATTATGGATTGCTAATCACTTTTATTACTTATGTTTGGTCTATCATTAAGCTTCTTGAGATGATAATACAATATGGTTCAAGCAATTAGCAAAAAGGTGGAGCATACGCCTGTTGACCTCATTTTTGTATGAGATCACTTGGACTAACCCCAACCCTCAATCACTTTTGAATCAAATTTCGATCATACTGTAATCCAGCTTCTGATCCACAGTTTGATCAATCGACATTTACAATCATCATCACCTACAATCTAGCTCGTAATCGACCTCGTTGATCTTTCTTAAAATCAAAATTGAATCGTATACAAATTACTTAAAGTTAATTTGATCATATGAACTAGATTTGATGACGTCGATTTTGTTTGAATCAATTTGAATTTTACTCACCTCAGTGGCTTTGATAAATTTAATTTAGATTTCCCCGATTCGACGCAAGTGCAAATTAGCTTGATTAACATTAATCGGCTCAATTTAACTTCTCTCGAGTCAAATCAATTTTGATTAATGCAAACTAATTTGACCCTTTTAAATAAGGATTTTTGCATAATTAATTGGGTTCTTAATTCTAGCTTTTATTTTATTGCTATTGAAGCTCTAAATCATCTTAATTTCAGCATTTAATAACAACCGTCAGATTGAGTTTTAAAGGCTTGATGTTTTTGTTTGATTGATTCTAATAGCATTAGAGAGAGCTCTCTCTCGCGGGGGCCAGGCTTTTTTTTTTCTTTTCTCTGTGCTAGGGCCGGCCATGGAGGAGAGGGCTGGATTCCACGATGGATCCATTTCCACAAGCAGCTGCCCCTGTGGAGAGACTTCCTTCTATATTCCTTGGAGCTGTTAGGGCCGGCCAAGTTCGGCTAAGCAGCTGCTTCTTCATGCTCCCCATTCGTCCAAGCAAAAGGAAGAAGAAAACCTAAAGATCCGGCCAAGAGGAGTTGTTGCTAGGCTCAATAGAGATTAGAGTTCTTGGAAATGGCGGCTGCTCTCATTCACCAGGGACGGCTGATTCATTCAAGTTGAGCCAAGCAAAGGAAAGAGGAGTAAGTCCAAGTTGCTCCTCAATCTCTTTAGCAGCAGCCCTCCTGCTCCATTACTTCGGCTGCACCTAGCACTCCAACTTTGCTCTTCGAACAAGTACAAAGAAAGAGGCGGTTGATTCATCTCCCAAAATCAAAAGTAGCAATGTTCTTCGGATAAGCCATCAGAGAACCAAAGGCATTCTTATCAAAGAGATGATTAATTTTTTGAAGTTTGCTTGTTACGTACAAATGATGGATCCAATGAGATCCTTGCTTGGGAGAGTATTATTAGAAGAACTAACCCCTGTTGTCATGGCTCTTTCTACTCCTCTTGCTGAAGAAGCAAAATGGTCTAAATTTTATTGAAATGCTGCTCCCATTCTCTTTTTTCAACAAAATAGACGTAGCTATTTCAACCACTAAATGAAGACCGAGCCAAGCAAGGGAATAGAGAGCTGCTCCTATTCTACCTCTTCCGAAAGCTCATGGAATTTCTCAATCACAATCAAATAAACGGTAAATATTTCCTTAAATAAATATATAAAGAATGATCATCTAATATTGTGTACATTTTTTTTTTTTTGAACATCCATAATCTTGTTCATTTCCTCCATATGTATATTGATTTCAAATATTTGAGTTTTGTTTATGTTCGATATATTGACTTCAAACATTCAAGTCTTGTTCATTTTCAGAAATTAATATTGGACGAAGCGTTTGAGTTCATTGTTCTGAGAATGAATTTATGGCATGAGGATTATCAATATTAAGAAGATTTACTTTTATTGCTTATAAGATTGTCTTGCCAACTCAACTCTCATTTATTCACTAATTAGAAATCCTATGGTTGACAGCAGTTTTTTTTTTATTGTTTGAAAGCCAATGAGCTAGTCACTATCATTCATAATGAAGTCTCCGAGAATAATGCTTTTTATATTCTATCAAATTGTTTTTTTTTTTTGTTAGCTATACAAACATATATGTTGCGATGGTGAATATTAAAAGAATACAACTAGTGGCTGCTATGGAGCAGCTTTTGGGATTTACTTATTGTTTGTGTTGGCGTTCCTCTTATTTTCCTGCAGGTTAATGATCAAAATTTGGCGCGTCGATTTATATGGATGTAATGAAAACCATTTGGTTTATGTGTGTAATAAATTTGCGAATAAATCTAATAGACTATTTCATTACAATCATTAGTTTCTCATCAAATTTCTATGGAAATGGAGGATTAAAGTGACGTTGCTTTATTTTATTAATTGAATGCTTATTAGTAGTTTTCTCTTATTTTAAAAGTTCCCTACTCCAATACTCCTTGCAGAATTTATAATCTTATATTTGACCAATTATGAAGCATGTTGTGGTTTGGTTCTTAGCACTTTCTCTTTTATATACCATATGAATTTTGATTGAAATAAAGAAGTGTTAATATACTCATGCTTCAATATTGTTTAGATTTGTATAGCTATGTTGATTTTTTTTTTTGTGTCTCACTGTTTTTGTGAGGATTCAATACATATTTTGATCATGTGAATATTCTTAAATTAAATAAGTTTTCTCACTATTATTTTTGTGAGGATCTTGTACAGATCTTTATCATCTAAATACTCTTGGATTAATCAAGATTTCTCACTTTTTTTTTTAACGTGAAAATCTCTACAGATTTTGGTTAATTTCTTACTATTTTTTTGTTTGAGAATCGCTGCAGATCTTGAATTCATTCTTTCATTGGTTTTAAATGGTTTTCCCTTGTCTTGAAATCATTTCTTTATATTGCCGATGCCTTATACGAACGTGTTGTAATCACAGTACTGGATATGCAAATTAACTAGTAAAATAAGATGATGATCACTAAGCAGATTTTGTTGACACATTTGTATTTGCTTGTTTACATGTATCTATCCTCAAGTGTTATATGATACTAGAAGTAGTTTCATTCTCCAAAGCTTTTAATTGTTTATACTTATTTGAATTTGATGATGATTATATTCATCAAAATGTTGATAAATTTACAATTGTGATAATTTACTCGATTCATTTTAACATGAATGTGTGACATTGTTTATCTTAATAAGACTTGATCTCATTAATCATGTACACATTTTTAGTAGAGATTAGATTCCCTATCTCTGTTCTATATTTATGGTTATGATCTCCATACATGTTGATTTCTTTTTGTGAGATAATATATGAGCAAAAAATTCTCTCTTGTATATAGTAATAAATGATTAATTTGTTCTTGTGATATACTACAAGTATTGGAATTCCTTTCTATATAAGAATTATATGTATTGAGATAACTTCTTGTAAGATAACATATGTTCTGAAATTGCTTCAATACAAATCTCATTCTACATCTCTAACTCTTTGAAATGATATTTGATTTGATTTCATTTTATTTTACATATTCACTTATATGTCAATTTATAATAGCTTTTATATTTTCATACATGATATTCTGACACCGCCTTCTCTCGTCACCTTATTTGCGAGGTACTGATGGAGCTGATTGCAGGATGAGCCAAGGAGCTTCAATCACCCCATTTCTTCTAAACGGGGTGCTACAGCCGGAGTCACTGTCGACTAGCTCCGGTGACCAGGTAAGTTTTCTTAAAACTTAGAAGAGATTAGAGCTTCTAGATTTATCTATTGAGCTGTTTCCCTCAACCTTAAATTCTTGTATTAACTCTTGCATTTAGTTAATATTTGCTTCAAAACCCATCGACATAGCTTGTTTACATTCGTATGCATGTCCAAAGGGTTAGTGACATTGATTCAAACCCATTGAACCTAGTGACATCTTTAAGGACAATAATTAAGGACGAGACTTAGAGAACTTAGACAAGCTCTAGGATTCACATATGCGTCCTTTAGGGATGAAACATTAAACATAGTTAACTTAGCGACATTACACCTTAAGATCAATATTTACATAATCGATTTAATCTCAAACAACAATCAATTATTAATCTCCTTAAAACCTAAAAACTTAAATATTTGATAATAACTCAAATAAAATTTACAAAATATCAAATCAACCCCAATCAACACATACAATTATTAAGTGATCAAATTAAAACTCAATTGACTTGAAATTCAAACCCCTTAAGTTTAGTGATCTTCCCTGCTCTAGGGAAATTATCACTAAAATTTCAATCCCTTAAGTTTAGTGATCTTCCCTGCTCTAGGGAAAATTGTCACTAAACTTCAAACCCTTCGAACCCCCTTAATCAAACCCCTTAAGTTTAAACCTTAATCAAACCTTAAAACCTTCTAGAAATTTTAATGAATCACATTTAACTCCAAAAGCTATAAATAACCCTTCTAATTGACCAGATTTGAATCCTTAACCTATTAAAATTAAAATCAACCAGATTTGACTTCAAGTTTAAGTATAATTTAATAATCGTTAAAATTTGACTTTTAATTAATATAATTAATTAATAATATTTTAAAATTCCAGAGAATTCCTAAACACTTGGGAATCTATTCTTGGGTCTTTCATAACCTTTGGAATTGATTACAAGGAGTTTGGAACTCAATTAGATTCAAAACATCAAAACCTCTTTAATTAAGACAATTAAATAATTCCAATAAATGATCAAAACTTTGAAAATTCATAAATGATTCAAATAAACTCTAAATCAATTAAACTTAAAGGTATTCAACTCATCTTAAGGGCTAATATTTTAATAAAATACCTTTTTTTTCAGAAAACATTCTTAATCTAAAATTCAAATTTTAACCTCTTGATTAAAAACATTAAAGGATTCGAATAATTTTAGAACATTAAATATTTGATTCAAAATCTAGAGAATTTCAATCTAACTTCAAAACCAACAATCAATCTTAAAATCAATTTTAAATCATTAAGACTTAAACTTTAATTAAAATTTCCCCTTAAGCCTTTCAACCAACCAGAACAATAAGCAACTTTAATTAATTACCCGATTTAGGATATATCCAAACCACACAGCCTGCTACACACACCTAGATTGACCTATTAGGACACGGACTCTAGCTTTAGGTTAGGCCGGTGTTTCCTTTTTTTTTAGATAGATTGATATGCATACAAAATGAGAGTGGCATCCTAGGTTAGATAACATAGACATAGGTTCACTATCCACAGACCTGTGCACTTCATGTTTGTCAGCCTAGGATTAGGTCCCCAGCCCCTTGGCCTACGAGGTCCCCTTGAATGAGGTAACCCATGGTTGCTAACAAGGATCCTCTGGTCGGCACTCGACTAAGTAGGCTAAGGATATCGACGAACCCGGGACGATGGAAAACCATGGGATCTTGACCGGGGACGTCATACCCACTTGGTAGGTTAGTCTTCACCCTTACCTCCTGGGCATTCTCTCGATTTGGTGATCGAGAATATAAGTCCCAACATTCTAATAAAATCAACCATTCAAACTTAAATCTCTTTCAATCAAATTTAAGCCCAACACTTAAGATAGATTGGAGTGTTTTCTGAAGTAATTCAGAATCTTAAAAACACTCCCTACTCCTCTTCCTTTGACCCCGAAAATAAGTCTTCAATTTTGAACCAATCCCATTTGAAATTCCTACCATTTTCTTCCTTTGATATCAATCTTTGAAAATCTAAATAAAATTTACACCGCTATTTTAATCGAGAGTTTTCATAGGAAATTTCGATTTCCTACGATATAATTAACTACGAGGGCTTGCGCTCGTAGGAGATTTAGTAACCCAGAATTGATTTTCAAATTCAAAATCTTTCAAAAAACTCTAATTAATTATTTTTGGGAAATTTAAAATACAACGATCATTATCGTCATTTTCAAATGATCAATAATGATTGATATCTCCTTTCCTTGGAAAGGTATATCAATTATTATTGTGGATTTGATTATGAAAATAATAATCTTTTATCCGAATTAGCATAGTCAAATAATTTTGAGTTTGACTACAATAATTTGGATAACTCTAAAATTTTGAGATTTGAACCAATTAGTGAATGATATTCTCCCGTTTGGGATAATATATCGTTCCTAATGTTGTGTTAGATTTCAAAACTAAAATTCAAAATTTAATCTTCCCAAAGATAATTAAATATTTTCAAAACTAGATATACTTAAAGATAAAATTTTTAAATCAAAACAAAAAATGGCGACTCCACTGGGGATAATCTCACTCTCCATCTTTAATAGCGGTATAAATTTTATTGCATCGGTAGTTTTGACTACCTTTCTCTCCGTTGGTCCTTCTACCCATTTCTTCCTTGGGTGAGTGTGGCCAACTCAATTAAGACATGTTAATAGAGAGGTGAGTGTAGGAAACCTCCCTTTAAGTCGGGCTTTGACATTTTGCCTCCAACTTGATTGGTAGAGCGAAAGAGTCAAGCCTAAATCCTTTTGTAAATGTTGCAAACTTGCATGCGAATAAATAACTAGCGTGCTAAGTTTCACAATTTACAGAAGGCCCTTCAATTTCAAAATCAAAATTTCAATCATTTAAGCAAAATTCAATCTCTTTCAAATCCTAATTAACCCCTATATTCTATCACTACATATAGAATTATAGCTCTTATAATTCATTATCTGTGAAAGAATATAAACACCTTCAAATTCAATTCAAAAGATCAATCTTTCTGGCAAAGTCAAGTTTTGACATTTCATTCCCGAATAGTTCTTCGGGGTGAAAGAGTCGGGTCGACTTTTAAGAATCTCCCCCTCTCTAAATTTTTGTTAACCTTTATGTTGAACGCGATTTCAATATATTGAGTTTCAAAATAAAGAGGGATGATGCCAGATTTTCAAACTCTTAAATTCTTTCTAGAATCGTTTAACTTCAACCTTAAAATCAAGTTTGATTTCAACTTTAAATTCAATCTTAATTTGATTGCAAATTCAAATTTGAACTTTGACATTTTGCCCCAAGTCAATCGATGTAGCGAAAGAGTCAAGTTCCTCGTCAATTTTATGAACCACCGTATTCAGTGTAAACTGAATACGATTGAGTTATAAAATTTTGAGTAAAATCAATCAGACTTAAAATTCAAATTCAAATTCAAATTACTAATTCAAATCACTTTCTTAATTCCAGGAAATCAAACACTCAAATGGCTGGGAAACTCGTCTTCTCACTGAATAAAGATGTGCCTGTAGAAGAAATTCTTAATGGCAATTTAATTCAGTACGAGATGGAATTTCAGAACCTCAAGATTTCAGTTAATGGGGAAACACTGATTGATCTGTCTTCTGCGATACTAGGAAAGTCTCCTTTAGTTGAGATTACTTTAGGGTCAAGAGTTGACTCCCCCATCTCTAAGATGGAGGTCGTTGTCGCCCCTGTACCCACTGTACTCTCTACTCCGGAGGATCAAAACCAGAAGTCAATAATGACAAAAGAGCTACCATCTCAGTCTGAGATCGGGTCAAATTCTAGCACCCCCGTCGTCGGTAGGAACAAGATGAAGAATTACCTTCGAAGAGCCAGGAAAAGGAATCTTAAGGCTAGAAAGACTGTTGAATTGGAAGCCTTAGAGAAGACCGACTTCGAGGCCAATCGAGAGTTCGTTGCTCCTTCTACTTACCCTCTCCTTGCACAAAGGAGGGAGGTTGTAGATACGAGAGTGCGATCTTCAATACACCTGCTTGACTACTACACAGAAAGACTTGAGCAAGAAAGAATTGAGCGATCACCAGTAATAGGCCATAGGCCCCCAACTGAGGGTTATGATCCGTCCACTCTACTAGAAGATGTTAAGGCGCGTTACTACACGTGTCCCACTACTTCATCTATAGAGGAGGAGGAGTAGAAACCACTCGGGGTCCCACTCTCTTAACTACTAGTCTAGTAGTAATGAGAGGGAGAAATAATCTAAGATTATGTCAGATAGTGATACCGTCAAAATTTAACTTTTAGCGGGGTCCTATCGCGATAAATCTTTTGATTATAATGATGCCGCGTTATCTAGGGATAGTGCAGACCCTTTAATAGTCTCTCCATTCAAAGAGATTGTAGGAATTCAATTCCAAGTTGACTAGGGTTTTGCCACCTTGACTTGCAACCATTAAGGAAAGCTTCCGATTTTTTTCAAGTGTACTGATTTTGAATCTCCAAGATAGTCGATTCTTCTTTTTAATCGAAATTGACCTCTACCTTAAGTTTTAATTTGGAGAGAGTTGTAGTTGACTCCATCAAATGTTTGAATACCCCTCCCTCCCACCGCTTCTGTGGGTTGAATTAACTTTTGAATTAAAATCTATTTCAAGATCAAGTTGACCTTAGAAATGAAAATTTTATCAATCTTCTAGCAATCTTCTATCTTAATAGGAGATTCAGGCATGCTTTGAATCTATTCAAAGATTTCCCTAGTCAAGTCGACATTCTTGTCAAAAAGATTGAGTGTGCTTTGAGGATTATTCTTCCTTGTATAAGAGAACGAATTTCTTCTCTAATACTTGAGATATAATCCCAGCATTCAAAATAAAAAGATCAATCAATTTAAGATATTTGTAGAAAGTGGAGCCTCTTCTCGAATTCAATTGAAATCAAAAGATGAGCGAATGCTCTAAAAATTAAAAGATGCGTAAATGCGCCAAGAATCAAGAAATGCATGAAGTGCACTAAGAGTTAAAAGATACGCAAATTGCGCCACCAATAAAAAAAAAGAGAAGAAGAGTAAGATGGCTTCCTTCCTTTAACTCCTTGAGTCTCAAAATACTCAATAAACCTCAAATACTTGACTTAGAAAATCCTGAATTTAGATTCTTCAACATGCATGAATTTTCTATTAGATAGAAGGACGTGTGCAAGAAAATTGAAAATATCAAATTTCTCTCTTCAACTTAAACCTTTTTGAAGTTAATTTTAATTCAAAATTTATTTAAGGGAGACCCCAGTCCAGTTTCTACGAAACTTGGTCTAGGTCAACAAAATTGAAATCCTTCCAAACTGGTTGGAGTCAACACTACTTCTCACTGCACTTCTAAATTTGTCCCCACATGTCGTTCCGACAGGGTCCAAATAGTTAGAGGAAATTTCTTAATAGAAATATCGAATCTTCTACTCCTGAAAAGAATTCAAATCATGTCCTTGAGAAATGTGTTAGTCCTTGCATATATGCATCTTTTCCTTTGAAGCCTTTTCAACAAAATTACACTCTATACTGGGTCCAAGATCGAACCCCATTAGAGGAGTATTTTGTAATGCTGGGAATTGCCGTTCAAGTTTAAGCCACGACTGAGCAGAGTGTCCGTCTTCAATTTAAGGAGCTCGAGGCCTTGTAGAGCTTTATCTTTAAAGCTCAAGAAAACTCAGAATCGTACAAAGCCTGACTGATTGAAGCTCGTGATAAGATAGAGCAACTTAGAACCTTCCAAGGAGGAGACTTGGTCTAGGTTCTTTGGATGCATATCTTAGCCTACCGAGAGATCGGTGGAGGAGCTTGAACAAACTCAAAACTTTACTCTTGTCGTAGGGACGATCTTTGAGAAAATTTCAAACATTAATTGATCAACCCTGGAGAATGCCACCTGATATTTTTAAATGTTGGGGAGGCTCTTCAGGAAGTACCATGCCAGATGAGTGTCAAAATTTAAAATCAAATAAAAAAAAACTCTTCAAGTTCAAACAAATCAAAATTCAATCAAATCAAATTCTCCAAACTCAAAATTCCAAATCAAATTCAAACATCTTTTGAATTCAAAAATCAAATCAAAATCCAGATTCAAAAAATCTTCAGAATTAAATTCATCAAATCAAATTTCAAATTCAAACATTTTTCAAAATCAAATTCAAAATCGACTTTCAAATTCAAACACATTCAAAATTCAAAAATCAAATCAAGTTAAATCTCAAATTCCAAATTTCAAATTGATCCTCTGTGTGAAGCAAGTTTCCTTCACATACGATCATTCCAGATCCGATCCGCTGTGTAGAGCAAGTTTCCTCTACATACGATCATCCAGACTCGATCCTCTGTGTGAAGCAAGTTTCCTTCACATACGATCATTACAGATCCGATCCGCTGTGTAGAGCAAGTTTCCTCTACATACGATCATCCAGACTCGATCCTCTGTGTGAAGCAAGTTTCCTTCACATATGATCATTCCAGATCCGATCCGCTGTGTAGAGCAAGTTTCCTCTACATACGATCATCCAGACTCGATCCTCTGTGTGAAGCAAGTTTCCTTCACATACGATCATTTCAAATCCGATCCGCTGTGTAGAGCAAGTTTCCTCTACATACGATCATCCAGACTCGATCCTCTGTATGAAGCAAGTTTCCTTCACATACGATCATTTCAAATCCGATCCGCTGTGTAGAGCAAGTTTCCTCTACATACGATCATCCAGACTCGATCCTCTGTGTGAAGCAAGTTTCCTTCACATACGATCATTCCAGATCTGATCCGCTATGTAGAGCAAGTTTCCTCTACACACGATCATCCAAACCCGATCCTCTATGTGGAGCAAGTTTCCTCCACATATGATCATCCAGACATGGTTCTTTGTGTAGAGCAAGTTTCCTCTCCATAAGACCATTCTTTAGTGATGGAGTACGCCCTTCGTGGAACCATCCTAAATTTCAAATCTAGATCTGATCTTTTGTGGGAAGCAATGCTTCCTTCCCACAAAATCATCCAGTTTTCTCTTTCTTAAGGATAGATGTGAGTCATCGTGCTTTCTCTCCTTAGGATTAGACCCACTAGTGGTAGAGTACGCCCCTCGTGACACTACCCTAGTATCAATTTCAATTCGATCCTCTATAGTTAGGAGTTCTTCCTTCCTATACGATCATTCCAATCTTCTTCTCCTTAAGGTTAGGTTTCCTCCTTCCCTTAGGATTAGATCTACTAGTGGTAGAGTACGCCCCGCGTGTCACTACCCTAGTACCAAACTCAAGTATGATCCTCTATAGTTAGGAGTTCTTCCTTCCTATACGATCATTTTAGCCTTCTTAATCATCTAGGGTTAGGTCTTCCCTTCCCCTAGTATCAAATTCAAGATCCAATTCTGTAGGGTTAGGTCTTCCCTTTCTTTAAAACCAATTCAAAACTCAACACTCTAGGGTTAGGTCTTCCCTTCCCTTAGAATCTATTCCAAATTCAAACTCAGAGGTTAGGCCACCTTTTCCTTTAGATTCAAAACTCAAATCCGATCCTTTATATTTAGGAATTCTCTCTTCCTATAGGATCACCTAGTCTTCCTTTTCCTTTAGGGATAGAACCTTTTCTTCCCTTAGGATTCGACTCGCTGGTGGTAGAGTACGCCCTTAGTGGCACTACCCTAGTATCAAGTTCAAATTCAATCCTCTAGGCTTAGGTTTTCCCTTCCCTAAGAATCAATTTCAAACTCAATCCCTTAGGGTTACACTTTCCTTTCCCTTAGGATCAAAATTTTAGACTTGACCTTTAAGTTCGGTCAACGCCAATATGTGCAATAGAACTTCGTTCTATTACACATATTGGGGGTCCATTTGTTGACCTCATTTTTGTATGAGATCACTTGGACTAACCCCAACCCTCAATCACTTTTGAATCAAATTTCGATCATACTGTAATCCAGCTTCTGATCCACAGTTTGATCAATCGACATTTACAATCATCATCACCTACAATCTAGCTCGTAATCGACCTCGTTGATCTTTCTTAAAATCAAAATTGAATCGTATACAAATTACTTAAAGTTAATTTGATCATATGAACTAGATTTGATGACGTCGAATTTGTTTGAATCAATTTGAATTTTACTCACCTCAGTGGCTTTGATAAATTTAATTTAGATTTCCCCGATTCGACGCAAGTGTAAATTAGCTTGATTAACATTAATCGGCTCAATTTAACTTCTCTCGAGTCAAATCAATTTTGATTAATGCAAACTAATTTGACCCTTTTAAATAAGGATTTTTGCATAATTAATTGGGTTCTTAATTCTAGCTTTTATTTTATTGCTATTGAAGCTCTAAATCATCTTAATTTCAGCATTTAATAACAACCGTCAGATTGAGTTTTAAAGGCTTGATGTTTTTGTTTGATTGATTCTAATAGCATTAGAGAGAGCTCTCTCTCGCGGGGGCCAGGCTTTTTTTTTTTCTTTTCTCTGTGCTAGGGCCGGCCATGGAGGAGAGGGCTGGATTCCACGATGGATCCATTTCCACAAGCAGCTGCCCCTGTGGAGAGACTTCCTTCTATATTCCTTGGAGCTGTTAGGGCCGGCCAAGTTCGGCTAAGCAGCTGCTTCTTCATGCTCCCCATTCGTCCAAGCAAAAGGAAGAAGAAAACCTAAAGATCCGGCCAAGAGGAGTTGTTGCTAGGCTCAATAGAGATTAGAGTTCTTGGAAATGGCGGCTGCTCTCATTCACCAGGGACGGCTGATTCATTCAAGTTGAGCCAAGCAAAGGAAAGAGGAGTAAGTCCAAGTTGCTCCTCAATCTCTTTAGCAGCAGCCCTCCTGCTCCATTACTTCGGCTGCACCTAGCACTCCAACTTTGCTCTTCGAACAAGTACAAAGAAAGAGGCGGTTGATTCATCTCCCAAAATCAAAAGTAGCAATGTTCTTCGGATAAGCCATCAGAGAACCAAAGGCATTCTTATCAAAGAGATGATTAATTTTCTGAAGTTTGCTTGTTACGTACAAATGATGGATCCAATGAGATCCTTGCTTGGGAGAGTATTATTAGAAGAACTAACCCCTGTTGTCATGGCTCTTTCTACTCCTCTTGCTGAAGAAGCAAAATGGTCTAAATTTTATTGAAATGCTGCTCCCATTCTCTTTTTTCAACAAAATAGACGTAGCTATTTCAACCACTAAATGAAGACCGAGCCAAGCAAGGGAATAGAGAGCTGCTCCTATTCTACCTCTTCCGAAAGCTCATGGAATTTCTCAATCACAATCAAACAAACGGTAAATATTTCCTTAAATAAATATATAAAGAATGATCATCTAATATTGTGTACATTTTTTTTTTTTTTTGAACATCCATAATCTTGTTCATTTCCTCCATATGTATATTGATTTCAAATATTTGAGTTTTGTTTATGTTCGATATATTGACTTCAAACATTCAAGTCTTGTTCATTTTCAGAAATTAATATTGGACGAAGCGTTTGAGTTCATTGTTCTGAGAATGAATTTATGGCATGAGGATTATCAATATTAAGAAGATTTACTTTTATTGCTTATAAGATTGTCTTGCCAACTCAACTCTCATTTATTCACTAATTAGAAATCCTATGGTTGACAGCAGTTTTTTTTTTATTGTTTGAAAGCCAATGAGCTAGTCACTATCATTCATAATGAAGTCTCCGAGAATAATGCTTTTTATATTCTATCAAATTGTTTTTTTTTTGTTAGCTATACAAACATATATGTTGCGATGGTGAATATTAAAAGAATACAACTAGTGGCTGCTATGGAGCAGCTTTTGGGATTTACTTATTGTTTGTGTTGGCGTTCCTCTTATTTTCCTGCAGGTTAATGATCAAAATTTGGCGCGTCGATTTATATGGATGTAATGAAAACCATTTGGTTTATGTGTGTAATAAATTTGCGAATAAATCTAATAGACTATTTCATTACAATCATTAGTTTCTCATCAAATTTCTATGGAAATGGAGGATTAAAGTGACGTTGCTTTATTTTATTAATTGAATGCTTATTAGTAGTTTTCTCTTATTTTAAAAGTTCCCTACTCCAATACTCCTTGCAGAATTTATAATCTTATATTTGACCAATTATGAAGCATGTTGTGGTTTGGTTCTTAGCACTTTCTCTTTTATATACCATATGAATTTTGATTGAAATAAAGAAGTGTTAATATACTCATGCTTCAATATTGTTTAGATTTGTATAGCTATGTTGATTTTTTTTTTTTGTGTCTCACTGTTTTTGTGAGGATTCAATACATATTTTGATCATGTGAATATTCTTAAATTAAATAAGTTTTCTCACTATTATTTTTGTGAGGATCTTGTACAGATCTTTATCATCTAAATACTCTTGGATTAATCAAGATTTCTCACTTTTTTTTTTAACGTGAAAATCTCTACAGATTTTGGTTAATTTCTTACTATTTTTTTGTTTGAGAATCGCTGCAGATCTTGAATTCATTCTTTCATTGGTTTTAAATGGTTTTCCCTTGTCTTGAAATCATTTCTTTATATTGCCGATGCCTTATACGAACGTGTTGTAATCACAGTACTGGATATGCAAATTAACTAGTAAAATAAGATGATGATCACTAAGCAGATTTTGTTGACACATTTGTATTTGCTTGTTTACATGTATCTATCCTCAAGTGTTATATGATACTAGAAGTAGTTTCATTCTCCAAAGCTTTTAATTGTTTATACTTATTTGAATTTGATGATGATTATATTCATCAAAATGTTGATAAATTTACAATTGTGATAATTTACTCGATTCATTTTAACATGAATGTGTGACATTGTTTATCTTAATAAGACTTGATCTCATTAATCATGTACACATTTTTAGTAGAGATTAGATTCCCTATCTCTGTTCTATATTTATGGTTATGATCTCCATACATGTTGATTTCTTTTTGTGAGATAATATATGAGCAAAAAATTCTCTCTTGTATATAGTAATAAATGATTAATTTGTTCTTGTGATATACTACAAGTATTGGAATTCCTTTCTATATAAGAATTATATGTATTGAGATAACTTCTTGTAAGATAACATATGTTCTGAAATTGCTTCAATACAAATCTCATTCTACATCTCTAACTCTTTGAAATGATATTTGATTTGATTTCATTTTATTTTACATATTCACTTATATGTCAATTTATAATAGCTTTTATATTTTCATACATGATATTCTGACACCGCCTTCTCTCGTCACCTTATTTGCGAGGTACTGATGGAGCTGATTGCAGGATGAGCCAAGGAGCTTCAATCACCCCATTTCTTCTAAACGGGGTGCTACAGCCGGAGTCACTGTCGACTAGCTCCGGTGACCAGGTAAGTTTTCTTAAAACTTAGAAGAGATTAGAGCTTCTAGATTTATCTATTGAGCTGTTTCCCTCAACCTTAAATTCTTGTATTAACTCTTGCATTTAGTTAATATTTGCTTCAAAACCCATCGACATAGCTTGTTTACATTCGTATGCATGTCCAAAGGGTTAGTGACATTGATTCAAACCCATTGAACCTAGTGACATCTTTAAGGACAATAATTAAGGACGAGACTTAGAGAACTTAGACAAGCTCTAGGATTCACATATGCGTCCTTTAGGGATGAAACATTAAACATAGTTAACTTAGCGACATTACACCTTAAGATCAATATTTACATAATCGATTTAATCTCAAACAACAATCAATTATTAATCTCTTCCTTAAAACCTAAAAACTTAAATATTTGATAATAACTCAAATAAAATTTACAAAATATCAAATCAACCCCAATCAACACATACAATTATTAAGTGATCAAATTAAAACTCAATTGACTTGAAATTCAAACCCCTTAAGTTTAGTGATCTTCCCTGCTCTAGGGAAATTATCACTAAAATTTCAATCCCTTAAGTTTAGTGATCTTCCCTGCTCTAGGGAAAATTGTCACTAAACTTCAAACCCTTCGAACCCCCTTAATCAAACCCCTTAAGTTTAAACCTTAATCAAACCTTAAAACCTTCTAGAAATTTTAATGAATCACATTTAACTCCAAAAGCTATAAATAACCCTTCTAATTGACCAGATTTGAATCCTTAACCTATTAAAATTAAAATCAACCAGATTTGACTTCAAGTTTAAGTATAATTTAATAATCGTTAAAATTTGACTTTTAATTAATATAATTAATTAATAATATTTTAAAATTCCAGAGAATTCCTAAACACTTGGGAATCTATTCTTGGGTCTTTCATAACCTTTGGAATTGATTACAAGGAGTTTGGAACTCAATTAGATTCAAAACATCAAAACCTCTTTAATTAAGACAATTAAATAATTCCAATAAATGATCAAAACTTTGAAAATTCATAAATGATTCAAATAAACTCTAAATCAATTAAACTTAAAGGTATTCAACTCATCTTAAGGGCTAATATTTTAATAAAATACCTTTTTTTTCAGAAAACATTCTTAATCTAAAATTCAAATTTTAACCTCTTGATTAAAAACATTAAAGGATTCGAATAATTTTAGAACATTAAATATTTGATTCAAAATCTAGAGAATTTCAATCTAACTTCAAAACCAACAATCAATCTTAAAATCAATTTTAAATCATTAAGACTTAAACTTTAATTAAAATTTCCCCTTAAGCCTTTCAACCAACCAGAACAATAAGCAACTTTAATTAATTACCCGATTTAGGATATATCCAAACCACACAGCCTGCTACACACACCTAGATTGACCTATTAGGACACGGACTCTAGCTTTAGGTTAGGCCGGTGTTTCCTTTTTTTTAGATAGATTGATATGCATACAAAATGAGAGTGGCATCCTAGGTTAGATAACATAGACATAGGTTCACTATCCACAGACCTGTGCACTTCATGTTTGTCAGCCTAGGATTAGGTCCCCAGCCCCTTGGCCTACGAGGTCCCCTTGAATGAGGTAACCCATGGTTGCTAACAAGGATCCTCTGGTCGGCACTCGACTAAGTAGGCTAAGGATATCGACGAACCCGGGATGATGGAAAACCATGGGATCTTGACCGGGGACGTCATACCCACTTGGTAGGTTAGTCTTCACCCTTACCTCCTGGGCATTCTCTCGATTTGGTGATCGAGAATATAAGTCCCAACATTCTAATAAAATCAACCATTCAAACTTAAATCTCTTTCAATCAAATTTAAGCCCAACACTTAAGATAGATTGGAGTGTTTTCTGAAGTAATTCAGAATCTTAAAAACACTCCCTACTCCTCTTCCTTTGACCCCGAAAATAAGTCTTCAATTTTGAACCAATCCCATTTGAAATTCCTACCATTTTCTTCCTTTGATATCAATCTTTGAAAATCTAAATAAAATTTACACCGCTATTTTAATCGAGAGTTTTCATAGGAAATTTCGATTTCCTACGATATAATTAACTACGAGGGCTTGCGCTCGTAGGAGATTTAGTAACCCAGAATTGATTTTCAAATTCAAAATCTTTCAAAAAACTCTAATTAATTATTTTTGGGAAATTTAAAATACAACGATCATTATCGTCATTTTCAAATGATCAATAATGATTGATATCTCCTTTCCTTGGAAAGGTATATCAATTATTATTGTGGATTTGATTATGAAAATAATAATCTTTTATCCGAATTAGCATAGTCAAATAATTTTGAGTTTGACTACAATAATTTGGATAACTCTAAAATTTTGAGATTTGAACCAATTAGTGAATGATATTCTCCCGTTTGGGATAATATATCGTTCCTAATGTTGTGTTAGATTTCAAAACTAAAATTCAAAATTTAATCTTCCCAAAGATAATTAAATATTTTCAAAACTAGATATACTTAAAGATAAAATTTTTAAATCAAAACAACGCCCTTCTTGATTCTATACAATGCTTTGAATTTATTTTCAAATTTAATATAATGGAGGCTTTATTAGGGGTCACTTGTGAGTTATCACAGGAGTTGTAAAGAGACATCATAAATGCTATAAGTTTGGTAAAAGTATCTAAAAAATGACTTCATAGTACGAGAGATGATAGTTGGGACTTATTGCTTAAAGATGTTTAGTTTTTTTTTTCGAGGCAAATAATATATTTGTTCTAGATACGAATGTTGCTTTTGTAATGCGAGGAAGATCAAGTAGAAAAGATGAAGTAATCATAAATAGACATCATTATCAGATTAACTTATTTTATACTATGTTAGACATACAACTTCAAGAGCTCAATAATGAATTTAATAAAATAAATATAGAGCTATTGATGTGCGTGTTATACTTGAACTCATATGACTCATTTTCAGCTTTTAATAAGTGTTGATTGATAAGCCTGACAAAGTTTTATATATCAAAACTTTAAATAAAAATATCATCATATTTGACTACCAGCTTGATAATTTTATTATTGATATGTGATATAGTGATGCATGTATGAATTTAAAATGAATTGAAGAACTTGCTCAAAAATTTGTGGAGATTTTTCCAATTCCTACAATAATGATCAAGCGGGCATTCTAAGCTATGAAGATTGTAAAGAATCATGTACATAATCGTAGGTAAGACTTCTAGATGAATGATTGTCTAATTACATGTATTGAACAATATATATTTAACAGTATTGATAATGAAAAGATTGTATAATAATTTTAATATATAATGACTCAAAGAGAGAAATTATAGGTAACATTTATATAGCATCAAAAACATTATCTTGATCGAGCATGAATATCAAGGCAAAGTTAAATTGAAAACTTTTAAAATTTATTTTTGGACCATCAGAACTTTGATTTCAACTAACTTATAGCTGAACTGGAAATCTCGAAAAGAAGAACTTAATGACACCAAATTTGGCCCAATCTGAGCCAATATGAGTCCAAATCGAGGGCCCAAAGCACATTTGGAAGCTTCAAAACATAAATTGAATGACTAAATGATATCCAAATATTGCATGTTTATAGTCGAATCAAGCTTCTCGACGAGAAAAATCTAATGAGCCCAAGATCATAAAATTATGACATCATTAAGGCATTCAAATTCTCAATAAATTGTCCATGATCAAGGGAGTTGATATCGATTGTTCATCCAAACCACTCCCAACCTGCTCTTGATCTTATCACTATTTACTAGCCATTCCACTCTAAAAAAATAATAAATAGACCTCACCCCCAAAAGAAAAAAAATATTCACAAAGGGGGAGAAAGAAGAAGAGGAAGAAGGAAGAGAAAATTGAGATCTCTCTTGCCACCATGGTCCTCCTCGACCACCAGCCATCGTCGTACCACCACTTGGCCACCAATTGTCTCCCAACCACTGAACTTCATTGGTCCAACACCCCGTCGCCAACTGACATTAGACTTCCGCCCGGCCATCAATTGACACTAAACTTCTGCCTAACCACCAATCGATGGTGAACTTCAACTTGGCCGCTGACAGACACCGAAATTCCTCCCGACCACCGATCGAGGTCGGACATCCTCTAACTGATGCCGAACTTATGCCTGGCTATCGATCGACGCTAGTGTAATATCAGTTTTGCTCCAGGTTCGTCCGGACGAAGTCGGATCGTCCGGGACGATCGGTACAGGTTATGCAGAAAAAATCATGTTTGGCTGTATGGTTCGTCTGGACGAAATCAGGATCGTCTGGACGAAAATAAGTCAGAGAACCCTTCGCCGGGGACGATATTTGATTTTCGTCTGGACGAAAATTTTCCTCTTCATGGATCGTCCGGTACGAAGCTCGATCGTCCAGGACGATCAGTCTGGATATATATAGAAATGAGATATTTTGAAGAGAGAGAAAAAGCTGAGGAGAGAGAAAAACGAAGGAAAAAGTGGAAAAATGGATTTTTGGGCGACGCCGAGCTGTTTTCGTCCGTTGTGACAGTTGAGGAAATTGCTGTACGCAAGGTAAGGCACAATCCGACTTTCTCAATTTTCAGAACCGTCGCTTTTGGCGGTATTATCTGTCCGGAATTAAGTTTTGTTCGTGATTTTCGTTCGTAATTTCCGACTGGTTTAGTTTTTACCGCGTAACTTTCTGTATTTTGTTGAAGTGCCGCGTGTGCACATTTTGGTTATTTTCTGAAGATTTTTGTCCGGGTATTTTTGATTCGACTGTGTTATTAGTCGACTGGATTTTTCTGTGAACTTGGAAATTAGCTGTGCAGTAGAATAAATGTTCTGAAATGTTGATATCTATATTCTGTGCGAATTTGGTGAATTTTGATTTTCAGGAGAATTGTGTAAATTCTGTATACTGCCGTTGTGCTGCCCGATTTTTGAGTAATTTCTGTTTTGTCCGGAAATCTTCTGATTTGATCTACTATCTGTATATGCTATAAAGGGAGTTATAAGGGGCCTGGATCCTATGAGATTCAGTTAGTGTCTGGGAATTCTGAAATGAGCTCAATATGAAATCTGATATCTGTTCTGTTCCGGATCCGAGGAAAATCTGTTTAGGTGCTATATTCACTATATATGTATTCTGGTGCTATAAGCACATCTAAGCTGATCTGTTCTGGTGCCGTGAGCACAAAAGGGAGGCATAAGGGGCCTGGATCCTATGAGATTCAGTCAGTGTCAGGGAATTTAGCTATTAATTAAATATCTGATATCTGCTATATGATTCTGATATGATTTGTTCTGTTCCGATATGATCTGTACGATTCTGATTCTGGTGATCTGATATGTCTGATCTGTTCTGTTTCTGATTTGATACGGCTTCTGTTTCCGTACAATTCTGTTTGATTTGATATCTGTCCGAATTCGTTCTGATTTCTGTACGGATTTGTCTGATGTATTGGTTTTGAGATTCTGAGTATTTTGATTGGAGGTTTGTTGCTTTACTGAGCTGTTGAGCTCACCCTTACTTTCTAGTGGTTTTCAGGTTCTGGGAAAGGCAAGGAAGTCCAGGATTAGTTCAGAGTCTGATAAGTTTAGGTATTGTTTTGTACCTTTTAATTTTTGTACAGTCATGGCTTTTCTGTTCTGTTTTTCTTTCTGTCGAAAGCCATGTACTGTTCTGTAGATGATTGTTTTGAGGAAATGAAATCAGATAGATGTTTTGTTCCGCTGCATTTGATGATACATAGTAGCTCTGTGTTTGTTAGTCTGTGTGAATTAATTATTTGGAAGATTCAGTTCCGAACCAAATTTCAAAGCTAGATCCTGGTTAGCTTCTCCGTCGCGGCCCGGTGCGAACGGGATCCGTCTCGGGTCGGGTCGGGTCGTGACAAGCTTTTTGGTATCAGAGCAATGGTTTTGGAATTTGAGAATTTTGTGAAACAGAGCTATAGGAAGTGATCAGTAAGTCTGTCTGGGGGGTAGTTTTGATTTGTTCGGGTTTTTATTGTGTTGTTTTTGTGATAGTTTTCCGGATTTTTCTGGATTTTCTGTATGGATCAGCCAGACCCAGACATGACAGACGGGCAGAGTGCCGATCAGGCAGCACCAGTGGGGAGTACAGCCCCAGTGGTCGGTGCTGATACGCTTTCTCAGTTTGCTTCGCTGGTTGCTCAAATGATGAGCGAGACTCAGAGTAGAGCTTCTACTGTCAGATCTGATGACTTGGACAGACATTTGCAGTTATTTCTGAGGTTGAAGCCTCCAAGGTTTGAGGGCGCTGTTGAGCCCAGAGCTGCTGAGGAGTGGCTGAGGAGATTAGAGAAGACTTTTGACGGGATGCAGTGTCCGTCAGACAGGAAGGTACCGTTGGCAGTTTTTCTGTTGGACGGAGAGGCTGAGCACTGGTGGGAAGGCCAGCAGGCAGCCAGATTTCAGGGCAGACTGAACTCTTTGATTACTTGGGAAGAGTTCACTGAGGTGTTTCGGGATTGGTTTGTTCCCCCTTCTGCACGACAGCAGATGCAGGAGAACTTTCTGAGGCTTGTTCAGGGGAGCAAGACGGTGATGCAATACGAGGCTGAGTTTACTGCATTAGCCAGGTACGCTCCGCAGCTGGTTAGCACTTCTGCTGAGAGGTGTTACAGATTTCTGAGGGGATTGCGAGATACCTTGAGGCAGCCCCTGATACCGTTCCGGATCACTGATTTCTCTGAGCTTGTGGAGCGAGCTCGTCTGATAGAGAACGACCTGATGGCTACTCAGCAACGGTGGACTGCGAGTAGGAAGAGGTTTGGAGGCGAGGCATCTGGCAGTGGTTCCTCTGGAAAGAGGAGATTTGTTTCTGGCTCAGGATCTGGAGATTCCAGGAGGAGCGGAGGATCGTCTGGTACTGTTACCAGTACGACGAGTTCGGGATCAGTTAGTTCGGCACCTGTGTGCCAGAACTGTGGACGGCGACACTTTGGCCAGTGTTACAGGATGGCTGGTCTGTGCTTCCGATGTGGTCAGTCAGGACATCGGATTGCAGAGTGTCCACAGATGGGATTTGATCAGCGATCTGAGGGCTTTGTCAGACCTGTTGGTTCAGCAGTAGGAAGACCGAGGACTGTTCCTCCACGCCCTGAGGGATTTACTGGTAGAGGTGGTGGTTCTAGTTCTGCACCACGGAGACCACCTACTGTTCAGAGGGAGCAGAGTAGTTCTGTTGCTTCAGCTCCTGTTCCAGTTCAGCCACGAGTTTACAGCTTGAGTCAGCAGGAGGCTAGAGATGCTCCCGATGTTGTGACAGGTACGATTTACATTTCTGATCAGCCCTGTCGTGTTTTGTTTGACTCTGGAGCGAGTCATTCTTTTCTGTCCGAGCACTGTTTTGAGATTTTACATTTGGATTCGATGGTTTTACCGGTTTCTTTATCTGTGATTTTACCGGCTGGGAATCCTTTGATTGCTCGACAGTTTTGTTTGTGTGAGATTGAGATTTCTGGCAAGAAGTGGAAATCAAGTTTGATTCGGTTGCCGATTTCATCGTATGATGTGATTCTGGGCATGGATTGGCTGAGTCAGTATGAAGCTCAGATAGACTGTCTGAAGAAGCAAGTGAGTTTGCTTATGGCTGGAGAGAGAGTTGTATTTCAGGGATTACGAGGTGTTCTCTCCAGTCTGGTTTCTGTGTTGGAAGTGAGCAGAATGTGGAAGAAGGGATGTCCGGTATTTTTGGCTTCGGTGCGGGATCTGAACCTAGAGGTTGGTTCTGTTTCTGAGATCCCTGTAGTACGGGAGTTTGTTGATATTTTTCCTGAGGAGCTGGTTGGTTTACCTCCGGATAGAGATGTGGAGTTCTCTATCGATATTTTTCCGGGTACCGCTCCGATATCGAAAGCTCCGTACAGGATGGCACCGAAAGAACTTTCTGAGTTGAAAGTTCAGCTTCAGGAGTTGGTTGATAGAGGTTTTGTACGCCCTAGTGTTTCGCCCTGGGGAGCACCTGTTCTGTTTGTGAAGAAGAAGGATGGTACACTCCGTATGTGTATTGATTACAGAGATTTGAACAAGGTTACAATCAAGAACAAGTATCCTTTGCCTCGAATTGATGACTTGTTCGATCAGCTTTCCAGATCTTCAGTATTTTCGAAGATTGACTTGCGATCCGGATATTATCAGGTGAAGGTGAAGGAAGCTGATGTGGTGAAGACTGCTTTCAGTACTCGGTACGGGCACTACGAGTTTTTGGTTATGCCTTTTCGGGTAACCAACGCGCCTGCTATTTTCATGGATCTGATGAACCGAGTATTCAGGGAGTATTTGGATCAGTTTGTGATCGTCTTCATTGACGATATTCTGGTATATTCTGCATCTGAGGATGATCATGCCAGACATTTGAGGATTGTGTTGGAGACTTTGAGGAGGCATCAGTTGTATGCCAAATTCTCCAAGTGTGAATTCTGGCTGAAGAGCATTTCTTTTCTGGGGCATGTGATTAGCGGTGAAGGCATTTCTGTAGATCCCCAGAAGATTCATGCAGTTGCTGATTGGCCAAGGCCGACTACGGTATTTGAGGTACGTAGTTTCTTGGGCATGGCCGGGTATTACAGGAAATTTGTGAAGGGCTTTTCACAGATTTCGACGCCTCTGACGAGACTGACTCAGAAGTCAGTTCCTTTTGTTTGGACACCGGAGTGTGAAGCTAGTTTTCAGAGATTGAAGGATTGTTTGACTTCAGCTCCAGTGTTGGCACTTCCGTCAGGTACGGAGGGTTTTCAGGTGTTCAGTGATGCTTCACTGAAAGGACTGGGATGTGTCCTGATGCAGCATGGTCAGGTAATTGCTTATGCTTCAAGACAGTTGAAACCACATGAGAAGAATTACCCGACGCATGATTTGGAGTTAGCTGCAGTTGTTTTTGCTTTGAAGATTTGGCGTCATTATCTGTATGGCGTCAGATGTGAGATTTTCACCGATCATAAGAGCCTGAAGTACATTTTTACTCAGAAGGATCTGAATTTGAGGCAGAGAAGATGGCTCGAGTTGATCAAAGATTATGATTTGATTATTCAGTATCAGCCTGGTAAGGCTAATGTGGTAGCAGATGCCTTGAGCAGGAAGTCTTCTGGATTATCAGGTATTCAGCTTACTTGTGACGACTTCCTGATTCGTGATTTGGAGCGATTGCAGTTGGAGGTGATTTCCTCCAGTGGTTTGGAGTTGGCTCAGATGAGTATTCAGTCTACTTTGGAAACAAGGATTCAAGAAGCCCAGAAGTCAGATTCTGATTATTCAAAGTTGATTGCACAGATTGGATCTGGTAAGACTCCTGAACTTCGAATTTCTGATTCTGGTGCTATTTCTGTAAGAACAGGTTGTGGGTACCTGTGTTTGGAGATTTGAGGCAGGAGATTCTGTACGAATCTCATCATTCAGGCTACACTGTTCATCCAGGCAGTGGTAAGATGTACGCTGATATGAAGCTTTTGTTCTGGTGGCCTGCGATGAAGAAGGATGTGGCAGAGTTTGTGTCGAGATGCGAAGCCTGTCAGTTGGTGAAGGCAGAGCATCAGCGACCAGGTGGACTGTTGCAGTCGTTGCCTATCCCTGAGTGGAAATGGGAGGAGGTAACGATGGAATTTGCGATGGGTTTCCCTCGATCTAGACAAGGGCACGACGCTATTTGGGTGGTTGTAGATCGATTGACGAAGTCCGCCCATTTTCTTCCGATTAGACAGACGGATTCAGTTGACCGCTTGGCACAGATATATGTGAAGGAGATAGTCAGATTGCACGGTGTGCCTCGTGTGATCGTATCTGATCGAGATGGACGTTTTACTTCCAGATTTTGGAAAGGCATTCAGCAAGGCTTGGGTACAAAACTGCATTTCAGTACAGCCTTTCATCCTCAGACCGATGGACAGTCTGAGAGTACTATTCAGGTACTGGAAGATCTGTTGAGGCTTTGTGTTCTGGATTTTAGCGGAAGCTGGGAGGATCATATTCCGCTGATTGAGTTTGCTTATAACAACAGTTTTCAGTCTAGTATCGGTATGGCACCGTACGAGGCTCTGTATGGCAGGAAGTGCCGTACTCCTTTGACTCTGACGGAGGTTGGAGATAGACAGGCTTTGGGAGCCACTTTTGCTGATGAAACTGCTCAGAAGATCGGTTTGATAAGAGAGAGATTGAAAGCTGCTCAAGATCGTCAGCAGAAGTATTACAATCAGAAGCACAGGTTTGTAGAATTTCAGGTTGGTGACTTTGTGTATGTCAAAGTCAGCCCGATGAAGGGTGTGAGCAGATTTGGTCAGGTGAGCAAGCTTAGTCCGAGGTATGTTGGACCTTTTGAGATCCTGGAAAGGATTGGAAAAGCTGCTTACAAGTTATTACTTTCTGATTCTATGCCTGACGTGCATAATGTGTTTCACGTATCCACTCTGAGGAAGTGGGTATCCGACTATGGGAAGAAAGTATCTGCTGATGAGGTTGAGATTCAAGAGAATCTGGTGTACAAGGAAGAGCCAGAGTTGATTTTGGCGTACGACGTCCGAAAGTTAAGAAGTAAACAGATTCCAATGGTTAAAGTCCAGTGGAAGCACCGTACTGCACGGGAAGCCACTTGGGAGAAGGAGTCTGACATGAGACGGTTGTACCCTTACTTGTTTTGATTGAGTTTGGATTGGATAATGTCGAGGACGACATTTTTTTTTAAGTTGGGGAGATTGTAATATCAGTTTTGCTCCAGGTTCGTCCGGACGAAGTCGAATCGTCCGGGACGATCGGTACAGGTTATGCAGAAAAAATCATGTTTGGCTGTATGGTTCGTCTGGACGAAATCAGGATCGTCTGGACGAAAATAAGTCAGAGAACCCTTCGCCGGGGACGATATTTGATTTTCGTCTGGACGAAAATTTTCCTCTTCATGGATCGTCCGGTACGAAGCTCGATCGTCCAGGACGATCAGTCTGGATATATATAGAAATGAGATATTTTGAAGAGAGAGAAAAAGCTGAGGAGAGAGAAAAACGAAGGAAAAAGTGGAAAAGTGGATTTTTGGGCGACGCCGAGCTGTTTTCGTCCGTTGTGACAGTTGAGGAAATTGTTGTACGCAAGGTAAGGCACAATCCGACTTTCTCAATTTTCAGAACCGTCGCTTTTGGCGGTATTATCTGTCCGGAATTAAGTTTTGTTCGTGATTTTCGTCCGTAATTTCCGACTGGTTTAGTTTTTACCGCGTAACTTTCTGTATTTTGTTGAAGTGCCGCGTGTGCACATTTTGGTTATTTTCTGAAGATTTTTGTCCGGGTATTTTTGATTCGACTGTGTTATTAGTCGACTGGATTTTTCTGTGAACTTGGAAATTAGCTGTGCAGTAGAATAAATGTTCTGAAATATTGATATCTATATTCTGTGCAAATTTGGTGAATTTTGATTTTCAGGAGAATTGTGTAAATTCTGTATAGTGCCGTTGTGCTGCCCGATTTTTGAGTAATTTCTGTTTTGTCCGGAAATCTTCTGATTTGATCTGCTATCTGTATATGCTATAAAGGGAGTTATAAGGGGCCTGGATCCTATGAGATTCAGTTAGTGTCTGGGAATTCTGAAATGAGCTCAATATGAAATCTGATATCTGTTCTGTTCCGGATCCGAGGAAAATCTGTTTAGGTGCTATATGCACTATATATGTATTCTGGTGCTATAAGCACATCTAAGCTGATCTGTTCTGGTGCCGTGAGCACAAAAGGGAGGCATAAGGGGCCTGGATCCTATGAGATTCAGTCAGTGTCAGGGAATTTAGCTATTAATTAAATATCTGATATCTGCTATATGATTCTGATATGATTTGTTCTGTTCCGATATGATCTGTACGATTCTGATTCTGGTGATCTGATATGTCTGATCTGTTCTGTTTCTGATTTGATACGGCTTCTGTTTCCGTACAATTCTGTTTGATTTGATATCTGTCCGAATTCATTCTGATTTCTGTACGGATTTGTCTGATGTATTGGTTTTGAGATTCTGAGTATTTTGATTGGAGGTTTGTTGCTTTACTGAGCTGTTGAGCTCACCCTTGCTTTCTGGTGGTTTTCAGGTTCTGGGAAAGGCAAGGAAGTCCAGGATTAGTTCAGAGTCTGATCAGTTTAGGTATTGTTTTGTACCTTTTGATTTTTGTACAGTCATGGCTTTTCTGTTCTATTTTTCTTTCTGTCGAAAGCCATGTACTGCTCTGTAGATGATTGTTTTGAGGAAATGAAATCAGATAGATGTTTTGTTCCGCTGCATTTGATGATACATAGTAGCTCTGTGTTTGTTAGTCTGTGTGAATTAATTATTTGGAAGATTCAGTTCCGAACCAAATTCCAAAGCTAGATCCTGGTTAGCTTCTCCGTCGCGGCCCGGTGCGAACGGGATCCGTCTCGGGTCGGGTCGGGTCGTGACAGCTGGTCTTTTGCTCGGCCACTGGTTAATGTTGGAATTCCTCTAACTGATGTAGGAATTCCGCTTTGTCATCAACTTATGATGAACTTCTGCATGACCGCCAACTAACGCTCGACTTCCTCCTTACAAAAGACTGATGCTGGACTTCTGTCTGGCCATCAATCGTTGTCGGATTTTTGCCTGATGGCCGTCAGACTTCAGTTCAACCATTGTCGGACTTCTGCCCAATCATCATATTGAAAACTCCTGAATATCCATACAAAATCCATTGTAATTTAACCATCCTTAAATCTAAGTACGGGTCGAGTGGTCGACCTTTGTAACTTAATTTGACAATAGTGGAATCATTTCGACTAGACATGGCTCAATGATTTTGTTTTTCATTTTTCATGGGTTTTTTCCACATAAAAATCCAGATGTGTTTAATTTCTTTGTTTGTTTGCTGGATATCCGTACAACACTAAGACGAAAAACCTCTCACTCTATTGTTGTGTATATTGTATCCCACAACAATCATGTATCGAAAATATGATGAGCAAATATTCTCTGATGTAAGTTTTTTCCCTATATAATTTATTTATTTTTAATAATGTATTAAAAAAAATTGTGAATGCCGGTCCCAAGCTCATATGAAAAATGTTGTTGGTTTTTTTAAGATCAATGATTTGTGCCCTCACCGAAAAAAAAAAAAAAAAATCTTGGCCCGCCACGGATCCTAAATGAAACTTTAATTAGTTTAAAATTTCCCTAAAAAGATTATTTAAATTTAAAGCCAATCTTAAAAGATGTAAACGGTTCCAATAAGAATGAGAAATGTTTTTCGAGAATCTAATTTGCATAAATTATATAAATTTATATAATTTTAATTACAAATAAATCAAATACTAAAAAGAATAATGCTTGCTATAAATTTATGACAAAATAATTTAATATTAAAATATTTATATCTGATCATCAGAATAGCTTTAGTAAATTAGTAAAATTAATCTGATAATAATTGAATTAAAATATTGCGACTCGTTTTTTTTTAATTCTGTCTCCTTTGAGGCCCCAAGCAAACAAACCACATGTGAGCGGGGGCCGCGCCGGTACCCCGCCCCGACCTACATAAAAACCTACAGGCCTAAGGGCCTATCACCCTTACCGGTCGTAAAAGGACCCGCACGTGTAGAATCCCCCAATAAGAACCCCTCCTCCTTCCTTGCACTCAGCGAAAGGTAAACACTGAAAGAACTCGATGAGAGGGGAGGTGAGAGCAAGGCGATTACGCGATACGCCGGCGCCGCCATTGGATCTCGTCGGCGTTCAAATCCCATACCATTTCCGATGCCCCATATCTCTCGAGCTGATGCGGGATCCGGTAACGGTAAGCACCGGCCAGACCTACGACCGCCCAAGCATTGAGTCATGGTTTGCGATGGGGAACACCACATGCCCCGTCACCCGCTGCCCTCTCCCCGACTTCACCCTCATCCCTAACCATACCCTTCGCCGCCTAATCCAAGAATGGTGCGTCGCCCACCGGTCCGACGGGGTGGAACGAATTCCCACCCCGAAACAACCTGCCGATCCCACCCTCGTCCGCCTCCTCCTCGCCCAAGCTTCTGCCGGCGATGCCTCCCTCTCTTCCCGCATCGCCGCCCTCCGAAAACTTCGTGCTCTGGCCTGCGAGTCGGAGAAGAATCGCGCTGTGGTCTCCACTTACACGCGTTCTGCAATTGCCGAGATGGCGTTCGGCGCGGATCTAGATTTGGCGGTTGGAGCCATGGAGGCGTTAGCTGCGGTGGGGGTTACGGAAAGGGAGAGCGCGATGGTGGCGGCGAGGCCGGAGAGGGTGGCTATGTTAGCAGGGATGATTAGATTGGAGAGCTCTGCCGAAGCGCGAATTGGCGCAGCGGCATTGGTGGAAGGGATGCGGACTGCGGAGGCGCGGGAGGCGGTTGGCGCGGCTGACGGGGTAATTGAAGGGCTAGTTGCGCTGGTGGAGAATGGGGATTCGCGGGCGGTGAGAGCCGGATTGCGGGGATTGTTCTCTCTCTGCTTGGCGAAGGAGAACAGGGGAAGGGCGGTGATGGCGGGGGCGGCGGAAGCGGTGGTTAGGAGGATTGGGGAAATGCACTGCGTAGAGAGAGGGGATTTGGAGCGGGCGCTTGCGACTGTAGAGTTGTTGTGCAGAGTGGAAGGAGGGAGGGAAGCAGTGGTGGGAGTGGAGGGAGCGGTGGCGGATTTGGTGAGGGCAATGACGGGGAAGGCGACTGAGAGGGCAGCTGAACATGCAGCGGGGGCGTTGGTGGCAGTTGTTGGAGGATCGGACGCGTTGCAGGAGGAGGCGGTGGCCGCCGGAGTTGTGACGCAGCTGCTGTTAATGGTGCAGAGCGGGTGTTCCGATAGGGCGAGGCGGAAGGCACAGATGCTGCTTAAGATACTCAGGCCGGCATGGCCGATGCAGGATTTGTTTGCCAATTCCGATGATTTTCTCCATCCTTTCTGATCATCGGGTTGTATCATCTACAGTTCGGATGATAATTTCAGCTTAACAATTTCTTTTGAGCTGTTAAGATTTAATCCAACAAATTCAAAACTGATTTTGAAAATGTTAGATTGAATTTCAATAGTTCAAAATAAATTGAACATTTTGGATTGACTAATTGCACATTTGTAATCTTAATTATAGAGGATACAAAGTTGCAAACCCCTTTAATTACGCACCAAGTAAAAGAGCTAAGCTAGCTGGACATGATTATTTTATGTTCATTAAGCGTTTTTCGATCTATGATTATTGTATTGAAAGAGGATTTCAATTAATTTTCTTCGTTTATATTATTTGTTGAAAATCTTGTAGATTTCAGATATGAACTGTTTTAAACATCCATGAAGATCTTATGTCTTCAATATTATACAGAATTAGATAAATCAAATAGCAGATTAGATGTTGCATCTGTGTTATTGCGTGTTTGGTGAATTTATCTTTTTGTCCCCAAAATAATACTTATGTTTTGGTTTGGACAGCTTTATTATTGTTTTTTAAAATAAAAAAAAATTTATAGTAAACAACTGTTCTATAAAACAATGAGAAAGCTATCCCAAATAAAGTCTTAGGTTTCGTTTGAGACGGTTTTCTTACAACTTTTTAAAATAATTTTCTAGTTCAAAGTTTAAATTGTTATATTAGAAAGTTATTTTAAGAAGCCATAAAAAAGCCGTCCCCAAGGAAGTCTTAGGCTTCGTTTGGGACGGCTTTTTTATTACTTTCTAAAACGGAGTTTTAGTACAAATTTTTACTAAAACTCCATTTTAGAAAGCAATAAAAAAGCCATCCCAAATGAAGCCTTAGATTTCGTTTGAAACGGTTTTCTTATTGCTTCTTAAAATAACTTTTTAGTATAAAATTTTTAATTTTTGAACTAAAAAACTGTTTTAGTAAGCATAAAAAAAGTTATCTCAAACAAAGTCTTAGTATCTCCGAGTACAATGGACTGAGTTAGTACTGTAAAAAGGAAAAGTTGCTCTTTTGTTTTTAGGCTGCTCCACTTCCACCTGGTTTGGCGTTGAATGGAATGTTGAACGGGGAGGGAGAGAGAGAGAGAGCGTGTGAGTCATAAGGCCAACGTTGCTAGGCTTTTGACCATCAACTACAACTGCAGGCTTTCTCCTCTGGATATACTCCAGAATTATTTTTAAAAAGTATTAAAGGCTGTTTGGATAGCTTATTCTTTTAATTTTTTATTTATATTTATTAAAATATATATTACATCATTTTATGTAATATTTAAAATAAAATAAAATAAAATATATATAAAAAAAATGATTCTAGCTGGCCTTAGTAATGGCATTCAACCCTAAATATTTCACGTACGTTAATGATGTTACCGAATACCGATGGTAATTTTTTTCTTGTCGGTCCATAA
Source organism: Dendrobium huoshanense (assembly GCA_016618105.1). NCBI lineage: Eukaryota > Viridiplantae > Streptophyta > Magnoliopsida > Asparagales > Orchidaceae > Dendrobium > Dendrobium huoshanense. The sequence continues at coordinate 64,365,857 of CM028344.1, forward strand.
AGGAAGGAAAACGTGGGATAGTGTAAATTTTCATGATTCGTGAAGTCAGACGGTCAAACAATTCATAAAATAGCTGGATATATATATATATAACATGAAGTGCGGGAGCCTTGCACTTGTGATTCTTTGTATGCCTTGTTTGGCTTGTGAGCTTTTTATTTGATATAAAATATGGCTGCTGACTTTGCTGATTTGGTGATCATAAAAGTCTGTGTATGGTTAAGGTGTAGGGGTGTAAACGAGTCGAGTTTAGCTCAAGTCATTTTTGGCTTGAGCTTGAGTTTTATTAATCAAACGAGTTCGAGCTCAACCTCGAGCTTTATTTTACGAGTTTGATGTAGCTCACAAGTTGGCTTAGGAGCTTATAAAAAAGAAAAATGATTATGATTCAGATAATTATTATAATGTAATTGTCGCGTCTTGGAATATTTGCGGTGGTAGAGAAATATAAAGTTTAACGTTTTAGCTTTGTACGAAGATACAACACGCAAACGGATGAAAGAGAAAGGTGTAGCATTCATAAGAGATACCAGATTTTTACATGTAAGAGAGGTGTCTTAGACTTCTCTTCCTCTCCTCTCTTTTTCCCCTAGCCTTTTTTCCTCCTTGCTTCCCCCCCCCCTCTTCATGTGAAGAATGAGAGGTTATTTATAGTTTTTTGGGGAATGACATGGTCAATAAATAGGGAGAAGGTCAAGGGCAAATTGAAAGTGGTTCCAATTGACGGCCGATATCAACTCTATTGATGATGGATCATTTATCGAGTATTTGAGTACTATCTTAATGATTTTAGAATACATCAATATTGGGTTCGTTGGATTCGTCTCGTCAAGCCGCCACCCAATTCGACTATAAGCATGCCACATTTGATGATCATTTGGCCATCTGATTTATATTTTGAACATTCAAAATATAAATCAGATCCTCGATTTGGACCCATTTTGGCTCGGATTGAGGCAAGTTTAGTGTCGTTGGGTTCGCCTTTTTGAGTCATTCAGCTCTACTATAAGTTTGCTAAAATCAGAGTTTGGATTGTCCCAAAATTAATTTTGGAAGTTTCAAACTCAAATTTGCCTCGACATTCATGCCTGATCAAGATAAATTTTTATGATATATCAATAATGATAAAACGATTAAGGAATTAAAAAAATAATAAAAAATCACTTAATACAAGACAATGAGATAAATTTTTTACAAGGTTGTACTTAAAATTTTGAATGCTAATATAATTTAAATGTATTTTATCGTAATATTTTTTAAACGAGTAGGCTTGTGAGCTAACGATTTGAGTCTGGCCTGACTCAAGCTTGACTTGTTAGCTCATCGAGTTTGGCTCACGAGTAATTTATCGAGCCGGCTCACCAATCGTCTTGACTCACTTGCATCTCTATTTATGTCTATTAGTCATCATCGTGTTAACATCATATTTGATGGCTCTTAAATTAATTAGGTAAGTCATAAAGTTCTTGAAATTTCTTTCCAAGCAAAGGAATCTTTTTATTACTCTTCATTAATCGTTGCTGTGCTGTTTTCATCTTTGACGGTGACAGCGTATTGATGGGTTAGTGGTGATTTGCATCATCCAAACACTACAAGCGAAAAGAAAAGAAAAGAAAACAAATTTAGCTTTATAAAGTTTAATCAATATCAAAGAGACAGTCGACGACTAAAGAAAATGAATCTTTAGTTCTAGATAAGTGAATTGTTGGTCTTTATTGATCATCAATGTAATTATTTGTCGATCACTATAATAGATCATGTATTTCATCCCATAATATATATATATATATATATATATATATATATATATATATATATATATATATATATATATATATATATATATATATATATATATATATTTCAATTGAGTGTTAGAAAATGTATGATGATAGAAATTATGGTTTACATCTTAACTTAGGGTGTCAATATTTAGTCCGACTCGGACCAGACTCTAAAAATTCCAAGTCCGGATCATCCGCCAGGAAAATTGGACGGGTTCAATATTCTAGCCCATTATTAAAATTGGGTCGGACTCGGGTTGACTCGAAAATTCGAGTGTGACACGGATCCTGCAACCCGAGCCCAACCTGCATTGCATTACTCGCACGTCCCACATTCCCGTTCACATAGGCGGATCCACATTAGCCTAAGGGTGGGCAAATGCCCACCCTCAAAATTTTTTTTTTTTAATATTTAGAGGGAATTTTTTAGAACATTTTGGGTATTTTGTGCATTTTGCCCCCCCTAAAAAAAATTTTTTGTCCTAATTTTATCAATCCTAAGCATCTTTGCCCATCCCAAAAAAAAATTTTTTTTTTGCCCACCCTAAAAAAAGGAGCTGGATCCGCCCCTGCCCGTTCACACAGCATCACGCCCCCGTCATGCTTGCATCCCTCACCCACTGCTTGGCTCGCATCCTTGGCTGCTTCATACCCCTGGCCTGCTTCACCTGCAAGTTCGAATCTGCCTCGCCCCCCATCGGTCAGCTCCACCCGCTGACACTGCCAGCCTCGCACTTGTGCGCGCCCTCTCTCTCTCTCTCTCTCTCTCTCTCTCTCTCTCTCTCTCTCTCTCTCCTCTCTCTCTCTCTCTCTCTCTCTCTCTCTCTCTCTCTCTCCCTCTCTCTCTCCCTCTCCCACTCTCTCTCTCTCTCCCTCTCCCACTCTCTCTCTCTCCCTCTCTCTCCTTCTCTCTCTCTCTCTCTCTCTCTCTCTCTCTCTCTCTCTCTCTCTCTCTCTCTCTCTCTCGTGTCTGTTATTCAGAGCATATATATCATCAACCATTCAGTTAAGCGTAAAGTAATAAAGGAAGGGCCTAACTCATTCCACTTCAATATAACTCTAAACTCTCATAGTCTGTTACCCTATGAAAATTTTAGAAAAGTAAGTAAAGCATGCACAGTTGTTACTCCCTCATGACTATCCATCTCTATAAATTTGATAGATTACAAGCACATGCCTATACTTGCATTATACCAATCCAACATACCTGATTATGTCTGTTTTACTAGTCCTAGGCTCTATATTACACTTGATATTAACTATACATATAACTACTATGTATATTAAATGAAGACTTAATATATTAAAAATATCATATGATCACTTTAAAAATTAAGAGAAATCATTAGTATATTTAATTTATATCATCAATCCAAAATTAGAAAATTTAGCCAAACATTAAGAACAAATGAAGTAAACTCATTTTCATTTATTGCATAAATGAAAGAAAGTACAAAAGAAAAGATATAACTGGATGATTCAACAATCTCCTCTACACTCCTCAAACTTACAAAATTGATTCCACAAACACTGACTAAACATTCTAATGATCTGGATCTAGTGTTCCCTGAATTTTTTTAGTTGTCACTCTTAAGAAAATTTCAGAGAGACACTTTAAGTCTGACTTTTACTAAGTGAATGAACTCTCTAAAAGCATTACAAACATGCTATTTATAGAAAATTATTGAAAATAAATTATGGCGCTGCAGCGCTCGTGTCACTTGCGCTGTAGCGCCCATAAAATGAACTAACATCGTAATGCTAAAGGGTTTCCTCTATGACGCTTGCTGATATGGACCCGCTATTTAATGAATGGAAACATCGCTTCGCTAGCAGAATGTGTCCTGAATGGTTACAACTGTAGCATTGCGGCATTACTGATGATTGAGCGCTGCTACATGTATATGTCACTTCCTTTGCTTGGCGGCCTTGAGTTAGGGTGTCGCGGTGCTATACAGATAGATACTGGGCTTTAAGGCGCTGACTACTCTGACGCTGCGGCATTGTCTCGACAGAGACTGGGTGCCACCATATCCACATTTTGGCGCTCCGATGGTGTTAATGATGGCATTGCGACAATATTGTATCCGACTACGTGGCATTGTACCATTACTTGAAAATTTTCTCATTGTCTATATTTTCTGTACAAATACAACTAAAATAATACATTTTTACTAACAAATTAACCCATACAATATAACAATATTTACACTTATTAATGATTATCATTACTCATTATACAATTGAAGTATTGATTGGGCGGAGCATCAAATTTATTATAGATGATAATCAAATTTATTATAGGTGGCAGCGAATATGAGAGTCAACCCATTATAGATGATAATCAAATGATATGTGCTAGCAATCTTTGATCATCAAGCATGAAAAGGTAATCACTACCAATAAATAGCAGTTGTTTGGTAGAAAATTCTCGTGAAATTTTAATTTTGTTGTGGATTTTGAATGTAAAACAAAAATTAAAATTTGAAATACTTTTGACATCAAAAAATCTGCCGAAATTCATACGGAAATAAAAAAGGGTAAGGACGCATGAAATACTAGTCAAATTTATTATCAGTGATATCCCATAAAAAATTAATCATGATTGGGCACGCGAGGCAAAATCAAGTTGGAAATTAAAGTTGGGACTATTCAAGCTCCGAGTTTAGCATATTTATAGTTGAACTGAACGTCTCGAAAAGGAAAACCCAAAGACACCAAATTCAACCCAATCCGAGCCCAGATGGGTCCAAATTGAAGGCCTGAAGCAAATTCATAAAGTTAGAACCATAAATTGTATGATCAATCGACTTTCAAATGTGACATGCTTATAGTCGAATCGAGCGCCTTGACGAGACGAATCAAACGAGCCCAAGATTGCCGAATTTTGATATCATTATGACACTCAAATGCTTGATAAATATTCAATGATAAAGGGTGTTGATATCGGCCATCCATTCAAAACTCTCCCAACCTTCCCTTCATCTTCTCCTATTTATTGTCCATGCCACTCATAATTCTTCTCCCTATTTATTGGTCATGTCATTCTCAAAAAGCTATAAATTGACCCCTTAGTCATCAGTGAGAGGGGGTCCAAACAAGAGAATGAAGAGAGATAAGCTAAAGTTCTATTGCTACCAAACTACTCAACCATCGCCGGACCACCATCATAGGGCCACCGACCTATTAGAGCAGCAACACAAGAATACTTAAGTGTAATTTGTAGCCGATTTACTGTATAGCTTTCTATGTATCCGATACTCTATAAATACATGTGTATGGTATGAAGCAAGGTTAAGATAAATAATATTTCTCTGTTTACTTTCTTTCTCTGGTTCTGTTTCTTATTTCCTTAAGCTTCGAAGGATACGTTTCTACATGGTATCAGATTCCCGGTAAAGATCGTGGTTCTCCATGGAAGCGTCTACCACAGCTCAATCCACCTCGGATGAACAAACCGAGATCTCTATCTCCACTGCTCCTGTTCTATCCTCTTCTCTGAAATTTGTTCTTTCAAATCTCAAGAACACCGTGCCAAACCAGCTGTCACCGGACAATTACTCACTGTGGCGATCGCAGATCTTGAAAATCTGTCGCGCTAATGGCCTGGAATCGTTTCTTGATTCGCAGAGCCCTATCCCAGCCAAAATCGTCATCCGCTCCGATGGCTTGTTCACCTCCAATCCTCTATACCAACAATGGCTTCTCAATGATCAAAATCTCGCTGCGGCCATGTGTTCTACGATTTCGGCTACTATTCTACCATACGTTCTTAATTTGGAGACAACTGCAGCCATTTGGCTAAATCTTCAAACGAGATTCCAATCAACGAACAGATCTAAAGTGATTCAACTCAAGAATGAGTTGCACCACATCTCCCTCAAGAATCTCACAATGGTACAATATCTCAACGAGGTTAAGTCGCTCGTAGATCAAATCGCAGCGGCTGGTGCCAAGGTAGATGAAGAAGATATTATCTTGTATATCCTCAATGGACTACCTGGAACATATCAAGCGTTTAAAACTTCAATCCGAACCATGAAACAACCGCTAACTCTTGATCAGTTATACGCATTCCTTATATCTGAAGAAATTCATGTTGCGGCGGATACGGCTCGATCGGCTCCGTTCGAAAACTCAAACACAACGCTGTTTGGCTATCGCGGGCGCGGTAGAAGAGGACGTGGTCGCTTTTCTGGTTCAAACAATAACAATAACAATGTCAAAGAATCATCTACTAGATCATCTCAAACATGTCAGATATGTCTCAAGAAAGGACATACGGCCAATGAATGTTGGCACAGGATGAATGCAAATTATGTCCCTCAACAACGACAGCAATCCAGAGCTTTCTTGGCTGATTCATCCGGTGTCTCCCAAGATTGGTACCTTGACTCCGGCGCGTCGTCTCACCTAACGCATGCTCTGGACAATCTGTCCATGTCCCAACCTTACCAAGGCTCTGATGGCGTCATCATTGGCGACGGGAGCTCGGTTAGCATAGCAAATTCAGGGAAAGGCTTGCTACCGACTCCCTCTCGTAAGCTTTTGTTATCCAAGATTTTTCATTCTCCTGAAATCCATTACAATCTTATTTCTATATCTCAACTTACTCGTGATAACAATATAGCAGTAATTTTTAATCCATCTGGTTTCGTCTTTAAGGATTTGACGAATCAACAAGTTCTTTTTCAAGGCCCCTGCCGTGACGGATTATATCCTATTTCTTCGGTTCCGGCGATCAAGAACTATGGGCTCACGACAAAACGTACCAACAATAAGCTTTGGCACGACAGATTGGGTCATCCCAATCACCGCATCTTTCATTCTATAGCGTCTTGTAACTCTCGTTTACATATAGATACAACTATGCATACTTGTCACGTTTGTAACAAAGCCAAACATCACAAATCTGTGTTTGAATTGTCTCGTAATCGAGCAAATTCTATTTTAGATTTAATTCATTCTGATGTATGGGGTCCGGCTCCCACGGCATCAAATACTGGCATGCATTACTACGTTCTTTTCATTGACGATTATTCTAGATTTTCTTGGATATTTCCATTAAGACAAAAATCTGAAGTTTTTTCTGTGTTTGTGACTTTTAAAACTTATATAGAAAATTTTACATCTGCTAAAATAAAATGTCTTAGAACAGATGGAGGTGGCGAGTTCGTTAACAATTCTTTTATTAGCTTCTTGAAACAGCATGGCATTGTTCATCAGATCTCGTGCCCGTACACGCCTGAACAAAACGACGTTGCTGAGCGGAAACACAGGCACATTATTGAGACAAGTAGATCTCTTCTTCTCACTGCCTCGGTGCCTTATAAGCATTGGCCAGACGCGGCTCTCACAGCTACTTACCTTATCAATCGTATGCCTTCCCCTAATACTCATAAACTCTCACCATTTGAACTATTATATCACAAAGCTCCTGAATATCATCACTTAAGAGTTTTCGGTTCAGCTTGTTTTCCGTTAATTCAGGAAAATGCTAGACATAAGTTGCAATCGAAAGCAACGTTGTGTGTTTTCTTGGGTTATTCCGAAAATTATAAGGGATATAAATGCTTTGATATTTCTACAAATAAGCTAGTTATCTCTCGTCATGTGAAATTTGACGAACATTATTTTCCTTTTTCAAAATTGGTTTCTAACAATTTGGCTGAGCATTCACAGCTCTCACTGCTATTTCTCACGCCAATCTCTGTTCCTCAAAATACATCTGTGCAAAATACTGATATTACATCCGTTCCAATAAGCTCTACTTCATCATCATAGCACATTTCTCATCATACCATGGCTGATTCGTCATCAGCACAGCCTCAGCAACCGATACATCCTCATTCTCCGCAGCTGATCCAACCTCATCCAATGGTAACTAGATCAAAAACAGGTTCATTAAAACCTACTACACGTCTCAATTTACTGTACAAGCAGCAAATCCATGAATGTCCGTCTGATCCGACATCTTATACTGAAGCCAGCAAGTTTGTTGAATGGAGGCAAGCGATGGCTGCAGAATTTTTGGCTTTGCACAAACAAGGTACGTGGACTCTTGTTCCGTTACCATCTAATGCCACGGTTATAGGATGCAGGTGGACGTTTAGAACAAAAATGCACTCAGATGGCTCGGTAGCTAAATACAAGGCTCGTCTGGTATCAAAGGGTAATCATCAAGAATCTGGCCTTGATTACTCCGAGACATTTAGTCCCGTGGCGAAGCTTCCAACAATCAGAATTCTTCTTGCCGTAGCACTGTATCATGACTGGCCTGTTCAACAGCTGGATGTTGCAAATGCTTTCTTACTGGTTCCCTATCGGAGACAATTTATATGACTCAACCAAAAGGATTTGAAGATACCACAAATCCAAGTTATGTATGTCATTTACACAAGGCAATATACGGCCTCAAACAGGCTCCGCGCCAATGGTATAACACGTTTACATCGTTCCTTATGTCTATCATTTTTATACACTGCCAATCGGATCCTTCTTTGCTTATATTTCGTAATTCAAATATTCATATATTTTTACTAATTTACGTTGATGATATTCTCATTACGGGAAACAACTCTGCCAAAATTCAAGAAATTATGAATACTATGAACACACGTTTTGCAATGAAACATTTGGGAACAGCTAGCTCCTTTCTTGGTATTCAAATTAAACGTACAAAAGAATCATTTTTCTTATCCCAACTACCGTATGCTAACTCTATTTTACAGATGGCTAAACTTCATCAATGCAATTCTCTTGCAAATCCTACTTGTACAAAACTTCCAACTGACTTTACTTCAGATGCCATATTAGACGATCCAGCTCTCTACCGGAAAATAGTTGGCTCGTTGCAATACTTGTGTCTTACCAGGCCGGATATCTCCTATAGCGTGAACTGTTTATCTCAACACATGCATCAACCAATGCCGCCAAACGTATATCTTCTCAAAAGACTTCTTTGTTATATCAAAGGTACGGCAGACTACGGTTTACCCATTACAAAATCTAACTTGATCCTTACATCCTTTTCAGATGCGGACTGGGCAAGCGATCAAGTTTCTCGCAAATCAACTTCTGGATTTTGCTCATTTCTCGGGAACTCGCTTATCTGCTGGACGGTGAAAAAGCAAGCAACGGTGGCCCGCTCGTCCACTGAGTCTGAATATCGGGCTTTAGCTTCACTCACAGCTGATGTAGTCTGGCTTCGCCGGCTTCTCACAGATTTTGGCATACCGCAAAATCAACCAACAAGCATCTATTGCGATAATACTTCGGCTATCGCTCTAGCAAACAATTCGGTGTTTCACGCTAGAACCAAACATATAGAAATTGATCATCGGTTCGTCAGAGATCATATATTACGACAACACATTCAAATTCTTCCCATAGGAACGATCGATCAAGTAGCAGATATCTTCACTAAATCTTTATCTACGTCCAGGTTTCAAATACTACGAGACAAATTGACTATAATAAAACCATCCTCAGTTTGTGGGGGCGTATTAGAGCAGCAACACAAGAATACTTAAGTGTAATTTGTAGCCGATTTACTGTATAGCTTTCTATGTATCCGATACTCTATAAATACATGTGTATGGTATGAAGCAAGGTTAAGATAAATAATATTTCTCTGTTTACTTTCTTTCTCTGGTTCTGTTTCTTATTTCCTTAAGCTTCGAAGGATACGTTTCTACACGACCAACGTCTGGCCTCTGCCAGACTTCGGGCCACGGCTGGATCACTGACCATCGCCAAATTTATGCCCAGCTACAAATCAAAATCGAACTTATGCTCTGTTATCAATTGACAACGGGCTTCTGCCCAACCATCCAAACTATTGTGTAATTTCACCGTCATCAAGTTTCGAGACGGGGGATAATCTTTGTAATCTATTCAAACAATAGTGGAATCATTTCGAATGAGCATGGACACGTAGTTTTTTCCTTTTTCTTGGATTTTTCACTAAAAGTTCTAGTTTTTTTACTGTTTCTGTTTGTGAGCTGGATACTCGTACTCGGACAATGTTAAGATGCATAATTTTTCCTACTTTACCACCTTGAATATTCTAGCCTGCAATAACCGGTATGTTTTTTCGGGCATATTTAATAAATTGGAAATCTGTAGTTAGAAAGAAAAAAAAATCATAGTTAGAGCTAAGGAGCTTATTGAGTAACTGGCTTTAAAGAAAGAAAGAGGAAAGAGACTGAATAAACTCTGGAGCCACTAACATAAGTTCCCACATTTGATAAGGCGGCCATCATGGAAATTGTTGCTTGTTTTGCTTATTAATCTTCTCCAGCATTATTATCACAGGTGGAAACATTAGTAGCTCAGGCTATCTTCTGCTAACTTGTGATGAAGATAAAAAGACGTTCTATTAAGTTAGAAACCATTTGCTTCTATATTCCATGACAACTGATTTGGGGAAAAAAATTTATATTAAGAACTCCTCACCAAAAAATGCATGAGAAGTGTTAGAAATATGTGTGATATGTGTTGCTGAATTGTCACTGATTAATAATCAAGTCATTTTCATCAAAAAACAATAAAGGATTAACTTTATTGTAATAATTCAAACTCTTAGGCTTCGTTTGGGACGACTTTTTTTTGCTTCTTGAAGTAGCTTCTTATTACACAAATTAATTTTTTTTTACTAGGAAGCTGCTTTAAGAAGCAATAAGAAAGCCGTCCCAAATGAAATTTTAATCATCAAGATGTTAGTTTCGGCCTAATGGCCTTACTGTTCTGTCCTATAAGTGTTACATCACAGTGGGATATCTATCTCATGAGTGCTCATTTATGAACTCACTTAATTTTGGAGTCTCTAATGAAAGTCTAACTATTACACTAAAAAACATTTTGATATTTAAGAGCTTTTGTTTTATTTTCATAAGGGGTTTCATAATCCCCCACTTAGATAACCGTCGTCCTCGTCAGTTTACTTAAATCATAATCATCCAACAGTCACACTAAAAGTTATTTCGATGTTTAAAAGTTTAGCTTTTATTTTCATTATGGGGTTTCACATCTATCAACTTTGAATGCTTATGAATTTAAAGGCTTTGGTACATATATGCATTCATTTATTAACAAGTGATTTTTATTTGGTCTCTTTGTTTTTTAATAATTTAATTATAGACTAAGATTTCATTTGAGATTATTTTTTAAAAAATTATCAACTTCTGATCTAATGAGGAGTTGAACGTCATTATGGGGTTTCACATTTTTCAACATTTTCTATTGGGCCAACTCATTGGACCAGTTAGGCCCAATATGACAACTATTGGTAATGAAGTCATAAATTAGTGAGTAGAAGGCACTTACATAAATCTCTCAACTCTATGTGCGTAATAGAGTTGATGGACCAAAAATTTGATTATTAGATGGTATAAAATCATTTCAAGGTGTAAGACCCAATTTTATCATCACTAGAAAATGCTAATGATACGTGTTGACAGGGGCGGAACCAGACTCTTTTTTAGGATGGATAAAATAAGATTCTAAAATGCATAATTTTATGTATGAAATTAAAAAAAAAATAGAACTGAGGTAATCATATTTATTGAAAATAAGGTCTTTATTTAAAATATTGCGGTTTTTAGTCAATTACCTCCAACAAATAGTAAATAAGATTTATCATTTTATTTATCAATTATTCCCGCAACTTGATTGGACAGATTGAACCCTACGAGGGGGCGCTGCCCCCCCCCCCCCCCCCCCCCCCCCTTGGATCCCTGATATATCTGCGAAGCGTAAGACGATCAAGAATATGAACAAATAAGATTCTTTATTAACATATTTTATTATAATAAAAGATTGAGAGAACACCTACAATTACTTATAAATTTATCTCCTAAAAATTAAGACTCGTTCGTCCTGACCATAAATTAATCTAACTAATATAATAAAAGTCTTCAACTGTTGTTTTTTTTTTTTTTTTTTGTGGGAAAAGTCTTCGACTGTTGAGTTCCACATTCGGCCATTCCTCGCCACCGGCTCACGGAATGCTGGGCCCCATTAGAATATATGCTCTTCCAAGTAGGCCCCACTGCCACGTATTCCGTTCGCCACCACTAACGGTGATCGCCATCTTGGTCCCCAGCTCCCGAACTGGTCATTCTTCTCAGTGCATACCTTTTCGCCTGGATGGGCCGGTGGGCTGGCTGGGCCCCCACCCGCGTGCTGTGACAGCTGGTGGTTATTGCGCGTGGTAATGCACGTGCGACGCCCAGTTGAGAGTGAGCAGAACCTGATTCCTCTTGCCTCTCCACGCTTGAGAGCAGCTAGCGAGAGTGTTAAAAAGTAGGCGAAGGGGCCTCTTCTCTATCTATCCCTCTCATTCTCTCTCTTTGTGGCTGTCATGCCGGTGCCTGCTCTTATCTTGGTAGTTTTGGCGGCGGTTGCGTCGTTTCTTGAGTCCAGCTGGCTACTGGTGGTCGCCGATGGTGAGTGAGGTCATTATACTGTTCTATGTCTTATAGTTTTGATCGTTCTAAAAGCGATCAGATTCTCGTCCATTCTCACCATCTATTTGATGGATTGCTTTCCTTTTTTAAGGTATTTCTTGAATTTATGATATGGATTGGATTATTTTCAGATTAAGATACTATAGAACATGTTTTTTTTCCCTGTTAGGATGCTTTGCTTGATTTTGATGGTTTCGAATCATTCGATGATGACTTCTTTCTTGAGTTTTTTTCTTGTATGCTTTTTTGATGTGGCGTTTCAGTTATAGATTGGCATTCCATTCGATTAGGTTGTTTTTTATACTGTTTGATTGAATGACCGCTATGTGGAAGGCACTGACATACCATTGACAGGACATCTTCGGAGTTGCGCGTTCTATCAGATGGAATTTGGTTTAGTAGATTTATTAGGGCTGGAGGCTGGAGCTTTCAAATTATTTCCTGAATTTGGAAGATTTTTTTGTTTTTGGCTTTAGTTATCTTCTTGTTCAGAGCAAACAGCTTGAGTAGTTTATTTAGTGATAATGACATACTTTCCAAAGAAGGACACCTCCTCGAAGATTGCTACTTCAGTTAAGGGTTTTGAAAAGATCCTCGATGACGTGCATTTATGACGACCTTGTGTTATGTTGCAGATAAGCTTTAATCAACGTGACCTGAATTTAAAAAAACTGCTGGGAGGAACCCAAGTTTTAAAACTGTCCCTTGCAATTAAGTTTCTCCACTTTACTTCTTTAATGATAATTTATGTGTTTAAACAACTCGAGTTTTGTTTTTGTTCATTGTTAAGTAGAACTTGAGATGCACTTTTAGGTTGATGATGCTACTTCAGAATCCACCCTTCAAAATGGATAATTAGCACGTATTTGCATTTCATTTTTTGAAATATTCCGAGGCAATTCATTCTTAGAACATCAAAGCTTATTGTTGGGTATTGCAATTTTTTATTGATGGAATACTCCAAGCTCTTTGATTATCTTATTCCCTCCTCTCTTTATGTTTTGAATTTTTTATTTGATTGATAACATTATTGCAGCATTAGCTGTCATGGATTCGACAAGCTAGCATTTTTTATAAAAAAATATTTTAGTCTCACTTTGTGGCCATAAAAGCAGAGAAAAAAAAATTGTTATTTCTGTAAGATGGAGATCAGCATAATGATTTTTGCTATTAATATTATTTAACCATGCAGATTGTCCTCTGGATATGACTTGGTCCAACTTTACATGGGCAGCATCTGCATGTTCAAGTCAAAATGAAAGAGCAAAATGTTGTCGCTATCTTAATGCTTTTGTTACTGTTTCTGTGGCTCGTTATGCAAATACAACAGGCAATTTCGGGGTGCCATCAGCATTAAATGATGTCTGCCTCAACTATGTAACACAAACATTTCTATCATATGGGATTCCTCACAATGCCACCTTGTTCTGTGGAATAGGGCCCAAAATTCATGTCTCTTATCAGTGCCAGGGGATAACAAGTGGATCAGAATTTCTACAGACTCCTAATTTTGATGATGTCATCCGAAACTGCAAGATGCCACTTTCAATAGAAAATAGCTGCAGGAGATGCGTAAACTCTAGTATTATTTTCCTTCACCGTCTTATTGGAGCACTGGATAATGTTACCTTAAATACCTGCCGTGATGCGGCTTTTGTTGCACTTGCAAACCAAGGTGATAATGCTTCGGATATTGATCTTGCAAGCTGCTTCTTTAGCATCAAAGAGCTTCAAATCCTACCAGGTTTCATTTTTTTCTATTCTATACTTGTATTCCACTACAAAAGTTCCAAGTTGATCAATAAAATATTTGCATGACGTTTATTTGCTAACATCATCACATTAGCAAGATTTATACTAGAGACTGGAGGCCTCAAATAATTCCTTGTATCATCAATTCTAAGAAGAATGAAACTGAGAAGTTATCTCTATTTTAAATAAGCATTCAAGTTTATCCCCTTTCTTTTAATCAAGTTTAAAACTGTATGTTGTCATCTGACTGATTTCTTTAGAAATATATTTAATAGTGCAGGTTCAATTTTAGTACATTTTGTTGTATAATTTTGATCGTTACCATGTAAATTTTGTGCATTTCTTCTTTATTTTCAAAATAAAGATGTTCTAAAGTACTTTTCAACTGCTAATGAGTAAGTTTATCCCCATTTTTTCATACTTGATGTTTTTTTTTTTTTTTTAGTGGTTGTTTACTAAGCGCTATTAGTGTTTCATCTAAACCTTCTCTTGCAACCGATACACTTTTTCCTATAACAATTTCAAATTTTTTTCTAGTGATTGCTCCCCAGCCATCATCTCAACAAATTTCACCTGCACTAGCTCCAACTATAGTGTCGGCAGAAGCTCCTCAGCAGCTAACTGGTTTCCCTATTAAGCAGCATCGTCGTGGTACTTTACGACTAGCATTGTTACCAGGAATTGGCATCATGGTCACCAGTCTTGCAATTGTGCTAGTCATTGTTTTGATACTACTTATTCGTAAAAAGAGCGGAGAACTAAAATCTGCAGAGACCACACACTCAAACACATGTGATGTGTTCCATCAATCACACCTTCATAAATATCAGGAAGGTTTGATTATCATCTTAATCTCTACCATTTAGACTATCAAATCTCAAGATTTCTCATTGCTTTAAAATTGATACAAATGGACAATTTTATAGCCATCCATTGATCAATTCAACCTTCCATTTATCAGTTTCAACTAGAAAAATCCACCAATTTATTATTCCATCTATCCAATAATTTATTTGGTATCGGCAAGCAATGGATACTTCTGAAACTCGAATGATTTAAATCAACTGAATATATCTTATATTAATATGGTCACTTTCATTTTAACATTAACAACATCAACTTATAGGTTCATCAATTATTTGTCAAAGATTCAGATACAACGAAATAAAGAAAGCAACAAACAATTTCAGCAATATTATAGGAATAGGAGGATTTGGGACAGTCTACAAAGCGCAATTTGCTTATGGCACCATTGCTGCTGTGAAGCAGATGAACCCAGTTGCAGAACACCACAAGCGTGTTTTTTGTCGAGAAATGGAACTTCATAGCCGACTGCATCACCGGCATCTTGTTGCTTTCAGAGGTTTCTGTGTTGAAAGATGTGAGAGGTGGTTCTTTTTGTGATCATAATTAAGTTTCTGAATATTCCTGTATTATATTTATTAGCTTTATATTCATTAACTTTTGCAGGTTCTTAGTATATGAGTACATGGAAAATGGAAGCTTGAAGGACTATTTGCACTGTAACCCTTTAGCTAATATCTAATTTTTTAAATATAATATATTTATTTTTACTGAGCTATAATTTCTCTCTCATTTATGCAGCATCTGAGAAAACTCCATTGACTTGGGAGATCAGAATCCAAATTGCCACTGATGTTGCCAATGCTCTGGTAATTATATGTAGCCCCTTTGTTCATGTGGTGAACAAAAAAATACTGAAGGTGTATTTAAGCTGCATTCCTTGGCATGCCAGCCTACCATACGAGTTCAAAATAAATATTTTCTCTTTTTGTTTTATTTTATTTTGGTAGCCTTAAATATATATACATTCTCTAGTATATATTTAGCATATCTTCAGGGTGATGTGTTAGTGATGTGACGTTTTGTTCAAGTTTTCTGAAATTTGAGAACAGTGAATTGCATGCAGGAGTATCTTCATTTCTACTGTGACCCGCCGCTGTGCCACAGGGATATAAAGTCGAGCAACATTCTCTTGGATAAAAATTTCCTTGCAAAGGTATCCGAAGAAATTTTGGCTTCGTTTAGGACGATTTTCTTTCTACTTCTTAAAGCAGCTTTTTGATATAAAAATTTTATTTTTTTAGTAAAATTTTTATACTAAAATGTTGCTTTATGTAGCAGTAAGAAAGCCATTCCAAACAAAGCCTAAGGCTTCTTAACAATTTTTTAATATAAAAATTAAATTTATACTAAAAAGTTGCTTTAAGAAGAAATAATAAAGCCGTCCCAAACGAAACCTTAGTCTACAGCACAATTATTTGGTTCTCTGTTTGTAGTTTGATATATTGCTGCTTTTAGGTTGCTGATTTTGGTCTTGCACATGCATCAACAAGGGATGAAAGTGTTACTGCATCAGTGAAGTTGTACATTCATGGCACTCCAGGTAAGCCATTCAGATCCCTAAAATACAATTTTTTAGTTAAAACTGAGCCATACTGAGCTTTTATATTTTTTTAATGAAATTTTTTACTAGTTAATGCTAACCATACTTCGAGTTACAAACCTATAAGGTGTATTTATTTCCTTATTGCCATTAGGTAGTAGTTTCTCTGCAGCTGCAAACTGTATTCTCATATGACAAAGCACTAGAATCATTTCTCTATTATAATAAACCATCCTTAATTCTTCTGAGAACTATAAACACTTTTCTGAGCATAAAGATTTGGCTACAAGTTACATCCTCTTAAATCTCACCTGATTCATATCCATGTTTATGGATTCAACTAAAGTGGGATAAAATAGGTACCAAAGCAAAATTACTATATGATATCAGATTATTAACTTGAATGCTGCCACGTTACCCAAGAAAACAACCATGATACAGCCACTGAATATGGAGAGATTATTCTGTGCGGACACTGAATGCAGTTCATCGTCCGGAGACCAATCAGAACGCACCACGTCAGTAGTACCGAGCCTCGTTACCGAGCATTACAGAGCCGTGGTACCGAGCAGTACCAAGTCAGGTACCGAGCAGGGGACTACGTGACTCATTATGGTTGGTCTCCGGACGGCGTTGAGGCTCTTTTATCATATAGGTGATCACTTATTAGGAGTGCTTTTGGGAGAACCTTTCCTTGTTTTCATGAATAAAAAAGTTTTAAACATGGATACGAAAATATTCTACATAAGATTTAAGGATTTTTCCAAACACATTGGCAGGGTACGTAGATCCTGAGTACGTGGTGACACGGCAGCTCACTGAGAAGAGCGATGTATACAGCTACGGCATGCTACTTTTAGAACTAGTGACTGGGAGGCATGCAATACAAGACAATCGTAATCTGATTGAATGGTCCCAACAATTCATTGAAACCAACTCAAAACTATTTGGTCTGGTGGATCCTAAGCTTGGGAATTCATTTGATGAGGAGCAGCTTCAGGTAGTAATTCGCATTGCAAAATGGTGCACACACAGAGAAGGCAGTGCAAGGCCTTCCATGAAGCAGGTGCTGAGACTTCTGTATGAAAGCTTGAGCCCAATTCATGGAGGATTTGTTGAGGCCATGGAAGATGAAGGAAGATTCAGTGTCAGAAAGTCTGGAAAAGGTATCAACGAAGAAGATAAAGTTGTTCCTTACAGTGACGATGGTGGAATATGTCTTCAATCTTCTTCAAGTACTACAACAAGATCATTTTGCAGTCGAAGTGTTCTATTTGACTGTGGTTCGCCACAATCTCCTTCAGGCATCACCTCTACTTGATTTCTATTGCTTCTCTCTGTTTACAGTTTTGTTTTCTCGCAGACTGACTTGGTTCAGTTTGTTTGAAAGATTGTTGCGCAGGGGTTTCAGATTTTTTGGGAGGATTTATGTGAGTACTAGAAAATGTATTTAGATATCTAACGTTTAAATCTTTATATTTATTTATATATCATTTTAGCATCTATGTTGTGTAAAATTATATGGATGAAAATATGTGTTTTACTTTAATTAAGTTAATACTAGTGATACTTTGATGTTTTTTAGAAATTTGAGTGTTATATTAGTAAATATAAAAATGAAGATGTTAATATAAAGGTTTACATAAAAATTTGGTGTGAGATATGAAATATTCACGTATCATAAAAGTTTAAAATATATTTTCAATTGGAAGAAATTAAATTTGAGATAGAGAAGATGGTTATAATTGATAAAATGTTATGATCTTAACATTCAGTATTATCTAGGCAAGGTTAATGTAGTGGAAGATACATTAAGCAGAAAGTCTAGAAAATAGATAAATTATATGTTAACTCTTGGGCATAGGGGAGTTTTTATAAATATGAATAACTCTTATATGAAGCTAGAGAATTCATCACTTCCAATAAATTGATTGCAAATATTAGTTAAGTTTGTACACGAAGAAATATACATTTCAAAGCTACATATAATAGTACTATAGAATTTACATTTTTTTTTTTTATGACGAGGAACCAACCGCTGCCACTCCCTATCATCCGGAAGCGCTTGGCGATCTATAAATCCCGGTCGACCTAGACGTGCAACCCACATCTATTACTACTCATGGCCAACACTTCTTGGGTCCCCACAAAAGGGACGCTGCCGCCCACGGGAATCGAACCCGGGATAGCGGGTAACCACCCGTGCTCGCCCACCAACCGAGCTAAGCATCGATGGGTAATTTACATAATGTTAATGAATAATAAATCTCCAAACTCCTCCACCAACTTCCAATAAGCGCCTCTTCCCACTTAAGGATACAAATTTTATCTCATCTTTAGTTTATTTCAAATGATTTCAATGGCTTCAACACGAATGCAAATACTTGATAAATGGTATCACCAATATTAATACTAAATGTTCATATCAAGTTTAAATTCAAACTCCATAAATTGGAGTACTCATTTCAACCTCATCATTGAATCATCACTATTGTATTAAATTTTGACAATACAATAAAAGAGGAAGACCAAAACTTCGCCGTAATAATAAGAAGCCTTGCGAGCCAGTAACAACTCTATTGTATGGTGGTTTGATACTTCTAATAGAGAAAAATAGAGTTTGTAAAGGAGAATAATTTGCCTATAAAAGACATTATCAAGCTTTGTTTAAAAGACAACAATCAAAACCTACAAAGGAGAAATTGAGATGTCTAATTTTTTTTTCTAAAACTCTAAAAAATAATTGTTAGTTTTGGTGGATAAGCACTAAAGCATGTAAGGGGGATGCACATCGCTTATTCTTGATAGTTTTTTAATTGGAGCCTACAAAGAGGGAATTACGCACCGCTTATACAAGACAGCTCTCTTAAAATGAAAAATTAGAGCCCATCATGAGAGGAGCAAATTTTTTAAAAATTTGTATTTCAATTGATGTTTCTACTTTATGAAAATGTGAAATTATAATTAAGGATATTTTAATTAGTTCAAAACTCCAGGAAGAGGTTCACGTTGACATCTACTTAGCACTCACTTATATTTTTCTCAAAATTTTAATTTCGATTCGTGAAATTTTTTGAAAATTTAACATATATTTTTGGACTACACATGCTTTAACATCCAAAAATAAGAGATAAATGATACATTTTAAGAAAATTCACATAATTAACATAAATTTTGAGGCAATATCTTCCAATATTGAACTCATATTTCAACAATTTTATAGTCAAATGAAATGTCTTGACAAAATGTATCCGTCGACATCACATGTGAGTCAATCTAATTAGGGTCCTAATTAACCCAAACCAAGCATTTAAAGTATATTTGAGAACTTCAAGATATTAATTATATGACAATCTTCAAATCTTGTATGTCTATTATCAAATTACATAGATTGGCGAGACTAATATCATTCAATTATGAAATAATTAAGATACTAAAATGCTTAATTAAGAACTGTTGCAACTTGGTCAAGCCCCTTGAGTTTTTCCATCTCGAGTTTTTCCCATAAGAGATTATAAACTCTTACTAATTCCATCTGTGCCTACCGAATTGTTATACAAAATTAAAATATTAAACACTCTATCATCATCATAAATTTTCTCGCACTGAATAAATTTATTGGCTTGTTTATATATATAACAACAAACTATATACCAGATCAACCAGTCCGAGTTCAGCAGAAACTGATCGGGAGATTAAGCAAAAATAAAAAGAAAAAAATGCAATCACAATGGCTTGTGAAAGCATAGATTCTTCTGTGGATTAAGCAAAAAAAACTGATTCTTCCTATTCCGAAAGTGATTTCTGGATAGCTGCAACATAAACAGATTTTGGCAAAGTGCCTGTAATCCTCTCAAGCTTCTCAGCGTCCTTGAACACCAAAATAGTTGGAATTCGCTCGACGCCATTAGAGGCTGCAACTTGAGGATAATCATCAGCGTTGATCCTGAAGCATCGGATTCTCCCTGAGTAATCATTTGCCAGTTCGTTCATGAGACGGCTCACCATCTTGCAGGGTCCACACCATGAAGTCCAGAACTCTACAACAACAGGCACATCACTGCTGAGGACCAGCTCGTTCCAGGAGCAAGCTGTTACTACTTCAGCTGCAGAGATGATTGAAAAGCTATTAGTTAAAGCAGTTTTGTAAGAGGGAATAGGACTGGATTTGACGATAGAATAGGTGTAATCGGCTTTGCACTGAGGCTTCGTTTGGGACGGCTTTCTTACTGCTTCTTAAAATAGCTTTCGAGTACAAAAATTTTAACTTTTGTACTGAAAAGCTGTTTTAAGAAGCAGTAAGAAAGCCGTCCCAAATGAAGCCTAAGTGTTACAATAAATAAGCAAATTCCACAGAATGAAGCTGAAGATGGTAAAAAGTTAAGGATCTGGAAGGAAACCCTCAGAATCCCATGGATAATGATAAGATGTCCTTGATTCACATATCCTTGGTTTCATGAAGTTCTGAAAATATTCTAATCAGGCTGAACTCAAAGTTGATCGAAACCCCTTTAATATTAAATTTCGTCCCACTCACGTAAGGGAAAATCCGGAGTTAGATCATTTGAATTTGCTTTTCAGCTAAAGATGGAACTAAAACTGCACATGCCAAACATAAAATGTTTGATCGATTTATTAACTTAGTTTTGACTGTTGGAAGACAATTTTCGCTTTGTTTTCCTGAATTGTTCCTCTGTAAGATGGATTGGGATCCTCTAAAATTACCCTAGGAATGGCACTATAAATTTAGGTTGAAAAGAAATAAAAAATCAGCCACAAACATTATCCAATCAAATATGGCCAAAATATATCTTTAGGAGGGAGGGTGGGTTTTGAATGTAATTTAATTTTCTTTTTGAAGATTTTAAATTTGAACAAATTGAGAACAATCAAAGATTACATTGTATCTTTCACTTGGAGTGGTTTAAGAGACCTATCATTTAAGGAGAGGGACTATAATGCAAGGACATGTTGTTGAGGAGGTAAAACACACAGCAAATGCAAACAAGAAAGAAACCGTGGAGCCACACCACACCAACAAACCCACTACTGTGGGCTCCGAAAATTCAGCCCCGGCCTCCCCGCCGCTGCTTCTTCTTTTCTATTCGAGCGAGGGGAGTTTTAACAAAATAAGTTCCGAGGTAAATTTTGGAAGGCAGATGGGTTTGTAGATAAGACACTACCCGGAGATTTCGCCCTCATTTTGCGAGGACTTTATGATCTGAGTTCTGGTTTCCTATAGGCGCAAGCCCCTATAGTTAATTACCCCTCCCGATCACGAGAGAGAACTTTCGATTAAGGCTAGACATCAATCAGATTCGTATATAAATACGTGTATCTGGCATATAGTAGCAGCAATAGGTCTGGATTTGAAAACTGGATTTAGATTTGAGAATTTGGAGAGTTTGATATTTAAAATAGAAATTGCATCATCTAGCACTTAAAGCGGATGGTGGGGGAATGGATGATGAGCCCGATCAAGATCCCATGGTTCCGTCGTCCCGGGCCATCGTGGTCCCTGGTCTACTTAGTCAGAGGAGGTAGTCGACCCAACCTGACAGAAGGATCCTTGTCGGCAGCCATGGGTTGCTTCGTCCAAGGGGACCTTGTAGACCTGGGGTGAATGTTTGTCTAAGAGGACAAATTTGAATCCACCTTAGCTGACAGAGGGCTTTGTGCCCTATCAATCATATCCTATTGATTCATATCTCAAGGATTTGATTCCCATAAGGAACGTATTGGCTCTGGCCATAACCGGTATCTGTGGTGCCATTTGGCGGCAAAACCACTCGGTTCAGAGGGCCCCGGGTCATAACCGTTTACCTGCAGTGCCATTTGGCGGCGAAACTGCCGGTTAGAGGACACGTACCACGTCCTTACTGGCAGGAGATTGTTTTGAGAATGGATCCTAGTGATATTTTCGACTAGGCATTAGCTCTTTGTGAGCTAGAGTTTATTTGAATTTGTCCACCCCGACAGACTGTTGCGGAGGGTGGATGGATTTTGCTTTAAGCGTTGGGATGGATAGTTTCATTTTTAAATATTTTTGGGTTTTTGGGATTTTTGTGTAGTTTTGGATTTTTGGATGGAGCTTGAAAGACATTTGGATATTTGAGAGTCATTTGAAATGTTTGTGAACCCCTCCGGTTGAGATAAACATTCAACACGGCCATCATCGGAGTGTTATGGGGGTCATTTCTTTCTATGGATTGAATCTTGTTAACTCTGTCGGGCTGTCGACAGAGGATCGGGTTTTGTAGGCTTTATGCTCTTGAGAGTGAATTCTTTTGATTTTAGGCTTTGAATGCCTAATATGAATGTATTAAAACAAATATTCTGGTCGTCACGGCCATATATTTGCTTAATGGTTCGAACCCTGTCGACTCCTATTGATCCGTATAGAAGGATCGGTTTCGAACCTGAATTCACTTGTCAACCCGCGCAGCATCCCTAGACATCACGTGTGTACCAATAACACGCTCGCCGGGGCCCATGCGGGTTTTATACCTATTTTTACCCCTTTTTAGTGTACCTATGTGTATACAATTTATAGTGCACGTGCAGGGGTACTTTGAAATAATTGTAGACGTCTTCTGTTTGCTTGTACGAATGTTGCAGATCCGGTGGCGTGGCGTAGCAGCTTTTGAATAGAATTGTTCGCTGCTTCGTACAGGTAGACTGTCATGCGCTATTTGTTGATTTTTGTAGGCGAGTCATAGTGCACTAACTAATCTCCTGCCTTTTGTATTTATAGATGCTCGTAGATAGCTTGTTGCACGCACGAAGAGTCTCCCGGTATAACTCGTAAGCACTTATATTTGACATAGTCACTTTGTATCTTGCTTGTGGACAACTGACTGGGTGTACCACATATCTGCTACAGTGACTTGTAGGAGCTCGTATTTGTCGTACACTTCTATATTTTCTTGTGGGCGATATGTAAAATGCGCGAACATTGTTCATCGAGGAACTTGCAAGTTTCAATAATCTTATCCAACTCAATGTTCAGCACCTGGTTGAACTGAGATTCATTTACTTCATAATGATTTGGTCTAGCTTTCTCTTCCCAAGACTCATATAAGAATTAGTGGGTGACTCTTTGATTATGCCATCATCACCATTTTCTATTGTTGGCTTAATAAAGAATCAATCATTTCAACCTTTGATGACTGTGTTCTTACTGATACCTTAAGCGGAGCCTTTTTGATGTTTTGAGTGACTCAACGAATATATTGATTATACTCTGATCATATTCTTTGTAGGTTAAGCATAACGTAAGCAGATTTTCAAACTTTGTACTCTTTCTGGGATCTCTCAAATTGCTAGCTTCAATAGATAAGTGCTGAATAATATCAGGAGTTCTAAAACTTTTGCCACCAATAGAGATTCTGAGAGTTTCTTAACTATTAGTTTGGCAACTAACTTTGATTTGATTTTGTCATGGTTCACCACCTTAGTAAGTGCATGGTTACTATGGGGCTGCAAATATATATATCGTCTTCTGAGCCTTCCAACATTAGCATTTTCCTCCTCTTGTAGGGGATGGACATATATTTGCCACAGTATTATTACCAATGATATTGACAATTATTGTTGACTTTCATATTCACCATGGTTTGTAAAGATATTAGATCTCTAAGCCTTGCTTATGAGCTTGTCATTGTATGATCTTCTACTATCATCCATATGTGATTAGTTGCATACATCATGAATCTTCCATTCTTGAAGGAGACTTCGAAAAGCTCTTCAACGATCATTATCTTTCCAATATTTGGAATGGAAACTCTAGACCTGGTGGGTATCTTCAAGCTACTAGTTGTAGACATATTTTAGTCTTCTTTATTTAACCATTGCATGCAGGTTGAT
Organism: Dendrobium huoshanense; assembly: GCA_016618105.1. Classification (NCBI taxonomy): domain Eukaryota; kingdom Viridiplantae; phylum Streptophyta; class Magnoliopsida; order Asparagales; family Orchidaceae; genus Dendrobium; species Dendrobium huoshanense. Next base: position 64,390,135 of record CM028344.1, read on the forward strand.
TTGTTTGAATGGTCTGAGATAATTCGTTTTAGCCTCTCTTGCTTACATGTCTCTTGAGAGCTCGCTTTTCATTCGTCACAAATAACCAATCATCTATCACAATCATTTCAAATCATCGAATTGCATGATTGGGATGAACATTGTGAATTAATTATTGTCATCTATGTGCAAGCTTCATTATTCACCAAAGACATTCTATGAAATCGTGTGGCATCCTCTATAATTTTCATGTCGCTTGTAAACAATTTGTGTTTATAGCTTCACTATCCACCGCAAGTCATTGTTTACTTGCATGATATTTGAATAACTCAAATCTTTTCTTAGTTAGGATTTGCATCCAAATTAAAGTGATAACTCTTTGTCATTACATTAGAGCTTCGATGTCATCATTCAAATTAAATTCTACTTGATTTTTAATCAAATGAGATTCAAGATATAAGTTCAAGTTTGAGTCAAATGTGTTCAACCAAGTCCCATAAAATAAATCATTCATGATTCATTCAAATTTGGGGTTCAATTGTTCATGCTTTGTCCACATGATTCAAGCTCTGAGCATAATTTCATACAGTTAACTTATATGTTAAACATCAAAGTTTTTTTTGTTCAAGTATAATTCAAACTTGAAGTGAGCCTCTTCCCTTCGTTTGAGTTCCCTGAGTTCAATCAAGTTCAAGCCTTGTCGGCTTAATGTTCAAATCAAGTCCTTTGTAGTATTTTTTGGTTCAAGTTCTTTGCACCAAGTTCTTTGTCATTTGAGTTCAAAACATGTTCGAGTGTAGTCCTTGTTGTTTTCTGATTTGAGTTCAAATCCGAATTCAAATAATAGGCTCAAGTCCCATATCCATAAGTTTGAGTTCGATATCAAAGTTCACTCTGTTCGTTCATGCGGCGAGTCTAAGTCCTCACTTGGTTCAAACCAAGTTCAAGTTCATTATGCTTAAGTTATGATTCATTTAGGTTTGAATTTAATTAAATAGATTGAATCAAGCTCATTTTGTTCAAACGAGTCCAAGTGCAAGTTCATTTATTGAGCTAAAGTCCTTTGCATCATTCAAATTAGTGTCCAAATATTGTTCAAAGTCCTTGGATTTTCAATCCAAATTTCGGCAGCCTCCCGGCGTCTCCCCCATTTAGGGGAAAAACCAAGAGGCAACCATTCCCCTCGACGCTACGTGAGCGCTTCAGGTAGGTGTCAAAAATGACACCGCGGTCGTGAATGAAATTTTTTTATCCCCGCCTGCTACGTGAGCATTTAAGGGTTTTTATGTTTGTTGATTATAAGAAGAAAACATACGTTAGAAAAAAAAAAAAAAACAGATTTTCCCCCTCTGCACCACGTGGGCGTTCGGGGGTACTTATATAAAAATAAAACAAAATAAAAAACACATTTTTTTTATCCCCTTCGCCGCAAGCGTCGCACCGATTTCCCACCCTAAACGCTACTTGAGCGCCTCGGGGGTTTGCCGGCTCGTTGCAAGCTTTGGAGAGGGATCCTTATCTCGTCGCAAGCATCGCACCGATTTCCCGCCCTCAACGCTACGTGAGCGCCTTGGGGGTTTGCCGGCCCGTTGCAAGCATCGAGAAAAGAAACATTTTTTTTATTAATTATAACTAATTAATTTTTTTAAATAATTAATTATAATTATAATAATTAATTATAATTACAATAACTTAATTATACTTAATTTTAATTAATGACAATCAATTAAAATTAAAATAATAAATTTTAATCAATCTCAATTAACTATAGTTAATTATTAATCATAATAATTAACCATAATTAAGATGATTAATTAAAATCAATTTAATTAATTTTAAATGACTATCATTAAGAATAATTAAATATTATTAAATATTTAATTATAATTAATTTAAATTAATTATAATTAATCATTATTAAATTTAATTAATTATAATTAACACAAAATTAATTTAATTAGTAATAATGATAATAATAAAATAAAATAAAATAAAATAAAATAAATAAAAAAATTAAAAAAAAATAAATATTCATATACCTAAAGGGGGTCGGGTAGAGGAGAGTGGGTGAGTTGGGCTGAGTTGGAGTGAGTGGCTGAGTTGAGAAAGGGGTTAGGTTTTAAGTGAGGGGTCGGGTGAGGAGTTCGGCTAGGAGCTCGGGTAGAGAAGAGGAGATGGAGGGGGAAGTTCGGCTATGGCAGGTTAGGGAAAACAACTCTCTCTCTCTCTCTCTCTCTCTCTCTCTCTCTCTCTCTCTCTCTCTCCTCTGGGTCGGAAGCAGCAAGGGAGATCGGGGATGTCGGCTAAGGTAGGAGCTCTCGATCCCTTTCTTTCTCTCTATCTCTCTCTCTACGTGTATGGACGGAAGGAGGTTGACGGGATGGCTGGAGGTCGGAGCTTCAGCTGGGATCGGAGAGGGGGAGAGTTCGGGATCTAACTGGAAGTGGTTACGGGAGGAAGTAGTGTGAGAGAGTGTCGTGGGAGCACCGAATGAGGGGGGTTGCCCTCTTGTTTTAAAGGCACGATCCGAGATGCGATCGAGGCCGGTTTTTGCGCAGGAGGTGCGGAGATTCGACTTGAATCGGCGCTGTTGCAGAGTGTCTCGAAGGGATTCCTGGGTCCGTCGGGCAAGGCATGATTTTGAGCTCATTTTTTTGTTTCCTTTGGATATGGTATGCAGGTTAACAACTACGAAAATTAGGAGAAATAGTGCATCTCTCTCTTTTCTCGCACTCTCTCATTGTCTTTGTTCACTCTTGCATCATTCTCTATAGAACAAACAAAGAGATACCAAAGAAAATCATCGAGGGATGCAACCCTTAAAGAAAATCGAGAAAGAAAATTGTCAGCCCGTCTCGTAGCGTCGCAGCGCTCAACTCTCTGTCTCATGTCTACCTGACAACTCTGCAGCGTTGGGTCTGGAGCGTCACAGTGCTCCTTGGCAGCGCCACAACACTATATTGTTGTACGAGAAAAAAAATTTCCGAATGCAAAACACCCGAACCCAAGCAGGGCGAGGACCCCCTGCAATCCTTCGACAAGCTCAACAAACTGAATTGAGCTTCAAGGCAACAATACAACCCGATTGATCAACACAATCAGATTCCACAGAACTAAAACATGCATGCGTTTGGAAAAAGTTGTCATGGAGGGAATTTTGTCCTTTTTTCCAGCACTTTTTGTAATATTTATGCTGAAAGGCTTCAATAAAAAATAAGCTTGTTATCTCTTCTAAACTTGTGCCCACTGGGTTCTGGTGTGCTACCAACCATCCAATACCATATAATCTCAGCCAAAAACCTTTCTAAATAACCTAAAGCCAAGCACTATCTTACTCAACCTTCCACTAATTCTAAACCTTCCAATGGCCCTCCAATAATCTTCATCAACACTTGACAACCTCCACGTCAATTAGAAGCAAAAAGAAAGAAATAACATGTGTCAACATATTTTAATGGAACCACTCATTCTAGAAAGATATTCAAAAAGTCTCATTGGTGAAGAGTACAACGCAAAGCTTGATTAATTTTTAGTTAGTATATAGTATTAGCGTCACTAGCAGTTGACATAACCTAGAAAATAATATAAATCATGTTGGCAAATATGATTCAAGTTTTGTAATAAATCTGCTACTACGTAACTTATATCATAATCATTCTCACCAAAATAGACTTGATAAATATTTAGAATGGCAGAAGCTACTTACCTAATTTAACTTTTTTTAGCGGTGCTTGCTCTATAATATTATGTGGTTAAGGTATATCATCAGGAACTAGTTAAACTTTTACATATTATTTAGCAATTGAAACCACAAGTATATGCACCACATTCTGCTACTACAAGGATACGAAAAAACTAATTGTTTCATACTCTCTTTCAACTCTTATTTGATAGCAACTAGCATCAACTACATCTAATTCTAAAAATTTCATTATTTTGTATTCCATAATTCGTGCACCTCCCATTAGGGGAATAAAACTTACAGCATATAACGCATTTTGGGTAACCAATAAGGAAACAATGTTACATCAAGGTTGCATCTCTGTTTCGATAGACTCGTAAAAGTACAGTTCAAAAGGATAACCCTAAAAACAAAAAATGATTAAGGATAGACTTTCTACCATCACACAATTCACAAAATGTCTAAGGAACTAATTTATTGAGTTCTTGAGGATATATAAAGTTATTTTAATTGCTTCTCCCAATAAATAATCTGAAAAGTTACTCATCAAGCTCCTCATCACATCATTTAGGGTACAATTTTTATCTCTTGGCTACACCATTCTATCTAGGGCACACATTGCATAATGTAATAAGGAATTATTTCCCAACTTTTTAAGTACTTGACAAATGGAGCATTTCTTGTCCTACTATATCATGTCTTCCATAACACTTGATTTCTCGATCAGATTTGAAAGTTTTAATGATCTCTCCCAACTGTTTCTCAACTTCAATCTTGAAAACCTTGAATTTAATACCACATTCAAACTTCTACTTAATCAAGAATAGATATCCATAATAACAAAATCATCAATAAATGTCACCAAATATATGCAATTATACATTGTAGGAGAATAAGGCACGCTTATGTCACTATGAATATGTTCTAATAGTTCAAAGCTTTGTGTAGATCTATTTTTGTTTATCTTAGTTAACTTGCCCCTGCGATTGTCAATGCATCTCTCAGGGCAATCAAAATAAAGTGTGAAAAGGAAGCTATCATTTATCAATTTCTTCTCTTTCCATTGAGAAATGTTCAAGCATTATGTGCATAACATGGATAACCTTTCCTTTATGCAGGGTCTTCTGGCAGTATTATTTTCAATAATTTATGAGGAAGCATAAATCTCATTTGGAGTCAAACAAATTATACACAAACCATAGGATAACATTGGCCAACTAATTTTGAAGCATAAATTATTTTAATAATAATAATTTGGCATAAAAAAGCATAACCATCCATGTCTAATAAGGAAATATAAACTCAATTCTGTCTAAAAGAGAGAATATATACGCTAGTTCTAAAAAAGTTTAAAACCAGAATTTAAATTCAAACATACTGTTCTCACAAGCTCTATGTCCACGTCCCCATTGTTGCCAACAGTTAGCTTGGATTCTTCCTTATATGGCTTCCTCCGGCTTATGAATCCCTATAATGTAAAATCCACATGAATAGTTGCACCATTGTCTAGACACAATGCTAGATGTAGCTTCAGTTAAATTGGATTCATACAAAATAAGAACCTAAGCGTTACCTACAGGCTCACATTTCTCAAACTAGGACTTATTTTTGAGACACTTCAAATTCATATGATGTTTCTTCGTGCAGAGGAAACACTTAATATATTTCTTGATGAAAGAACCGGTGCCCCCTATTACAGAAGGCTGAAAGCACTGGTACCCCCTATAATCCTATTACAGAAGGTTGACCAGATTTGTTCCAAGTGTATTTGCTTAAGCTTCTAAGGGTAAGATTAGGAAACAGTTAGAGTTCTATTAGACTTTTCATTCTTAAGTTTGTCTTCTTCATAAACACATCTTGTGATAAGATAATTAAGGCTTCGCTTGGGACAGTTTTTTTATTGTTTTCTAAAACAGAGTTTTAGTACAAAATTTTTTATTTTTAAACTAAAACTCCGTTTTAGAAAGCAATAAAAAAGCCGTCCCAAACAAAGCCTAAGACTCCATGCTTCATCTTGTGAATTATTAGCATAATTAAGCCAAATTTTGGTGGAAGGGTGTTTAAAGCTTGGTGCATAGGACAGGGATCAAGAACAATGATATCAAGAGCCTTTAAGTGGTGTTATAGTAAACCATTTTGATGATACAAATCCTGTCCCATCATACCACATGGAATAAGGACCCTTCAGTGCATAATGATATTTTATTAATCTATGCTATCGTAGTCAAAAACTCCTTTGCAGTAGATGCTTCCGGAAGTTTGCTTGATAGATAATAATTTATAGACCTCTTCATGACCAATAGATACGTACAATTGGATTTACCTCTAACTCATGCCGTTTTCTGAGCCACAGAACTCTCAATAATAGGTTTTATCGGCTTATCAATATTCATTGCTAATTCTATATGGCATCCGAATAACAGACTCCATGTCTCTTTTCTAGTCTTAAAATTTGAACCATTCAAAACTTCAATGGTCATATCATTTTTGACAGAAAAGATGATTGAATCAAAAATATAATAACAAATTCAATGCAATATTATAAAATAAAATAAGGCAATTGTGCACTCCAAAACCATAAATTAGAACAAGAATAAGTAGGAGTCCAAATATATCATCATGTAAACACCTTTAGGTTGAATACATGACATACAATTAGAAGTTCTTTCACATAAAAACAGCCAGGAAAAAATATTCCAATAATTTCAATTTACCATTTTCAGATGAATAAATCAGTAGGATCAGTCTTATCCAATCATATACTATTATATGCAACTCTTGGATCTAACGCATAAGCACCACCTTTAGGTGAATGCATGCATACTAAATAAGAAATATGCCTAAAACTTAGTCCTAATCTTATACCTCATAAGCTTTAGAATATATATATATAACAACAAGTAACTCCCACTTCCAAATCAATAGTAAGAAAAATTCCAAATCCACTAAGTTTATAATTTGTAAATTCAAAAGTTTCCGCCACTATCACCACTTTGTGGTTATTCAATATAATCATTATTATATTGAATTACTTTTTGTAATCCATTATAATCAGGTGTATCAGCATCCTCCCCATCTTCAATCTCAATCATCTTCCTCTTCCCTAATTAATAACAACTAATAAGAGCATTAATTAAAATTTACAACAATGACTTCTTTGAATTAACTAAATTTTCATAATATATATATATATATATATATATATATATATATATATATTTTTTTTTTTTTTTTTTTTTTTTTTTTTTTTTTTTTTTTTTTTATTGAACTGTGTTACACTTGTTGGTGCTACTCCTTCCTCCATCAAAGAAGTCAATATTGAGATCTTCCTCTTGAAAAGTTTGATTGTATAACCTTATTGTCGTCCTCCACAACTCATTCAACCATCTAAAGATGAATCCTCACAAACTAATGGATCTTCATCATCTTCAAAAGTTGTCTTCTTAAAAAATTTATCTTTAATCTCTTACCATACATAATAGAAACAAATGAGTTCATCTTTAAGGTAGTCAAGTGATTTCTCCTCTTGATAAGAACTTGGTCCAATTTCGTTCACATGCTACTGATGAGCATGTAAGACCCAATACTTCGATAGCAAATTATTGTAGTTCTAGAGTGTCATCTCCAAATTTAATCGACCATTCAATTAATTTAAAAAAATATACAATTAATGTAGTATAGAAATTAGGTGAAACTTAAACAGCAAATTTTAAAAAATGCCTAGGGAATATTTTGATGTTATATCTTTGGCTTGTTGTAATCCTAATAATCTTTCTTAATTTTTTAATGTTACAAGTTGAAGATCAACTTTTATCCTCAGTTGAGTTAACTATCAATCTATCCATACAATGGTACAAATTAAATCTGATCTCTGAATTAGTTGATCTGTTCTCATCATATTGATATTAAAGATTCAGATAACAATCTATGATAAGCAAATGCCAATGTAAGAAGCTCCCACTTCTCATCAACGATTTCCCAATTTATCTCATAGCTACGCCCATCTCCTCCTAAGTTCTATGCTATCAACTCATTTGCCACATCCATTATATTATAAATGAAACTCATTGCAGGCTTTATCTTTGCATCAACCATTCTTAAAACAGAAACAAAGGACAAGTCACACTTAACCGAAGCCTATTACTTTTTTTTTTTTTTTGCCTTTTTTGCCTTGAAACTTTTAGCACAAACACAATTTGACCATTGTGTCATTTTGTGAAGTGAATATAGTTGTAAGAGTTCCAATATGCTTACGTCGTTGCAAATCCAAAAGCTACAAGATATAAGAGCTCTTTCTTAAAAACCTTCCTCATCAAAGCCAAACCCAACTTTATTATAAATGAACCCATTAATGTTTTTTGCTTTAGTCAAGGCATTCATGTGCTGAGGCAACTATCCAAAATTTTCAAGGATTAATTCTATGCAATATACAACACATGGAGTTCAATAAGTATGCTTTCTCTTCTACGTAAATTTGTTTCATGATGCCTTGTAAGCACTAGCATTGCCAATAACAACTTAGACTGCTAAATGCTCTCCAATCTCCACTATAACCCCATCAATAAGTCCAGAAATCAACTCTATATCCTTTTTATTATCTAACTCTTCAAAAGATTTCAGACATAAAAATTTTTATGTCATTTAGAATGTTGATCAACCTCTTACTTTTAGTTTCAAATAGACCATCAGACGCAATTATGACTCTGACCTATGACCAAGTTCTTTTGATCTGTTCAATAACTTTCTCAATGTTATTCAATTTTTTCTATAATATCGAAATCCTAATCTTATAAATGGACAGAGGTTTAAGGCCTCTGTCATAGGAACCTATAGAACGAATCAAGTTGACATAAGATGGGAAAGTTCTCACATTGATTGTGAATGCATTTTATATAAGAATATTAAAATGTCCATATAAACACATCTACAAGCTCTTTTTTGTGTTTTGAGGAGACATTAGATAGGCTACCCTCATAACATCATTCTTCTCATCCTTCACATTCATTATATATTGGTCTACAGGTACCCTTGCACCGCTATTTGATATTTGTGATAAAGAAGATGAGGAATCTTTTCCACTAAACCCACTACCATAGTAAGATCTACTATCTACACTATCATCATATTATCATTGTGCCAAATGCTTTGACATGGTAATTTTATTCAAGTAAGCATGAATCTCCACTTTCGCATCTTTAGGCACTTTGACACACTGTGTAACATTCTTATAAGAACCAAAAAGATTTTCCTTCATTCTAATTCCGCCACATTTAACAACTTCATCACTGCAATTGTACTTCAAATAAATGCATGTCATTTTACTCCTATGCTTGTACATTGTGTTTTTCCATGCTATAATTTTTTTTATATTTCCCATTGAGCTTTTCTCATGACCTCAAACCATTTTAAACAAATCCTAAACTGAAAAGCTTAATTAAAAAAAGAAATAAAATGCAAATATTAAAAAAAAAAAAAAAATTCGTAAACAAAGAAAGCAAAAGAAGATGTTGAGGAAATAAAAAATGGTTTTTGTTACAACCAATAAAAAGTCATGGTGTCTAATTTCAAAAGCAAACTCTTTGCAATGTAGGATAAGGTTGCTTATCAACCCCTTACAGAACCACATAGATGGTAGCATCATGCACTGCCCATGGATGCCCCGTAGACAAGTATAGCTGGAAAGTAATTCAGATATTAAGAGCATTAATACCTGTCTCATAGGAAAAAAGAAATTAAGAAAAAATACTCACATGAATTAAGATTAGCTACTTTCACAAAAAATAGACTAGTTAAATTAATGCCATGGATCTAATATAATAACGTAAATATATGGTAAAATTGTGTCTTCTATTCTTAAAAAGTTGCTAAGCTCCCAGTTTTGGTTAGTTTAAATTTCAATTCATTAGTTGCCTTAAACACCTTCAAAGTGAGTGGAACCACTTTGGCTCAGTGAATTTACTTTCACTAATGAAAACCAGCTCTTCGTGGGCTCTATCGGAAACGCAAGCGAAAATTTTGAGAGGAATAAACACCTAAATGTAACTTCCCGGATCCTTTTTGGGGGCAAGATTCAAGCCAAAACCAATGGCACAATTGAATTAAAACCCTAGTAAGCAGATAAAGAAACTAGAATCAAAAGAACACAATAAATGGAAGGAAAAAAGAAAATCTAGAAATAAAAAACTAACAATAGACATCAACAGAGAACACATATTCCTAAAAGAAGGGCGAAATCCATATTGGGGGTTTGATTTTCGGTAAAGCAAAAGCTCCTTTAAAGCTAGCTTACGTCCATTTGCGAGCGAGCAAGAGAATTTCCCGTATATTGAACTAAAATTTGCTCTCCTCCTCTTCACCTCAACGGAGAGAAACGATCCGGTCAAATGGTACAGAGTCCTGCATGCATCCATATGTCGTGAGCCAGTTAGAAAAGAATTTGGGAGGTGTGTCTGGATACGCTGGTGAGAAAGGGAGACCGAGGGTTCGTTGGCCATGAGTGAGGAGCACGATAAGCAGAGCGGTGCATGATAAGCTGAAGCCATGCGTTTCGTGCTTGACGAGGCGAAGGGAAGAAATGGAAAACGCAGCCGACGCGGTTGAATACTTGAATGTAGGCTTCTTCCTCTCCTTAGTTTTACAATTTAAGAATTTTAGAAACATTTGTTAAGGAATGGAGAGCCCCGACCTCAATAAAAATGTTACATATTATATTATATATATATATATATATATATATATATATATATATAATTGTATACAATATGTATAAATTTATACATATTGTATAAAAAGACACATGTCACATTTTTATTGTAGTCCTGACGGAACTTTATGTCCGAACTCCGCATATAATAATTTCTCTGTCTATAAACAAAAAGAAAAAAAAAAGTCGAATCAAACGAGGCCCTAATCTTATGATACAATGTAACTCCATATGATCTTGATTGGGAGCTAACGGTGGTAATTTTTTTAGTTAGCATGGATTATTGTTTTTTAAATATTCTCACAATTTTTTAATTCAAAATTGAGATCAATATTAGCTATTTAAAATTTTAATTATTATTTAAAAAAATAAATATAAGATAAAAAATATAACTTTTGACTCTTATTGGCTATATTCTAAAAACTTTAATAATTAATTTAATATCAATAAAATTATTTTTTTCAATGTAATGATTAAAATATCATTCGTACACTAATGTTCAATTCTATTTTGTAGCCAACTTTTTATAATAATCATAATAAAAATATTTTAATTTTTTGAGAGTAACATGACTTGTGAATAGTGAGAAGATTAAGGGCAAGATAGGAGTGTTTAATTGAACAGCTCATAATAGTTCCCTTGATCATAAAGTGTTTATTGAGTACTTGAGTGCCTTAATGGTGTCAGAATTTGACGATCTTGGACTTGTTGGATTCATCTTGCCGATCCACTTGATTCAACTATAAGCATGCCAATTTTGGAAGTTATATAACTATTCAATTGATGCTCTAAAGCATCCAAATATGCTTTAGTCCCTTGATTTAGGCTCGGATTTGACTGAATTTGTTGTTGTCGGGTTTGTCTCTATGGGATGTTCAATTTGACCGTAAGTTTGGCGGAATCGGAGTTCAAATGATCTCGAATATAATTTTTTAAGCTTATGGCTCTGATTTCATCAAGATTTGTGCCCGGTTAGGATCATTTCTTGGTGATGTATCATATTAAAATATAATTTATTTATATATAAAAATCATAGCTATAAAAAATGATTAAGGGATAAAGTCATAATTTAATAATGCTTTTATTTTAAAAAATAATATGTATGAGATGTGTATAAATTTTTCTTAATTGACTTAAAATTTAAAAAAAAAATCTCAAGATCTAGTGATAAAGCTGGCTCTTGTGATTGAACAGTTTAAGGTGAAGTGATATAATTATTAAAATGTTTTGTTTTATTTTTATATAAATTTAATAATAAAATGTATAGTTTATATATATAATAAAATGTATAGTTTATTTATTCTTATATAAATTTAATAATTATTAAATTTTCTATGAGGAAATTTGAGTGTGAATGTTTAGACCCAAATTTCCTCTCTTAAAATATATTTCGTAAATTTTCATTAGTTTATAAAAAGAGAAAGGTCTAAGGACGCATTTGTGATCGTAATTTGATTTTGATTGATTTGAATTTATCAATTTTTAGAGTTAAATTTTTTATATTTGTAATTAAAAATTTTAAATTAAATCATAAAATATTAATTTAAATTAATTATTTCAATCAATTTTAATTTGATTCTTTTTTTTTTTTTTTTGACATTTTACTCTTTATATTTAAAAGTTCATAACTTCATATATATAAATAGACCAGCATTCACGCTTGAAGGGGATCTTGAGTTGAGAAATTATTTGGTGCGGAGTCCAGAAATAGCTCTACGTCCGGAGTCTAATTAAAACTTGACACGTGGAGGAGACACATCGATATTTTAATTGGATTACCTTTTTATTTATGTATTTTCAGCCCGAACGACCCAACCCAACTCACAGTTTTATACTTTTTTTAAAAGGGATTTAGGGTTGACGCTCCATTTTAAGAAAAAAATCATGAAACATCTGAAATCCAAATAGTTAGGCTTTTTTATACCTACTCTAAAAGAAAAAATAAGGAACGGTGTCACTCTATATTAGCTGAGATAAAATACTCACAAGACACCAAGGATGAAGGAGGTAAGGAAACGTTCAGGAATCGGAAGTTAATGTGGCTTGAACTATTGAGGGTTTCAACTTATCGGTAAATTTCTACCTCATCCCAAGTTGTTTTTAAGGATTTTTGAAGCTTTATAATTTTCCAAAGTGCTAAAACAAAGTTGCGTAAAAAAAACACATCAATGCTTAGTACAAGGGCATACAATAGCACTTGTTGCGCTTTCACTGTGGATTGCAACTGTGCTCTTGATGTGTTTTCAAGTTTTTTTCACTGCGATTTTTCTCTGGATTGCAACTGTGCATTCACTATTGTGCTTTTGCTGCAATTTAAATAAGATTTCACTGTGCTTCACTGGGCTTTGGAGAGCCAAAGCGTGGGAAAGCGCATCCCGAGCAAAAAAGCGCAACAAACGTGCTTTTGGCTACGATTTGGATGCGTTTTGTCCACTCTTTGGATGTGCTTTGCTGTGCTTTTTCTACGCTGTTAGCTCTTTGGATGAGCTTTGCAACCTAGTTTTGAAAAATTAAGATATATATATATATATATATAGACACACACACATAAGAACTGATACCATGAAAAAGCATCAATGGTGTGGCAAGTTATATCTATTTCTGAAGGGGACGAACTTTTGCAACTTCTGGAATTTGATCACCTGGAATGCCGAAGGATTGGAGAATACTGTCTGGACCAAACGAGAGAGAGAAAGTGTGATGAAAAATGCTCTGTGAAAATTAAAATGATCTAGCTTTCGAGTCTTTTGAACTCATGCTTTCAAATTCAAATTTTTGGGGTCGGGCTAGGTCAGGTCGGACGTGTTGACAAGACATGAAGGTCAGCTGCTAAGAAAAATAATAAATGATATCCAATCAATTATCCACTTGCTCCTCCACTTGTCAAGTTTTAATTGGAGTCGAACACAGAGCTACGTCCAGACTCCACACCAAATAATTTCTCTCTTGAGTGGGACTGTGGGAGTGTTCTTGAGCTTGAAGAATCCTAAAATTTTGCCCACTTATCAACATTGGTAATCACCATCCACAAGCAATGTCGCTCAGTCATCATTGTTCGGCATCGACAATCATTGGCATTCGTCATTGCCTTATTGTCATTACTATAAATCAACTAACTATATATGTCTCCGCAATCCATTAAATGTTGGCATCTTTCGCATTTAAAGATGATGTTCACAGCCACTTGACTGGCCATCAACCTACACCAACACCCATCATCTTTGATTGATCCTCTTTAATTTCCACTACTCTCATAATTAAGAGACCCAACTATTAGTTCAAACTTTTGTAATCTTCAGCTTATGTAATACATTATTTTAACTATATTAAGCCCTATATGATTTTTCTCTTTTTGAAATTTTATGTAAATTTTCACATTTTATTAACCCATTTCATCTCTATGTGTGAAAAAAATTATGTAATATTAATGTAAAGAATTCTCAATCCACTGTCACAATGTTATAGCATCTAATATATGTATACAATTTAGACATGCAGGCACAAAATATTCAAATGAATAATAAATGATAAAAATACAAAGTAATAAATAAAAAAAATGCTTTTAAAAAGATTTGTAACTTTACAAATATGGAGAGATGAAAATAAAATATGAAATGCGAGTAGAAATGAGATTTAGCTTTCATAGAGATATTTCATTCAGGTTTAAGCTTAGTTTGAGATAGCTTTTAACCACTATTTTTTGCTTAATATCATATATGCACATTTTCTTCTATATCAATTACTTCTTCAACAAAACTAATGGAATTTTTATTATCAATGTGATCCAATTGCTAACCCATGATTGATTATTGGAAACTTCAATTACATTAGTTTTGTTGAAGAAGTAATTGATGGAAAATCATCACTTCCTTATAAATTAGTAGACTTTAAGGCATCGTTCAAGACGGCTTTCTTATTGTTTCTTAAAGGAGCTTTTTAGTACAAAAATAAAAAAAATTTGTACTTAAAAGATGCTTTAAGAAGCAATAAGAAAGTCGTCCCAAACCAAGCCTAATTCATATACTCTTAATGTTGGTCCAGTTCCCAATATTGATTTATCTTAGATCAAGTCCAATCACTAATTAAATAACTTTTTTTTAGAACATGTGTATCTACTCGCTGCCACTCTAAAGGGAGAGCTTGACGACGTAACTAATCCCTCGATGAAACCTAATGAGGCCACCCACCAACATCGAGTCCACACGTGCTTTGCCCAACTAAAGAGGCGAGGCCGTAGTAGAGGATATTCGAACTCGGGATAGAGGGTTCCCAACCGTGCTCGCCCACCAACCACTCTAAGCTTCGATGTGTCTAATTAGATAACCCATTTGTTATCTTTTGAGCAAAGTTTTTTTGCGATAGTTCTTGGCAACAAATTTATCCATGTCTTATTTACATTTGTGCGGGCAGTATCTCTAGATACAAATGTAAATTCATATATATAATTATTGGAGTCGCTATCCCGGTTTTTTGATATTATTGCCATAGCTTGGTGTATTCCAAATATCAGTTGATCTTCTTTTTGCCTTTTGCAATAGACTCCAAAATGCTAAAACTCCCTAAAAGGCATTCATTAGAGCTCTTTTAATCATATCTCTAAATCCATTATTGATATCAATAATGAGCAACATAATATTTTTTTTCCCCCTTGGAAAAACAAGCACCTCTTGACACTACTATACTTCTCAAAGCTCTTGAAACTAGAAATTCTCTTTTTAAAGCAACTAAATATGAGAATGAATGGGTCAAACAATGTGCTAAATATTCTTAAACTACTAATGGTGAATGTGACATTAAATTTCCTTGCAAAAAATAAAAAAAAAATAAAATAAAAATAAAGAAAAGAAAATGCAATCAAACTAAGCAGATTCCCACCCCATTTGGCATATTTTGTAGGTAGAGGGATATTGTTCATGAAGCTATATCTCATTTTAGAACTATTGTTAATTATAAGTATAGGATCCTCTCCTATAGTATTGATGATGTTCGTGTTGGATATAATTTGTCCTATGTTGATCAAAACTATCTTGTTGATGCCTTCTCGGATTATAAAATCAAAGCTTCATTATTTTCTATTGGAAAAAATATATTTTTTGGTCGGATGGATTCAACTCAACTTTTTTATTGATGCTTGTGACCTTATTATGGCTTCCATTTTAGAGGTTGTTCATTACTTCTTACTTACCTCTAAATTTTCCAGTCACATTAAGCAGTCTGTTATCACTTTGATTCTTAAAAGCTTACATACTAATTCTTTAAATGATTAGAGGTCTATCTCACTTTGTAATATCCTTTACAAGGAGATTGATCAGTAAGTAAGCGTATTCTCTTCAAGCTAACTAATAATTATTGATCAATTTTCATTAATGAGAGGGATATTGTTGACAATGTAACCATTGCCAGTGAGCTTCCAAGACATTTTAATTCTTCTAATTTACCTAAATATTTATTTTCAAAAAATAATTTTAAAGAAGGATTTCAATAGCGTTAAACAAGACATTCTTTACAAAAATGAGTTGCTTATGGGCTTTTATTTTACTATGTGAATTGGTTTATTTGTTGCATAACTATTAAACCATTTTCAATTGGCATAAATGGGAAGCTCTTAAGTTATTTTCAAACAATCCAATTAATTATCCCAAGTTTTAATATGATAATATATAAATATATTCTTCTAATATATTTGATGGCATTATTACAATTGAAAATTATTGAATTGTATATATTTTCTTTTGCAAATTCTTATTGTTTCTCCTATTTGTCACACAATATTGGATATTAAGCTATATGATATTAAGAAAAAAATGTTAATTAATGACATTTAAAGCTATATGATATTGCTTTTAAAATTTATCCTATCAAGGGAGAATTTTATGTTAATTAATGAATTTGAAAATAGTAAAAATTGAATTTTAAAATTCTAAAAGTGTTTTGATAGGTCATATGAATATTAGTTATAGGAAAAAATTTTGTTTAGGATATCTCATTAAATTTTGGTCAAGATTAATCTCAAAATTGTTGGATATCCTAAGCCAAATTTTTATTTTTAGTAAATTTATGATCAATAAATTTGGGTTTATATGAGAGGAATCCGATAAGATAAAAATAAAACATTGTGAGTAATTTTAGATCTTGATCTAGCTAAATTAAATTAGTTTGTCCCTATATAGGTTGGTTTGCTGATCCCCTACAAAAGCGTTATGCCTATTGAGAACATCCTCAAACTCTTATTACTAAGGCTTCGTTTGGGACGGCTTTCTTACTGCTTCTTAAAGCAGCTTTCTAGTACAAAAATTTTAACTTTTTAACTAGAAAGTCATTTTAAGAAGCAGGAAGAAAGACGTCCCAAACGAAGCCTAAGAGGAGCTTGAATCTACCTTTAATTCATGACGGGGCACTTTGATTTGCATGCAATTCATCAAGAAATTCTTAAAGATGAAAACCTATCAAAGCCATTGCAACATCTACAGGGGGATAACGTTTCAATCGTACAAATGGCATTACTAAAAATAACTATAGACCTATGTGTACACGAATGATTAGACTGATCAAGTGATTTAGAATCAAGCACAATATTATTGTTAAACTCAACTTCAATAGTTGCAAACTAATTTCACTAACGCCAAGTTACACTATGCATCTAAATATAAATAATATTATGATGATTATAAGAAGATATTATATGTGAGAGCAATTTATTAATTAGCACAACATTGATTGATTTACATCAACATCATAGCATGTGTCATAAGCACACGGATCATCACATAAACAAGTATACAGTGCATGTAAACCTAAATTATAAAATAATGAGAGATTTATATATATACAACTTTATTTCATGCTATTTACATATCTAACACCTAAATTTTAATATTATATGTTTATCACTCATAGAACAAATATGGTGTGCATGTAATGAAATATTAAAGTTTATTGGGTGGTATGAGTGATAATAATGAAATATATAAGTTATACATTTGATATTAACATTTTTTATAGTGGTAGGAATATAATTATTGCGGGCTAGAATATACGCGGCGGTAGAATTTGCAAATTCACGTCTGAGCGTTGTACGAATATTCAGCACACAAACAGAAAAGAAAGTGAACACCAGGATTTTTACGTGGAAAACCCTAAAAAGGGGAAAAACCATGGGGTCACGCTCAGTTGAAAAGTTCCACTATTGTTGCGTAAATTACAAGAAGCTGATTCGTCCCACAAGTTAGGACAATTAGATTACACTAAATTTCTCCTGAATTAAAACAAAGTTGTGCAAAATCCCGGCATTTCCCGAATATCCGGCAGAATTCCGGCGTATTCAGGCAGCGGGAAGAACTCCGACGGTGGTCGAGGAGGAGCTGATTGTCCTCCTTATCTTCTTTTCTTCTCTCTCTTCTCACTTGAGTTCTCTTGTGAAGAATGAGGGCTCTATTTATAGTTTTTATGGAGTGCCAAGACTTGTAAATAGCTATGAGATCAGGGGCGAATAGGGAGTGGTCGAATGGACGTTGATGTTGAATCATTCGATTGTACACCGTTCGTTGGACATTTGAAGGCTTTAATGATGTCAGAATTCGACGATCTTGGGCTCGTTGGATTCGTCTCGTCGAGTCGTTCGATTCGAGTATAAGCTCGTTAAAATCGGAGACTGTTAGGTAACTCAAATTGTGATTCGAACATTCCAACAGCACTTCGAGTCTTCGATTTAGACTCATTTGGACTCGGATTGAGTTGAATTTGGTATCGTTGGGTTCGTTTTTTCCGAGAAGCTCAGTTTGACTGTAAGCTCGCCGAAATCGAAGTTCAGGTGCTGTCGAATTTAATTTTTGAAGTTTCCGGGTTGATTTTTGCCTTGAGATTCGTGCCCGATCAAGATAATTTCATGGTGAGGTATCAATAATATTAAAGTTTTAGGTATTAGATATAAATAGTATAAAATAAAATGATATTTATGTAAATTGCTTAATAATGATTAAAAAAATAATATTTAACCGCCGCCGTAGGTCCGTAACCCGATTTAAATGCGACTTGGCCGAGCGACTTGGCCGAGAATTCGGGTCACCGAGCGAAAGACTTGAATAAAAACTAAAAAGCTCAACGCCCTAATTCTTCAGTGTGGCTGAACCTGAGCCTCCACGTTTTTGCCGCCTTCGGGCAAGCCATAGTTTGAAAGCGAGGAACCACGTATGCTCTTAATACCCCGGTTACCTCCACCGCTAGCCACCGTTCCTTCTCTATATCCTAAAAAGTTGAGAACTTGGAAACCCAACAAACTCAAAGTGCCCTGCAAGCTATCCCTTCTCCAATATCTTGTTATGGAAGAAGAATCCTCTGCAAACAGTAGCCCTAACCTCAGGAATCCTTCTCGTTGCGATGAGTGTGGATCGAACCCCTGGAAGTACCGATGCCCTGGATGCTCGATCCGCTCATGCAGCCTTCCCTGCGTGAACTCGCACAAGAAGCGCACCAGTTGTACTGGCAAACGCAGGCTCACTGAACATGTGCCGCTTTCGCAGTTCGACGACAACCTCCTCCTCGCAGGTCCGTTTGCCTCGTCCTGACTTCTATTTAGCGTGAAATTATTGGGATTGTTTTACTAAACTCTTCTATTCAAAGTTCTCTCAATTTATGCCGTTGCTGTTTCATGTTTCTCATTTATTTGTGAAGTGTGTTTGGAGTGAATAGGGACCTGGTTAATTCACGCAATATAGAGAACTAGATACCCATTACGCTCCAAAAAGCTAATGGTTATACTGCTATATATTCCAGTTCGAAATCATATGGGTTGGAATTGATGCAAAATCATTGGTCTTCGAAAGCTGTTATTTTGTATAGCTGTGAAGCTCTTTAATGCTAAAATAATTAGAATGTGAGCATTTTGAGTGGAATTTTGCGGTTTGTGTATCAATATTGAAATGTTCTATGATTTTAATTGCTTGTGTCCAAGTGAAGACTACAGGTTTCTAGAAGAAACTAAGAGGGTGGCAGAGTCTGCTAGGAGAATGATTAGTGGATTTCGTTGCTATTTTGGCTTTAAGTTGCCAACTAAGCTTTTTATGCTCCGAAATGCTGCTCGACGGAGACAGATTCAACTCTTGTTCTTCCCTGCAGGGATGTCAAAGAGAGAAACAAATCAATCCAGATATGATCAGAGGTTTAATTTCTTCTCCTTCCCTAAGAAGCTTTTTAAAAAACTGTTTTATCTGAAACTATAATCTTGAGCCTTAATGACTTTATTTTTCTGGATCATTCTTCATCTTTTGGTTTATTTTATTCTTTCAATAATTTAATGACAAACTAGGGGGTTTAGATGCCCTTTGTAAATGGTTTCCATGCTCATATAATTTTTGTTTTGAAGTGAACTAGGATATATCTTTAGGAAATTTAGCTGTCATTGATTTTGAAATGATAAAAATAGTTTTTTGGAAATTGTTTGTGGACATAAGAAAAATGAAAAAAAAAAGCTTTTTGAAATTTCCAAAAAGAGGGGTTTATTTGAGAAATACGAAATTCTAAGATTTTTCTTTTGTGCTCAAGAATGAGAGGAAAGTGAGAGAGAAATTGATAAGTGGGCATTTTTTTTTAATATTCATACAATACCTTTATGTGTATGAACATTATTATATTTATAAGAGATTTTGTTAGACACTGAAGGAAATTAATCTAGGGAAAACTATGTTATCTGAGATTTTTTGTGTTGATAACTAAATTAGGAAAGAATTCACTAAATAAAATATGCTCTTAAATCAATCAATAGTTCATAGAAGATTTTGATAATGCTTTAGATATGATATTGCACTATATGATGATGGTGCTCAGCATCATCTTCCCTTACTAAGAAGAACTCTCCTTTGGAGGATGCTCAATAAGGCAGGTCGCTAATAGAAATGGTTGAAGGCCTTGTCAATGAATACGGAGGTAGTGTTGTCTATAGGATATTAGATCTTTGATATTAAAAACAAGATTAATATGATATTCTTGTGTGAAATTAATTAAATTAACTATGTTTCCTATTTCCGTTGGGATTTTTAAGGATTCAAAAGAGCCAAAAATAAGTTTCATAAAGTAATTGGTAAGAAATAGTTCTAATGTAATATGAACCAAAACATAGTCTCCTTCCAGGTTGTGAAAATTTTGTGGAGCATTTGCAACTAACTTATACTTTTCAGTTTGTGAAGTATGATTTTTTTCCCTAATGCTAAACAACTTTAGTGGTAGAGAAAAAAGAAGAAAAAAAGAATAGGAGTAATAAATAATGGGATGAGATTAGTGAGGATGCAAGGTTTTTTATTGTAAATAATTCAACGAGAGACTTATCAATAGTTCTATTTGAAACACTGCTATAGACAAAATTTTGTGGAGCATTTGCAACTAACTTATACTTTTCAGTTTGTGAAGTATGATTTTTTTTCCCTAATGCTAAACAACTTTAGTGGTAGAGAAAAAAAAAAAGAAAAAAATAGGAGTAATAAATAATGGCATGAGATTAGTGAGGATGCAAGGTTTTTTATTGTAAACAATTCAACGAGAGACTTATCAGTAGTTCTATTTGAAGCACTGCTATAGACAAAGTTTTTAGTAAGAGGTATTAAATCCAGTTTATCTAATCTTTTGCTTACAAGGAAGCTTAAAAGATTTCCTATTGTGGTTAACCATTTTCATTAAGCCATTCTTTTGAGGAAGAAAAGTAGATGAAAATTTTAAGATAGGGCCAAAGAACTTTCATAAAGTGTACAAAAATTGCAAAAAAAAAAAAAGCATCAATTAAATCCATGGAGGCGACCAATGTTACCAATGAATAAAGGAGATATGTGTGTGAAGTGTTAACTAACCTTGTAGTAGGGCAAAAAGTGGACCATCTTACAGAATTAGTTTGCTACAATAGCGATAAGAGTTATATTTGCGGCAATCCTTGACAAACCAACAATGAAGTTTCTATTAATACATTGCCAAGGAAAATTAGGGATGTGCAATGGTGTTTATGGTTTATTGGGTTATTTGGTCATCATTTTAAATTGTGAAGTCCATCATTGAATGATTAAGCAAGCGACATCTTGATTAATTGAGGGCCAATCCAAATGATTCTTGACAAGATCTTATCGTCTTGTCACATTCAACATATTTGACTGTATTACTTGCATGTAATCCCCAAATGAAAAGTTTCTCAGGGATGCATGAGGAGCACAAAGGCATGGATATTTTAAAATGAAGTTATGAAGAAGTGTAAATGTTTGATAAGTGAAATGATTATTATCAGTAAGTGAAGTGTAAATGTTTTTAAAACTAACGCCAAAAGAATTGATTTCTTTTTAGTTAGAAAAACATAGGCAATGCAATATATATTTAGGAGATATTGGATGCAACTAAGTGCCAATTGATTTCTTTTTTAGCAAGGAAAATGCAGGATGTGCATGAGTGAGCATATAAGAGAGTGAGTGGTTAGAGAGATTCATGTGAACAAGGGAGGCAAACAAAGAAGGCATAAGCGAGCTTGCAATTGTGAGAATTTGAATTATGTTGTTGAGTACATAGCTGAGTGATGTATGAAATCTTGTTATTATATACCATTTTTGTAATGTTGGGCATGTGATGAAGTAACACCGGACATGATTGGTGTTAGTGGATCTAGTGAGACTTGTGTGAGTGCTTTTGGACATATTTGATAGGAAAATTACATGTAATGATCACACATGGAGTAGAAGCAAAGTTAGAGTGAGCAAGACATTGTTGATCACACAAGGTGTAGAGGATATAACTCGAAACCTTTTGTGAGGGGTTCATGTCATTGTAGTCACAATAAATATAATTGATTTAGGGGCAGTCAGGGTTGCATGTGATCACAGAAGAAGTTAGTAGAAGCAAGATCCTTTTATAAGTTAGCAAATGCAGGATCGTCATAAAAGTAGAAGCCAGATCACCATGTAGTGTGAGCAAAGGTGTGGACGGATGTGCATGGGAATGGCTTAGCTAGTTGTGATCAATTAGACTGTCTATGATAACAACTTAGGCATCAAATTGTGGAAAGATCAAATGGATCTTGCTAGTTGAAGTTTTAATTTTTCAACCTCTTCATTTAGATTGCTAATTTGTAGATGTTGGGCATGTGATGAAGTAACACCGGACATATTGTTTTGATTGAAGATGAGATCACTAAGGGTCCATTGATGAAGATGCATCGTCCATAGGCAGTTTGATGTTTAGGATCAAGAGGTGTAAAGTTTGGATCGTTGAATCAAAATTTGTATTACAGTAGGGTAACGATGAATTTTTCATTATTTTGGATGAGTTTGTTTTTGAATTTTAAACTATTGATTGGAATAAAATATATTGTAATTTCGTTTTAAATTGGAATTTAATGAATTTGCTTTATATATAATATTGTTTGTAATTTTGAGTTTATTTAAGAATTAGTTACTTTTTATTATAAAATCAATTTATTTTGGATTATGTCTATTTTAAATTAATTGTTGTTGTAATTTTGCTTATAAATAGCTTTACAATCTTAAAAAAAAAAAAAAAAAAATCAACCATTCTCTTCTCGAAACCTCTTTTTCATTTCCTCTTCTTATTCTTTCTTTTTTCCTTACACTTTTCGGGTCTTATAACAGAATATTCAAGGTAGCATGTACCCAAAGCTATAGCAAAAAAGCAGCTACAAAGCTTAGCACTAAAGCACAACATTGGTACTACATATCAACTGTGGTACTGTATCACAATTGATGTCGACAACATACAACAAGGAAAAAAGTCATAAATTTATTGTTGTTTACTATCTTAGTGTGAAAGTAGTCCAACAACAACAACAACAACAAGCCTTTATCCCACTACGTGGGGTCGGCTACATGAATCCTTTTTCTCCATTGTGTCCTATTAAAAGTCAAATTCTCGTTTAAATCTAATAAAGAAAGGTCATTCCTAATATTTTCTAACCAAGTCTTTTTAGGTCTACCCCTACCTTTCTTAACATAAGTCAAATCTAATACCTCTACTCTCCTAATCGGGTCATCGGAAGGCCGTTTAATGTGACCAAACCATCTAAGGCGACTCTCTCTAATCTTATCTTCTACTGGGGCTACTCCAACCTTTTCACGTATATGCTCATTTCGTATCCTATCTCTAAGGGTAAAGCCACTCATCCACCTGAGCATCCTCATCTCTGTCACACTTAACTTAGTATTATGCTTCTCTTTTAATGGCCAACATTCAGCACCATAAAGCATTGCAGGCCTCACTACCATCTTATAGAATTTTCCCTTAAGTTTGAGGGGTACATTTCTATCACATAACAAGCCCGATGCATTCCTCCACTTCAACCATCCAACTTGAATTATGCTGATAATATCCCCATCTATTTCACCATCACTCTGAACAATAGATCCAAGATATCTAAAACGTGTACTCTTATTAATGACTTGATCGCCCAAAGTCACAATCCCCTCACTAGGTCTATTACTACTAAAATTACACTCCATATATTCCGTTTTAGATCTACTCAAGCGAAAACCTTTAGACTCTAAGGTTGACCTCCATAATTCAAGTTTACCTTCAACTCCCTCTCTAGTCTTATCAACAAGAAGAATATCATCAGCAAAAAGCATACACCAAGGTATATCCTCTTGCAAATGTCTAGTGAGAACATCCATGACTAAAGCAAAAAGATATGGGCTTAAGGCTGATCCTTGATGTAACCCAACCGAAATAGGGAAATACTTGGTCAATCCACCTTGTGTTTGAACACAAGT
The DNA here is from genome assembly GCA_016618105.1 of Dendrobium huoshanense. Classification (NCBI taxonomy): domain Eukaryota; kingdom Viridiplantae; phylum Streptophyta; class Magnoliopsida; order Asparagales; family Orchidaceae; genus Dendrobium; species Dendrobium huoshanense. The sequence continues at coordinate 64,414,244 of CM028344.1, forward strand.
AATAGCTCCTGCATACATATCTTTAATGATTTGAATTTAAGCATTATTGACTCCTTTCTTTTCAAGAACTCTCCATAGCACTTCTCTTGGAACTTTATCATATGCTTTTTCTAAATCAATAAATATCATATGCAGATCCTCCTTATTTTCTCTATATTTCTCCATCAAACCTCTTAATAAATGTATGGCTTCCATAGTCGACCTACCCGGCATGAAACCAAATTGATTTTGAGAAACATTAGTATCACGCCGCAACCTATGCTCCATAACTCGCTCCCAAAGTTTTAAAGTATGACACATTAACTTAATACCTCTATAATTCGCACAATCTTGTGCATCACCTTTATTCTTAAAAATAGGAATTAACACGCTCATTCTCCCTCATCTGGCATCTTTTTAGTCTTCAAAATAGTATTAAAAAGTTTAGCAAGCCATGAAATTCCTTCATCTCCTAAGCATTTCCACACCTCTATTGGAATATCATCAGGTCCAACAGCTTTTCCACCCTTCATTTTCTTTAAAGCCTCTCTAACTTCAGTTTTACTAATACGTCGATAAAAACAGAAATCTTTATTTTCATTTAGGGTGCTAAGGTCATTATCAGAGCCCTGCACTGGGTACCCACACCCACACCCACCCATACCCATTGGGTATGGGTGGGTATGGGTACACCCATGGCCTTGTGGGTGTGTATGGGTGGGTACTCAACATCAATGAATAAATTGATTTACATTGCTAATTATCATATATCTTATATTACTACAATTCTCACTCCGTAGTGTGTAGCACTTAACCACGCTATGAGTACGGTAAATACTGATATGCGAATTGAAAGTTTGCAATGAGAGCAAAGGGCAACAAACCTCAAGGCCATCAGTTCATAGGAGGCTGCGTTCAAAAGCATGGAAAGTGGGTAGGTATGGGTGGGTACGTCATCCCGAAAGTCACCATGGGTGGGCATGGGTGGGTGAAGCCCGTCCGAGTAAAGCATGGGTACCCAATGGGTACCCAACCAGGACCCCATGTAGGGCTTTTGGTCATTATAGTCAATCTTATTTTCATAATCTTCATTAAAAAGTTTAGCAAAATATCTCATCCATCTTTGTTGAATATCATCTTCTAAGAAAAGTATTTTTTTGATCTTCATCTTTAATACACTTCACTTGAACTAAATCCTTACTACTCCTATCTCTTTGTTTGGCTAACTTATACATATATCTTTCTCCCTCTTTAGTATCTAATCTATTATATAAATCACTAAAAGCTAATGTCTTTGCATCGCATATTGCTTTCTTAGCATCCTTACGAGCCACTTTATATATTTCTCAATTATCAGAATTTTTAAAATTAAATCAATTTTTATAACAAAGCTTCTTATTTTTAATCTTTTCTTGCACATTTGGATTCCACCACCAACTACTTTTACTATTAGGAGCTTTTCCCTTTGATACTCCAAGGATATCTTTTGCAATATTCTTAATATCACTAGCCACTTTTTCCCACATAATATTAGCATCCTCATGCACAGACAAAATCTTAAGATCTAAAATTTTATTTCCAAAAATAATTTTGTTAATATTCTTTAAATGCTCCCATATAATCCTAGAAAATCGTTTTACTTTATTTTTTATTTTATGCCCCTTTATCTTAAAGTCCAAAACTAATAATCGATGTTGGGTACATAAATTTCCACTCGGAATAACTTTACAATCTTTGCAATCTAAACGATTTAGTTTTCTAATAAGAAAATAATCAATCTGTGTTGTACTATATCCATTTTTATAAGTGATGAGATGCTCATTTCTTTTCTTAAATAAGGTATTAACAATTGAAAAATCATAAGCTAAACAAAAATCCAATATGGTCTTGCCACCTTCATTCGTCATTCCAAATCCATGGCCACCATGAATGCTTTTAAAATCATCAACCTCTCTACCAACATGTCCATTTAAATCTCCTCCAATAAAACTCTTTCTTCAAGATGTATCTTTTGTATTAATTCTTTTAAGTCATTCCAAAAATTTAATTTAGAACTTATATCCAAACCTACTTGAGGAGCATAAGCAATGAAGTGAAGTCATCTGCTTTATGAAGCAACGTTTGAGGCACCTTTGATTGATAAATCTATAAAACATCTCTAGAAAAATTCCGACAGTGATTTCAAACATGTATTAGTTTCATTGTGGGCTTATGTAATAACATTGAGATGTTGGATAAAGATCAAGTAGGCATCAAAGCATTGTTCCGTGGTGCATTGTTCAAACAAAGAGTGGATATAAATACCATGGAGGGTTGCTTCTTGTTACGGATTCGCATTGAAATCCAAGAAAGAGATTAGTATAGGAAGAAGAAATACAATCAATGTTTAATAACAATGAGGGATAAGTATGGTCATCATGGAATGGATGAGGATGCAAACAATCACTATTGCGACTAGTGAGTCTACTCATATTCCCCTATGTTTTAATGCATAAATAATTCAAAGAGAATTGATTCACATTGTGTGGGTATGAAGCCCGTGATAGGGTTGCTTTGCTTGTTCAAAGTTAAATCGTTATGCTCTAGCATTGTGGATGCCCATCTAAAGATGAATGGCTACTAAGATGAAACTTAGTGGATGTTCAAACAATTATTACATCAAGGATGCTCTCGATGGGGATATGTAGTTAATCGATAGGTGAAGTAACATAGTTCGGGGCAATGTTAAGGACAATTTGAGCAGAATTACACCACAACATTTCAATACCAGATAGTTGCTTTAAGAGTGAATCTTAAAGATATACAAACGAACTCCACTTAGCTCTTATTGTTGATTTTAGGTAGGACAATATAATTATGGTGCTTCTAGAGTTAAGATAGAGGGGAGACGACTAACGAAATATTAAGATACTGGTTTTTTTATTTTTTTTATTTTCTCAAAAGTAAATGAAAAATAAGTTTGATGATTGCCCATTTCTTATCCTCACAAAACCAACGACTCTAATAAGTTTTGTGGTTATTTTTAAATACTTGGTCACCTATGATGCACCGATATAAACGGGATGATACATATACTATATGACACAGATATTAGACATGTCTATTATTGAAAATATAGGATAAAGACATGCATTGAACATAGAATTATAATATTATATCTCAAAAATTAAAAGTTATAAAATACTTATTGAAAGTAAATAAATATAATATGAATTCATATAATATTACATTTATGTCAACTTCTCATTAAATAAGAAATATATTTAAATTTATTAAGAAATTTAAACTAAATTAAAGAAGAAATAGTCATATAATATTATATATTGGTAGCTTGAAATTGTGAAAATTTATTATTTAAAGAAAAAAAATAGATTTTGTAAAAAATCTTAGAAAAACAAAGCATAATAAGAAAAATAATATTAGTATTAAATAGCTATTAAGTTATTTAAGTAATATATTTTAAAATAATAGTGCTAATTGGATTAACTTATGTTATTCATGTAATATACTTAAGTTAAAATTTTTTATTTAGACCGTGTCTTGGACATGCGCATTTTTTTTTTAAATTGGGCACATAAATGGTGTGCGCAATACATGTTGGGCAAGTGCTTCTATCCTGTACGTGTCTGACACAACAAATTTCATTATTGTAACATATCATTGTATCATAGTCAATTAAAAAAAAAATCCTTGAAACTATACCTTGACCTCTTCCCTAAAAAAAGGAAAAAAAAATTATTGTTTTGGTGGAAAACACTGCTAAGTCCATTGGATAAGGTGAAATCATATCTATCTTTGAGACAATGGTGAAGGATATAACAATAAGTTCATCCTCTAATGTGGACACACGGTAGGAGTTGTTCACCTTGAGGATATAGGTCAAATAAGAGGTGATATGACATCATTGATATTGATGACCAGAAGAACCTCATTTTTGCAAAGTTAATACATAGATTATGGTTGTAAAGCATATCCCATCCCTGTATTCATCATTTGGGTTTGATTTTAAAGCAGTCAAATAAGAAGATTGATCTTGAGCGATGTTCAAAGTTTGTAATATCTAGAAAGTTGCCTAAAATATTTCTGAATTTGTTCTAGCCTCTCATTTTTGCTTATAAATAATGTTGAGAGGTTGATTGCTATGCTGTGTCAAATATCAGCAGGAGAACAACACTAAATAAAGAGGAACTCATCCCTTTCTTTGATGAGAACACCAAAGGATATGGAGTGAGATCGTCCTCTAATATGGGTACAGATGAGGAGTTGATCATCTTGAGGATGTAGGCTAAATAAGAGGTTATCAACACCATCATTGACGGAAATAATAGGAATAATCTTATTTCTGCCAATTTAATGTAAACATTATGATGGACAATATATCCCATCCCAGTCTTACCTTTTGTGTTAGATTCCGAAGAAATCATAGAAGAAGATTAATCACCGATGATCTTTTAAGTTTGTGATCTCCAGAAAAAATTTTAAAATTTTTCTGAATCTGTTCTAGACTTTGATTGTGGCTTACACAATAACGTGGTTGGTTAGTGTGTTATGTTATCAATATCAATATGAGAGCAGCACAAAATAAATCAATTGCAATACTTGTATGAGTGTTTTTAAAGAGACTAGAAGATAGTTTAGGAAAAATAGCTTAACTCATTTTTTAGGCAATTTGAAAAACTATTCAAAATCATTGCATTGTTTTTTTATCCTTATTGGAACTAGGTCCAGGCTAAGTGGGCTTGAATCTCATAAGCAAACCATCAACTCACGGTCTCCAAAAAAGAAAGATTTGTTCAAAAATTGATTATCCGATGCTTAGTTTATCATTTTTGAATTGCAACATGGCTTTTCCTTATCCCTAAAGGCTCTCTAGCAAGCTTTATTAGATTTACACTATATATCATGAACTAGGAAAAATTATCTTTTACCTAGCATATAAAAATATGAAAAGAGTTATGTGCCCAAAAAATTGAGGATTATTGAGAAGAGTAGAAATCTCGTAGACTAGTACTTAAATAGTATGGAGATTGTCAAAGGGGAATGAAAATGGAGGAAAAATAATTAAAGCTACCAAATGATTAAATATGGAATATAGGCTGAAAAGAACAATACTGAAGTCACTTTTGTAGGATGATCACTATAATGCTGTCATCGATGACTTGGATTGGCATGATCTTTTAGCATGTTGTATCCAATCCTTAATAAGGAAAACTCGAGTCCTTTCCATCGACAAGGCTAAAATTTCCGTAGCTTCAGTCCATTTGACACATGGTCGAGCCCTATTTGTAGGCTTGGGATGTATGCGAAAACTTATGTAAAATTATAATATAGACACACATATATATATATATATATATATATATATATATATATATATATATATATATATATATATATATATATATATATATATATATATATATATGCATGTTATGTAATCTAAAATTTGACGGAGTGCTTCTAAGCGAATGTTTTATCTGTATTGATACTTGAATGAGTTTCCGGTCATGCTTTAGTACAGTGTGTAGACCCGAGCCTACCATGCTTGGACTGTTTCTAAGCTAGCAAAACTTTATGCGGTTAGTTAGCAGATCAGATCACCCATCTATTTTGATGAGGTACAGTGTGAGCTGCAATTTAGAACAAAGATATGATGACTAATAAATTCAATCTTACAAGTAGTTTTATAATAAATTTCAGTTGAAAAAGACAATTGCTAGTCATTTGTGCTTTATTTCCATTAGATTTAAGATTCTGTAGAACTTGTAGTTTGGTCTTTTGGTAAAAAAATACAATAGTCTCAAAAATAACTAACCCTGGCCTTATACAATACTACTAGCGTGTGCCATAAATTTTGGTATATTATTATACATGATTTCATTAGTAGCAATATTAGTGTTTCATATCAAACCAAGTAATATTAAGTTATTAACCTTTCAAGAAACACAATATAAGCTTACGGTTAGTTGTTCCTATTTTTAAAATAAATTATACTCTTATGTTTGTTTACCAAGTTTTAAACTTTTTTTTTTCATGAATAATCCTCATATTTATTATTTCTTGTATGCAGTTTAAACTTGAGATACTACCCGATTGTATCTATTATTCTGACAGCTTAATCTCTTGATTCTTCAGGAAAAACACTATTTTTTGGACACTTGAACTAAGGTTTCATGATACTGGTGTTGTTCTAGTTCACCACGGGTGAGTTTCATCAATCAGTGTTGTTTGATATTGATTAGTCGCACTTCTCATTCTATAAATCACTGAAGAATTTAACATAAATGTGCATTTCTCTCTCTTTTGTCCCATTATGGAATACAAGGATAGCAACTGTCACTTGACCATTATGAGACTGTTATGCGTCCGGCCCAAGAGGGGCCGGCGGAAGCCGTAATGGGGCCCACTTGCTTATTTAAACAGTGTTTAGGAGGAAAATCTTGAATTAGGGGCTGTTTAGGGTTTTGTAAGCCTCCTTTGGCCTTAATTAGTCTTTGGAAGTTAGGGTTATCTTGAGATTTGCTGAATTTTTGAGATCTAGGGTTTATTTGGGCTCTACGATTTGCTAGAGATTTTGGAGAGTATTTCTTCCTCTCGAATTAAAGAAAATTGTATCTTGCTTTATTTTTCTTGTTGGTTGTTTGAATCAAAGATTCCCCCTTGTGTTTCAATAGTTTTTGCATCGTTCTTGCTGATTTTCCCTTGAAATCAGCCCATTTACCCGTTGTTTTTGCCAACTCTTGTTAGGTTTGCTTGTGAACTAAAGTATTACCCTTGGGGTTACTTGCGAACTCAAATACTTCCTATCAGAGACTTATGATAGTATAGTGGCTAACTCCATTGGAGCGTATGCTTGTGGTTGGTTCCAACCTGCCCTGCCTTGCTTCAAGTATATTATTTTTTAAGTACTAGAAACTATTAACCAAGAATCCAACCTCCCCAACCCCTTTGATCCTGTCCAAACCTAATTTACTTAATTTTTTTTAAGAAGGGTGGTTTTGCTACGTGCAGATTGTAAAATAGAAATTTTAGGTGGGCATGCGTGTATTTTTTTCAAAACCGTTTGATCTATTGAAAGTTTATATACCAAATGAGCTGGATTGGGAGTTTCTTCATCTTCTATATCCATCTGATTTTCATTTTTAGTGGAGGACAACTGCCTTGTTGAATTATTGTTTTCTGGCTGATGATACATTTTGATATAAGTCCTAACATGATATCTTATTTCCTTCAGTGTAGATGAACATGCAAACTTATTATCTATATTTGTGAAACATCTTACACCTGGCCCCTGGAATCATAAGCTGAGGTCATTTTGCGAAGCTCAGTTGGATGATTTAAAGCTTTTCCTCCAGATAAATCCCAAGGTATTATTTTTCTGGAATGCCATGAAACATTTAGGCTTCGTTTAAGACGACTTTCTTATTGCTTCTTAAACCAACTTTTTAGTACAAAAATTTTAATTTTTTACTAAAAAACTACTTTAAGAAATAATAAAATAACCGTCCCAAACAAGCCTTTACTCCATCGAAAATATGTACAAGCTTCCTTATGCTCGTTAACTTTCTTCTTGCAGAACTCAAAGTCAACTTTCAGGAAATTGGACATAAAAGCACCAATTGGTTCACAGTTAGCGAAGATAGTGTTGCTCGAGCATCCCATCATTTTTGTTTATCTTCCTTCGCATGAAAATGGCTTCGAAGTTGAGGCATCTAGAATGCCTTTACTTAGAAACCCACCTCCTTCAACTTTTGATGGTATACCAAGCCACAATGGTACTTTATATAGGGTCGAGGAGGTTGAAGAAGGTGAAATGCCTTCTGATACAAGAATTACAGATCTTGTGGATTGCAGGAAATCTGAAGCCAATTGTAATGTACCTTCTAACACTTCCATCGCAAAGGAAATAGCAAAAGAAGATAATGCAGTTCCTTTCACAGATAAACAGATTACAGAGGCAAATACTGGAGCATTCAAACATAAACTCTCTGGAGAGGCTCAAGGAGAACTAGCTACAAACTCTCCTGAATCAGGAGAAGCGGTATTTTATTTTGAGAAAGAACTCAGGGATGCTTATTCTGATCTGATTGGAGAGATGAATCCTGATGATTTCTTGTGCTTAGATGGTGTTTATGAAGACAGTGTTGACTTGAGAGAAGCAAGATGGTTTGACATTGAAGAAAGAGGAAGGGGTGATGCAGAAGAAATAAGAGATTCATTTGAGATAAGGAAAGGGGATGGTTTGGGAGAAAAAGAAGAGAATGAGGAGTTGCAAGGAAGAAGAGATGGTGATCTGGAAGAAAAAAGGGAGGATTCATTTCTTTCTGGTGGGATTTCCTTCGGGGAAATGGAATTAGAGGAGGGTGAGATCCCTTGTTTTTCTCAGTAACATTAGCCATTTCGTCACAGTGAAACAGCATTTATTTATTGAAGATGGCTTAAACTGTTAGAATTCAGCACTGCTCCATTTGTTTGATTCTTTGAGCTCCATTTATTTACAGTGTTTGATATATCAGATATTGAAAAATTATTGTGTTCGGACGTCAAACGTTATCTGGAGATCAAGCAAAATACGTCATGCTACCTTTTGCTTGGTACAACGGCTTAGTACAGCTGATGTGACGCATTTTGGTTGGTCTTCGGATTGTTGCGTCCAGACTATGTACAGAATAATTTTTTTAGATATTGATTAAACTAATAATAATTATAATCATATATATATATATATATATGCTTGACATGCATGTCTTAAAAAAATCAATCAAAATTTTATTAAAAAACTAATTTCTATTTTGTATTTGTGTAGAGAGCTCTCACAATCTTCTAGGACCTTTTCTTATCTTGCATGTTTGGCGAACTTTTCTTTTCTTGCATGCTTGGCTAGGATTTGGTTTAAAATTGTGGAATCTATGAATTCGGTCATTGGCTTCTAAAGCTTGACGCTCGCATATTTGTCTCCAAAATTTTTTGTATACTAATTCGGCAAAGCTCAACTTCAAAGTTCGATGATTCTTTCTCTTCTTGATGCCAAGCCGAGCCTAGGTGGCGACTAAATCCTCTCCTCTCTTGCTAAAGCCCGACGTCCTTCAAATAAACATTAAATAGTCAAAGTGAATGTAGATGAATCTTTCAACTAAATAGTTCTTCACCATAAGAGCTATTTAATTGCTTGTATATATTTTGAGTACTGTGTAATGTATAATAAAAAATAATTAATTTTATGCATTATTTTTAAAATTTTAAAAATAAAAAATTATGATATCGTGCTAAATGTATGCTTGTGTCATATATTTTTAGTAATATATATATATGTCTTAGGCCTGTATCATGTTGTGTTAGTTTCCCTGTATCTATATTAGCTCAGCCTATATTCATATTCAATTCTCTTTAAATTTTTTTTTTTTCAAATTTGAACAAATTAAATTATAAATTTACACACATTATATATATAAATATTAAATTTTAAATTTTTTGATTGGAAACTTTAACTCTCAACCATTTCAAGAGGTGCTCCTTGTATTTATAAATTTAATTGAATTGCAGGTTATCGCTGGCTGCTGGCCTCTTTTCGGGCATGTTTAATTGTAAACGTTTTAAATGCAAAGCTTTAAATGTTTTCTAACTGTCAATGTGAAAGTGCTGTGTTATAATGATCTGCCGTTGTCGATTGTTTGCAGATTCACTAAAGGGTAATTTTTTAAACTAAATATTGTTAATAATTTAATTAGTGACTAAACCAATGTAAAAAAAAAAAATAGAACTCGTTAAAATTGCTCGTTTAACGGGCGATTGAATGACTATGATTTGACGAGATGAGATTAAAGAGAGTTAGGCTTCGTTTGGGACGGCTTTTTTATTGCTTTCTAAAACGGAGTTTTAGTACAAAAATTTTTATTTTTGTACTAGGTGTATAGGTTTTGAAGTTTGTTGTTGTAAGTTTATTGGAGCTTATGAGGCATTACAATTATTTTGGAAAGTAAAATTTTTATCTAATCATTTGAGTAATAGCGTGGGCAATGTTAAAGGGTTTTGATATAGATATTTAAATGTTTTGTGGTAGTTAGTATATGAAGCATGAGTATGTTGTTACTCCTTCATCACATTAGCATGACTTAATTTTTTGACAATTGTAGTTACAATTTGCCAGTGAAATGGGGAAATTCAGTAATGAGTGGTGTTATAGCTTCCTTCGTGCTGATATATGATGGTGCATTATTGTTGGATGACAATTTTGCACCGACCTATATTGCGGGACGAATTCGTCCATTGCAAGTCCCAACAAGCTTGAACTTAGAGCAACTTAAGGTAAGAGTTTTGAAGGTATTGAAGTATGACACCTCGAAGTATATAGTCATGTTAGTTTGTCATATGCGGGTGGGGAATGAGGATGAGGAGTTATGCAAAATTGTATTATCTCATGTTGCCAGCAAAATGTTGAGGATGTATGTGGAACTTGAGGAGTTGAACATAACAACGCTTGATATTCAGAATCTGACGCCCGAAGTTAATGAATCATCACACTTGAAAAAAGTTTTCGGTATAGAGGGTACCATTGAAGCAGCACATGGCAATGTGCGCCGTAAGTATCCTTAGAAATTCAAAAATCTAAATTTGAGGTATGTAGATGTATTACTAAATTATTATAAACATTATCTCTTTTAATGTAGTGACATGCAAACTTAGCAATGACAGGATCATACAGGACCTTCAAGTCGACCATCTGTTATGGTTGACAAAGGTTGAAACTATGAGCAGTGGGTTTAGTGAGAAGGGATGTGATCGTGATGACGAAGTGCCTTGTGATATGCATGAGGAAAATGTGGGTGTGCATGGTGACATACATAGCTTCATACATAGCTATTGTTTCAGGATAATTGGGTCTGAGGAATGCATGTTTGCTACTAATGAATTTGTTGAAACCTGTCTTACTACCTAGAAATGGGATAAGGAGATTGCTTTTGATGATTCAAATGTAGGGAAGTAGGTTGAAGAGGAATTTTCAATACCAACAAACTTGATGGAGGGGGTGTGTTTAAAAAGTAAATCAGACATGTTGTTTGCTTTATAAGGATGATCGATAATGAATAATATTCAATTTGTGGTGATTGTATCCAATCGGCATAAATTTATAGTTATGTGTGCTGAACATGAGAGCTATGGAACTTGTTATTTGTGACGTTTGCATGCTGGTTTGAGAAAACGTCTAGATGGAATATGGAAAAATTTCATCCATGAAGCACCAACACACTTTTGCAAGCCCTATTCTTGTTGTTGGGCATCGTTAGTGTAATTCTCAATTTATAAGCTACTTCATACTTCATACTATTAAAATATTGATGGAACTTAAGCTGAGGGAGATCTATTGGTCGAATTGAAGAAAAGTTTAATATAAAGGTTTCGTATATGAAAGCTTGGGATGCTAGATTGAAGATTGTTAAGTCAGTGTTTGGTAGTTAGGAGGATTCATACATGAGTGTTAAATTGTTCATGGAGGTTGTCGTTTCTAGAATGCCTGATACAATATATAGGATATAGTGCAGAAGGAATCATAGATTTGATAGAATCGTTTAGTAATATACGCTTCTTTGATAAGATAACTTTATTGCTCATAGAATATGATTACTCCCTATAACTTTATACCTCATATATAGAGTGTGACTACTCACTACAACTTCATAGCTCAAGATATATTAAATTTACAATCCTATATTATACAGCTATAAAACCATTCTTCGTCAACATTTATATAAAATTTATTGATTGTTGCTTTCATTTGAAAAAAAATAAAAAATATGTAAGTCACCTGTTGGATAGGCGACTTACCAAAGTCGCCTGTTAAACTGGAGACTTAGGTCAAATGGGTAAGTTTCCCATCAAGCAGACGACTTTGGTGAGTTCTTTTTTTTTTTTTTTTGTTGGTTTAATTACTAATTAAATGATTAAAAATGTTTATTTTAAAAAATTACCCTTCACTAAATGTTGTTTTTTTTTTTATATATTTGAGCCATTAAGTTAAACTCATACATATATCACATACATAATCTTCAAATCCAAAATCTTAATTTATAGCCAAAGCTCCCAACCAACATAACAAAATAAATTGCGTAAATGCTGTTTGATCAAATAGCTCTTGAAGATAAGGCTAAAAATATTAAAAATTAAAACATAGATTTGATAGACTCGTTTAGTAATATACACTGCTTTGATAAGATAACTTTATTGCTCATAGAATATGATTACTCCCTATAACTTTATACCTCATAGAGTGTGACTACTCACTACAACTTCATAGCTCAAGATATATTAAATTTACAATCCTATATTATACAGCTATAAAACCATTCTTCGTCAACATTTATATAAAATTTATTGATTGTTGCTTTCATTTGAAAAAAAATAAAAAATATGTAAGTCACTTGTTGGATAGGCGACTTACCAAAGTCGCCTGTTAAACTGGAGACTTAGGTCAAATGGGTAAGTTTCCCATCAAGCAGACGACTTTCGTGAGTTTTTTTTTTTTTCTTGTTGGTTTAATTACTAATTAAATGATTAAAAATGTTTATTTTTAAAAATCACCCTTCACTAAATGTTGTATTTTTTATATATATATATTTGAGCCATTAAGTTAAACTCATACATATATCACATACATAAGCTTCAAATCCAAAATCTTAATTTATAGCCAAAGCTCCCAACCAACATAACAAAATAAATTGCGTAAATGCTATTTGATCAAATAGCTCTTGAAGATAAGGCTAAAAATATTAAAAATTAAAACATAGATTTGATAGAATCGTTTAGTAATATACACTGCTTTGATAAGATAACTTTATTGCTCATAGAATATAATTACTCCCTATAACTTTATACCTTAAAGAGTGTGACTACTCACTTCAACTTCATAGCTCAAGATATATTAAATTTACAATCCTATATTATACAGCTATAAAACCATTCTTCGTCAACATTTATATAAAATTTATTGATTGTTGCTTTCATTTGAAAAAAAATAAAAAATATGTAAGTCACCTGTTGGATAGGCGACTTACGAAAGTCGCCTGTTAAACTGGAGACTTAGGTCAAATGGGTAAGTTTCCCATCAAGCAGACGACTTTCGTGAGTTCTTTTTTTTTTTCTTGTTGGTTTAATTACTAATTAAATGATTAGAAATGTTTATTTTAAAAAATTACCCTTCACTAAATGTTGTCTTTATATATATATATATATATATATATATATATATATATATATATATATATATATATATATATATATATATATATATATATATATATATATATATATATATATATATATATATATATATATATATATATATATATATATATATATTTAAGCCATTAAGTTAAACTCATACATATATCACATACATAAGCTTCGAATCCAAAATCTTAATTTATAGCCAAAGGTCCCAACCAACATAACAAAATAAATTGCGTAAATGCTATTTGATCAAAATAGCTCTTGAAGATAAGGCTAAAAATATTAAAAATTAAAACATAGCTTCAAATGCTTGAAGTGATATGATATCTTTTGTTCGTGCAAATATGCAATACATAATATCGCTTCTGCAAGAAATTAGTCGTCGATGTCATCATGCTTATGTTTTTAGGGCCATCTGTTATATTAAAAAATGATTCAAATTATTTAGGATTGTTATGTGTATGAGAAGTCAAGTTAATAGAGAGATTTCAATCTCTTTATTAGAATGACTTTTCATATAAATAATTAATGAGGAAATAAAGTGAGTTTGGGATATATATATATATATATATATATATATATATATATATATATATATATATATATATATATGAAAAAGACTAAAATTATAAGGGGTTGGCTAATTGCAATAATTTTCGCTTGTAGTATGCATAAGTTATAGAAGAATATCCTTCCCTTAATTTAAAGAAGACATCAATACAAAGCAAGTGAAAATAAGTTATTACTATTAATGAAAGAAGATTGATGAAGTAGATGAAGATGGCTACATTAGTCCTATGCTCAAAGGTGTTGGTGGCATTACCATGTGGAGGTTGGAAAGTCCATGTAGGAACATTATATAGTCTATTAAAGGTAGCTTGATTGGTCCTTCCCTCAAGGATGAGATTGGTGGGCTTGATGGTGGTAATAAGGCAACATAGGAAGGTTGAGTAGGCCATTAAAGATCATTAGATCAGAGTGGTTATGGCATAACCTAAAGGTTATAATGGGGTAGCATGAGAATATTGTAGAGGCCATTGAAGAGGATCGAATAAATATCCTCTTTGTTGGAATCTATGAGCCTAAAATAGTATTTTGATAATTTTAAACATTATTGGTTAGCTTATTTTTTGCTCTCTACTTTATATTTATATCTTTTGCATGCCAATAACATTTCAGGAATAATATGCACATAGTCGAATAAAAAAAAAGTAAACTCTAGAGATTATAGTATTGAGTCCAGTTAAACTTTTACTAAGACTCTGTAATTTTATTTTTCTTGAGTTATTTATTGAATTAAGTGTATGTTAGAAAGATAACCAAGCATACACATGAGTAGGAATGAAAATTAAATTCTTGAATTCTCTATTAAATCGTGCTGTATGATCTCAATCATAGTATACGATATGTTAGTCCATAAAATAAAATCAAGTGTTTAACTAAATTAATTTCTGACATAATTAATCATATTGTATGATATAAGTTCGTACATGTCAATCATTTATTTTAATAAAACCTTAGTATTGAATACGATTTAACAAATTGTTGACCTCATTTTTGTATGAGGTCATTAGGGACCCATCCAGATCAATCCTGACCCTACATCATGTCACGCCCCAAGATCTAACTTGGAAAGAATATCAATTAATTGACCATTTACCAGAGTCATCTACACATCTCCAATTAAAAGCAGTCTATAAAAAGTCTATAAATTTAAAACATCAATATAAAAGTCGATCCATCTCTCAAAATATCATGTACAATACTCAGGAACTATGCTATCAATACAAGTAAAAAAATCTATCATGTCCTGAGTACAAAAGAATCACCAATCGACCAAAAGAACAAAAACCTGTAGATCTGGGTCAATTCCTATCTCCTGCTCCCAAGCCCTGACCTGAAAATGTCAACCACATATAATGAGCTTTACAAAGCCCAGCAGGTCACCTAATACCTATAACTGAAGTCAAAGCACGACAATGCTATCAATATGCATGTCAATCAATCAAATCCGTACAGTCAATGGTCAATGAGTCAATGCAATCTGGAAATCCATAGTCAATAAAACCAGTCAATGCAGAGGCAGGCAAATCGATAAATCGACTCAATTAATCAATAATTGACAATCAAATCGATGCTGTCTAATCAATACGATCTATTCAATGAAATCAATCGAGAAAAGCAATACGATAAATCTCAATCTATTCTAACAGTGAATCCATGCAGCAGTCAATACGGTGCAGAAACAGTAGCAACAGCAATCCTATCAATAAATCTATAAGCAGCAATATCAATGAATCTATAGGCAAAAATCAATAAATCTATACAATGTCCATATCCATGCTATTAATGCAATATCTATATACATCCATGTCCATATCAATGCTCAGTAGTATCAATGCTCGGTAAACAATCGATGAAATCAATGAAATCGTACGATACAGTAAATCCGATCAAATCAATAAAGCAGAAATCGATAAAGCAATAAATCCGTAAATCAATACAGTAAACATGCATTTCAATATAATAATACTGAACAAGTACAATCAACTGGCTATGTTGCTGTTGTAGAATCCATATTGCTGTTGTAGATATCCATACATTGGTTCTATCAATAAGAGTCGTCACTCTTTTTGCCCGTCGGCATATCAATAAACTCCTTATGACTCCCATCCATATATCCATAATCAA
This sequence comes from Dendrobium huoshanense, assembly GCA_016618105.1. NCBI lineage: Eukaryota > Viridiplantae > Streptophyta > Magnoliopsida > Asparagales > Orchidaceae > Dendrobium > Dendrobium huoshanense. The sequence goes on from CM028344.1 coordinate 64,430,138, forward strand.
TGTTTAAAGGAAAGCCCGTCGGCCCACCATCCTGTACAGGTCAATCAATCTCCAACCAATGTTCAATCAGGTTATACGTGTATTCAGAATCAATAATCAAGTCAATAGTCAATAGTTAATAATCAATTCAATAGTCCATATAATAAAAATATAAAGAAATCACATCAATATCCATATGCACATCAGTCTAATCTATCAATTTAAGACAAATCAGAAAAACTACGAAAATCGGGCAGAGTAACAGCAGTCGATCAAATTTACATAAAAATCCTACAAAAACCACTAATTTCCAAATTGCACCAAATTACAATAGAATATTCACGACATCAATATAAGACTATTATTCTATAGAATCCAAATCAATAAGCATCCTGATAATTTTCTAATCAATTAAAATCGTGTAGAACCAATTCTGATCGATAAAATCTTCGTAGAACATAGTCAAATCGTGTACAATATTCATATCTATAACATTCTAAAAGTTGTGTGGTGAAACTTGTGTCAATACTAAATCAGGTCCAAAATTCGACTACGAAAACACAAATCCGTACACAACTCAATCACAAATCAATATCTTTGAAAACAGAAATAGGATTCGGAGTCCTTACCACGAGATCTACACTTTTCCCAACAGCGGCGTCGGACGAAAAGCGCTCCGCGGTCTCCGAAAACCAGCTTCCCTTCTCTTTTCCTTTCTCTTTCTCTCTCTTCAAAAATCAGATATTTTGAAAATGATTTTCTCTCTCCTCAAAACGAGCTGATTTACTTAAATCCTTGAACTGATCGGCCCGGCCGATCGCCACATCGTCCAGGATGATGTGACCAAATTCCAATCGTCCAGGACGATATTTCAGGCCGATAATTAATTTTTCTTAGACGATAAAAACCCTTGCTTATTGACTTGTGCCAAGCACTGATCGTCCCAGGACGATCAAGAATCGGCCTGGACGATCCTATCCAGAAATCATTCCAGAAAGCACTCCAGAAATCAGCTGTTTTCAATGCACTGATCGGCCTGGACGATCTCAACATCGTCCTGGCCGATCCTGGGAGGAAAATCCAATTCAGAGAGGAACAGTAAGGGAACGAGGTCTCACAATCTCCCCACCTTAGAAAAATGTTGTCCTGACATTTCTCTACAGTTACGAAGCAAAAATAACGCAAAACAAATCGATCCAAATCCAAATCAAAATCAAAACTCGTCGAAATCCATACATAACACACAATGCAATCAATCAAATATCAATATGCATGATCAAATGTCAATCAATCAATTAGTCAAATCATCTTACCAGTAGAACTTTCCGGTCGTTGCTGTTCCTCATGATGCTGTAAACTCTGTAGACTGTAGATGCGTGGCACCACTGGAGGAAGTGCAGGAGGTCGTGGTGCAACTGTCTCTCTCTGATCTCTGACAGTTCTATCAATCATCCGATTCCCTGATCTCTCACTGTAAGCCCTCGAGCCAACAGTCCTCTGTTGTCCTGTACCAGTGCCAGAATCAGTCCTTCCACCCAGTCCTTTCTGAGGAAAATTTACTGCTCTGTGCCCTTGCTGTCCACAGTGAAAGCACTGTCCCGTCAACAGGTAGCACCGACCTGCATGTCGTCTACCACAGTGAATGCACTCGCCAAAACCACCAGACGATACTACCGATGCAGATCGTGATGTAGATCCCTTCGAATCATCATACCATCTTCTCTTCTCTCTATCTCTGTCTCTACCAGAATCATCTCGTCGTACCTCATCTCTCCTCCTCCTGATATCATCGTACCTCGATACCGGTGTCGCCAAGTCAATCTCTATCAATCGGGCCCGCTCCACCAGCTCAGAAAACTCATGGATCCGGAAGGGTACAAGTGGGTGTCTCAGCTCTCTGTTCAATCCGTGCAGGAATCTATAACACTTTTCTTCGGCAGTAGGAATCAAATGAGCAGTGTACCTCGCAAGTGTAGTAAACTCGGCCTCGTACTGCATCACTGACTTGCGGCCTTGCTCCAATCTCATGAAAGCTTCCTGCATCTGTCGCTGAGCTGACGGTGGTACAAACCACATCCTGAACATTGCAGTGAACTCATCCCAGGTGATCTCAGCATTGGTCTTCCCCTGGAATTTCTCTCTCTGCTGTCCGATCCACCATCTCTCCGCCTCATCCTCAAACAAGAACACAGCTAATGGTACCTTTCTACTCCTCAGACACTGCATGCTGTCAAAAATCTTTTTCACCCTCATGATCCAATCCTCAGCAGCCTGGGGTCCCACAGCCCCTTTGAACAACGGAGGCTTCAGCTTGTGAAACATCTGCAAGTATCTGTCTGTCTCTTCTTCTTTGTTCCCACTCATCTTGCTCTGCGCATCACCCATAACATGTGCTATCGCAGTAGCCAACTGCATCATACTCTCTGACGGTACTGGAGCTGCGTTGTGTTGCTCATTCGGTATACTTGATTCTGCCGGAGGATCCATATCTTTTCACCTGCATATTTCAGAATAATAATACACACATGCAATGATGTATGCCAATGAAGTTCTTACAGCTACCCATTCTTCCCACTCTCAATCCAAACCTACAACTCTGGTAACTATCCATTCTTCCAATAACACTGCTCTGATACCAAAAACTTTCTCACGCCCCAAGATCTAACTTGAAAAGAATATCAATTAACCGACCATTTACCAGAGTCATCTACACATCTCCAATTAAAAACAGTCTATAAAAAGTCTATAAATTTAAAACATCAATATAAAAGTCGATCCATCTCTCAAAACATCATGTACAATACTCAGGAACTATGCTATCAATACAAGTAAAGAAATCTATCCTGTCCTGAGTACAAAAGAATCACCAATCGACCAAAAGAACAAAAACCTATAGATCTGGGTCAATTCCTATCTCCTGCTCCCAAGCCCTGACCTGAAAATGTCAACCACATATAATGAGCTTTACAAAGCCCATCAGGTCACCTAATACCTATAACTGAAGTCAAAGCACGGCAATGCTATCAATATGCATGTCAATCAATCAAATCCGTACAGTCAATGGTCAATGAGTCAATGCAATCCGAAAATCCATAGTCAATAAAACCAGTCAATGTAGCGGCAGACAAATTGATAAATCGACTCAATCAATCAATAATCGACAATCAAATCGATGCTGTCTAATCAATACGATCTATTCAATGAAATCAATCGAGAAAAACAATACGATAAATCTCAATCTATTCTAACAGTGAATCCATGCAGCAGTCAATACGGTGTAGAAACAGTAGCAACAACAATCCTATCAATAAATCTATAAGAAGCAATATCAATGAATCTATAGGCAGAAATTAATAAATCTATACAATGTCCATATCCATGCTATTAATGCAATATCTATATCCATCCATGTCCATATCAATGCTCAGTAGTATCAATGCTCGGTAATCAATCGATGAAATCAATGAAATCGTACGATACAGTAAATCCGATCAAATCAATAAAGCAGAAATCGATAAAGCAATAAATTCGTAAATTAATACAGTAAACATGCATTTCAATACAATAATACTGAACAAGTACAATCAACTGGCTATGTTGCTGTTGTAGAATCCATATTGCTGTTGTAGATATCCATACATTGGTTCTATCAATAAGAGTCGTCACTCTTTTCGCCCGTCGGCATATCAATAAACTCCTTATGACTCCCATCCATATATCCATAATCAATGTTTAAAGGAAAGCCCGTCGGCCTACCATCATGTACAGGTCAATCAATCTCCAACCAATGTTCAACCAGGTTATACGTGTATTCAGTATCAATAATCAAGTCAATAGTCAATAGTCAATATCAATTCAATAGTCCATATAATAACAATATAAAGCAATCACATCAATATCCATATGCACATCAGTCTAATCTATCAATTTCAGACAAATCAGAAAAACTACGAAAATCGGGCAGAGTAACGGCAGTCGATCAAATTTACACAAAAATCCTACAAAAATCACTAATTTCCAAATTGCACCAAAATTACAGTAAAATATTCACAACATCAATATAAGACTATTATTCTATAGAATCCAAATCAATAAGCATCCTGATAATTTTCTAATCAATTAAAATTGCGTAGAACCAATTCCGACTGATAAAATCTTCGTAGAACATAGTCAAATCGTGTACAATATTCATATCTATAACATTCTAAAAGTTGTGCGGTGAAAGTTGTGTCAATACCAAATCAAGTCCAAAATTCGACTATGAAAACACAAATCCGTACACAACTCAATAAAAAATCAATATCTTCAAAAACAGAAATAGGATTCGGAGTCTTTACCACGAAATCTACACTTTTCCCAACAGCGGCGTCGGACGAAAAGCGCTCCGCGGTCTCCGAAAACCAGCTTCCCTTCTCTTTTCCTTTCTCTTTCTCTCTCTTCAAAAATCAGATATTTTGAAAATGATTTTCTCTCTCCTCAAAACGAGCTGATTTACTTAAATCCATGAACTGATCGGCCTGGCCGATCGCCACATCGTCCAGGACGATGTGACCAAATTCCAATCGTCCAGGATGATATTTCAGGCCGATAATTAATTTTTCTTGGACGATAAAAACCCTTGCTCACTGACTTGTGCCAAGCACTGATCGTCCCAGGACGATCAAGAATCGGCCTGGACGATCCTGTCCAGAAATCATTCCAGAAAGCACTCCAGAAATTAGCTGTTTTCAATGCACTGATCGGCCTGGACGATCTCAACATCGTCCTGGCCGATCCTGGGAGGAAAATCCAATTCAGAGAGGAACAGTAAGGGAACGAGGTCTCACACATCAATCCAGCCTCTAGACCATGGGATCTATTTGATCCATAGGATTCTTCTAGACCTCAGATCCTAGGATTCTTCCAAACTCTAGGGCTTAGGATCTATTCTAGATCCTAGGACTTCTAGGCTCCAGACACTAGGATTTTCTTAGACCCTAGGATCCTTCTAACTTCTTGATTTTAGGTTCTATCCAGACCCTAGAACACTTTTAAGGTATAGTCCCTAGGATCCTTCTAGATCCTAGGATTCTTCTAGATTTCAAACTCTAAGATTTCTACTAAATCCTGGGACTCTTTTAAATTCCAGACTCTAAGATCTCCATTAGATCCTAAGACCATTCTAGGTTATGGACTGCAAGATCTACTTAGACCCTGAACCAATCTTAGTCTTAGGATCAATTAAGACTTTAGATCAATTTAGACTCAAACTATTCCAAACTCTAAACTCTGATTCAAACCTCAAGCCCACTCAATTTTCAAATCAAAATCTATACTTCAAACATATTAAGATTTTCAGCCTATATTGATTCCAAATTTAATTCAAATGTTGATTATGCTCCTATCAAACTTTAATTCTGTCTTATTATCCATAATCTTCTCTAACGATTACAGATGATATAGATAACTCAAATCCAATCGATCGAACCCAATATCTAACTCAAACCCAAAAATCCAGACTCAAACCCTAAGTCTTAAGGCTCTGTCCTAAAGACCTTTTCCAGTGAAAATTCAAACACCTTGAAACCCAGTGAAATGACCTCCGATTAAGAGTCCGTCAGTTGCATACTGATGGGACATGTATCTGGAGGAAACCCTCCAAATTTGAGCCCATTCTGAGATCTCTAATCTCAAAAACTAAATCAAAACCGAAAGGTTGTAAATCTTCAAATATTTACAGCCCATGCCACTAGACTTGCTATTAAGAAGATTCTAACCTTAGAGCCTTCACCAAAGCCTCTAGTCACTTCCAGACCATTAATCCAGACCTATTGAACAATAAACAGCATTTTTCTGGACTCATTTCATCCCCTAGCGGTCATGAGCCCAGAATGACCAAAATACCCCTATGGGGCTCAAATAGGGATTTCAAACCAAATGAACTCCAAATTGAACGCAAACACATCCAGCAAATTTCAAATATCAAACCAAACCTATTGGATCCATTCCCAGGCCCTGGGTCAACTTGGTTGACCAAGTCAACCTAGTTGACCCAAATGGCCCTTTAAGGGTCCAAATAGGTGTTTTGACCTAAATGACCTATCTAAGCCATGGAACCACTTCTATTGGCCTTGAAAGGTCATTTCAAACCTGTTGAGCTTGATCCCAGACCCTGGGTCAACCTGGTTGACCAGATCAATCAAGATCGACCCAAATGACCCTTAATGGGCCCCATAAAGCCCATTTAGCCAAATCAAACCCTACAAACCCTGAGACCACTTTCAATAGACTCAAAATAATATTTGAGTTTGTTGAATCCATTTCTAGATCCTGGATCCACCTGATTGACCAACTCAACCAATTTTGACTTAATGGCCCATTAAAGGCCTAATAGGCCTATTTGACCCAAATGGCCTATTTAACCCCTGAAACCACCTCTACCAGACTTCAAATATTATTTCAAACCTGCCCAGCCTAGACCCACCCCTTGAGTCAACCTGGTTGACCCAGTCAACCTAGGTTGACTCAAAATCCCCTTAGGGCTTTAATGGGTTATTTTAACCCATTCAGCCCATTAAATCCATTTCAAAGCTTCAAAATCAACTCCAAACATGGTCCAACCATGCTTTAAACTCTAGCCAATCAAACCCATTTAGAGTTGAATAAGTCAACTCTATGAGTTGGGTTAAATCTATTCCAACCCCCAATTCAAGTTCAAGTCTCCATCCATATACTTGGGCTTGGTGTTGATTTAGTCTAACCAATTCTTGAGGCCACTTGGATGCCACCTCAGCAGTCAAAGTGGTTAGTTGACCAGTCAATGCTTGGTCAACAAACCTTCAAGTGCCCAAATAATTTGATTCAAGCTAGCCCAATCTCTTCCAAACCCTTCAAACAATTTTCTAAGGCCCCTTCATTGCCACATCAACATGCCAAGTGGATTTGGATTAGTCAAAGAGTCAAACCATGCTTTGGAGTGGTCAAATTTGGTCAAAAACACGTTTAAACTTAATCACATTCTAATCCAAATCAATCAAGCAGATTCCTAGTCTCTAGAATATTCCTAGAACTGTTTTGAACCCTCAGATTTAAATCCAAAGGTCCCTATCTCTCCATGTGTCCAAATAGAGGACAAAACACCCTTTCCACCTAGGATGTACCCTTATCCTTTAGATGCTCTGCTCCCACCTACTCCCTGGACAGATGACATCATCTGAGGAGCTCGTAAATCAATCCTAGCCGTTCAAATAACCTGGGAACGTTTGAATAGAGAAAACCCTAGGAAAAGAGCCTCATTCGAATCCCTACACTCTCTCACCCACCTAGAGCTCCTCCAACCGAACTCATTGTTCGTTTGAGCTCTACTGGACTTCCTCGACACTTCCCCACCCAAATCCCTCCGGTCAAAGCTTCCTCAGATGATCTTCTGACGAGCCTAATACTCAATCCGTCCAAGGCTTGTACCAGGCGATTCGTGCCCCGTCGGAGCTTGGATTCAACTGGGAACTTAATCGTGGACAGTCTACAAGCTCAACCATACATTAAACGGGTTAATCCGTCCGAAATCAAGGTGAAAAATCGAAACCCTAGGTCTAGGTACACTAGATTAAATAGATTTATTTTCACCACATTTTAAGCTTTAGAATTAATTACCCACGATTTATGTTCACATTTTCAATCTAGATTTAAAATTTCATTAAGTTTGGTTAATCGGATTGAGCAAACAAGCCAAAAAACCCCATTCTAGGGCTCGGTTTACGCAGGATTGAACTGGGACAGATCTGAGCCATTGATCCTTTGATCAGCGGCACGGATTGCGCCATTCTATAGCTTCGTCCGACGTGTATTCAATCCCGCGGTTCCGCATTTGGTCCGGTGTGATCTCAGCCGTCCATCTGAGACCACGAGATGAGTCCTCCGTCGTCTGATCTCGCTCAATCGAGATCAAATAATGGGATCTGATCCCTGCCGTTTGATGGCATAGTCGCTCGATCGAACGGCCCACGACGCTTGCTTACGTGGTTAAGTAGAAAGCACGTGGACCCCCTGCTGCCGCCACCAGTTAATTAAAAAAGGATTTAATTTAATTTTAAATCTTTTTTTAATTATAGTTGTCTTCTAAAAATCATTTTAAAATTATAAAAATATTTATTTTATATAAATATTATCAGAAATTAACCAAATTAATTTGAAATTAAGTTTAGGTTATATATATATATTTATTTACTAAAAATATTAAAATTCTAGAAATCTATCAAATTCAAAAAGTCAACATATTGGTCAACTATAGGTCAAAACTAGTCCAAAACTTCAAACATTCGTAACTAAATACAGAAAAATTTGATTTCAACATACTTACTATTTAACTGATTGTAGTAATATCTAGTATTTTAATAAAATACAAACTTTACATAAAACATTCTTAATTAAAAATTCAATTTTCAACCTCTTAATTAAATGATTAAAATAATCCCAAAAATTCCAAAATTTGGTTTTTAATTTTAAACTCCAGAAAATGTTAGTTTAATATTTAAAACATTCAACAAACCTTTTAAAACACAACAACCATCCTAAATATGAAGTTTATTGGCTGGACTACTCCGGGCTGCGGGGCTAAGTGTCCTAAGGAGGCTGGTTCCTCGAGCCTGGTGGCACAACGCCACGAATGAATTCTAAGGGGTGTTAAACCTTAAAATAGATTAATCATTAATTATTTAACCTTTTAAAATCTCTAATTCAATTACATTAATTTGGTTTATCGGCTGGAATACTCCGGGCTGCGGGGCTAAGTGTCCTAAGGAGGCTGGTTCCTCGAGCCTGGTGGCACAACGCCACGAATCGATTAATGGCAAACTCAAATTAATCAAACTTTAAAAATTAACAATCAAATACTTTTAATTAAAATTCATTAAATTTCAAACCTTAATAAAATCAAATCACTTAATTATATCGGGTACCACTGGGTAACCTAGGCCTACGAGGCTATTTACTTAGCCCCAAAGAAGATGAAATAAACTTCACGGCCTCGGTGTGAAACAAAAGTGGTTTCCAACAAATCATTAATAATTAATTTTAAAAGATTCAAAATATTAATATTTAAACTCTAATTAAATTCCCTTAAACCTTTCAACCAATCGAACCTTAAATAACTTTAACTAATAATCCTATTTAGGACATATCAAAATCACACGACCTGCCCCACACACTTTAGATGGTTTGCTATGATCACCAACTTTAGTTTTAGGATAGGCCGGTGTTTTACTTTCTGCAGTTGTGTGTCGTGTTTTTCGAGCTTTCACTGCATGTTGTTTGCTAGTGTAAAATTGATGTGTTTATTTACTTACTTCCTACACTCTGTTATTGATTGTGCGTTAGATTTACCCCTAGGTTAGGGACAAATTATACTTGTTCAGTCTTATGCAGGTGGTCATGCTCATACAAGGAGCTGAAATTAAAGGGGGCAATTAATAAAAAAAGATCATATACTCTTTGCACAGGTACCTGCCGCGCTTAAGACCCCCTTTAAATAAAAAGAGCATGGCCAAGTGTGGCTAAAAATAATGCATTTTAATTTTCATATTATAACTGCTTGGAATTGTATATACAACTGCTGATTATTAGGATAACCTTGCAGGATCGAGTCTAGATGTTTCTATTTAAGATTAATGTAAGTTTGATTGAATAAGGTTGTAATTCCTTGAAATGATTTGAGATTCGGATGCTTAATCCAATTTGAATTCCAAAGATGAAAAGACATCCCTAAATGGGAGAGTCTTCTTCCATTTGGAAATCAAATTAGTATACTTTTCAAATATCCAAAGAGGAAAGATAACACTCCGATCAAGGGGGAGTTTCTTTTTATTTGGATATCCGGAACCGACGAATCAAGATTTTCGTGAGAAAATGAAGAAATGGACAACGAGAAGAATCCCAAATCTCAAAGTCATGTGATTTAGGATTAGAAATCTGGGTTGTAGCCAGTGGTGCCCGGCCACTTTAATTTATTGTAATTTTTTAGATGTAATAATAAGTGACACTTGCCATATGGACATTCAATTTGATATATTTAATTTAATTGATTTATTTAATTGATTGCGTATTAGAACTCCTGTTTTTCTAGTCTTTTTACTTGCATGCCGCATTTGGTTTGACCTGGAATTTGGATTTAGGCTCTTAGGGGTTTGTCAAAAATTCTTCTACTTTAATTAAATTAATTTTTTAGGACAAGATAGCAACTCTAAATGGTCCTAAAAAGTAAGCTCGGACTCGCTAAGGGTTTTTCATGCATTCATATTGTACTTTCTCAACCTTGATAGGCATCTCCCCGCTTGCGGGTTCTGGCAAACCACCTGGCCTATGAGGGTGCCGATCTGTCAAGGGGATGTTATACAATCTCTAGGGAAAAACCTATTTTCTAAGCCAAAATTTTTAAACTGCTACATATCAATTTTGCATTCAATCGAGTCAATTAGCATGCATCGCATTAGTAACAAATTAAAAAGAGTTTAATATTTAATTACATTTATTTAGACATAATACCCAACATAAGTATAAGGGGTCAATTAATGATCTTCTCTAGTTGTCGACCACATTCCTTTATACTTTTCTAATTAACGTCTACCACTCTACAAAAAAGACCAGACTCATACTTTAAAATTGTTTAGGTGGTTTAGCTGGCTCCCCAATCCAGGCCGGGATAAGACCAGATCTACACTGCATTAGCTAGGTTCGGGGCACTTTTAAATGCCCAATTTAGACTTAGGTTCTAAGGCTAGCTTGAGCAATAAGACCTCAACTTTAGGGAATCGAATCCCAAATTTCTAATAAAATTGATCACTTAAACATTAATTAAATCACTTTCAATCAAATTCGAGCCAAACAATTAGGATAGGCTGGAGTGTTCTCTGAAGTAATTCAGAATCTCAAAAATGCTCCCTACTTCTCCTTCCTTGAATCTAAAAATAAGTGCTCAATATTGAACTAATCCCTATTCAAATTCTAAACTTTACCTTCCTTTGATATCAATCTTCGAAATTCTTAAATAAAATTTGTATCGCTATTTTAATCGAGAGTTTTCACAGGAAATTCTGATTTCCTATGATGTAATTAACTACGAGGGCTTGTGCTCGTAGGATATTTAGAAATCCAGATCTAATTTTCAAAATTAATTTTTCAAAAACCTTCAATTAATTATCTTTTGGAATTCAAACAAAAATGGCGATCGTTATCATCATATTAAAATAATCGATAATAGGTAATATCATCTTTCTTCGGGAAGATATATTATTTTATTATCGTTATTTTGATTATGAAATTAACGATCTCTTATCTGAATTATTATAGTTAAACAATTGATTGAACGTCTTTTTGATCTTTCGAGATCATATGTCGTTCCTCCTTGAGTTTGACTACGATAATTCGGATGAATTTAAAATTCTAAATATGAACCCATTAGAGAACGATATGATCACCTCCCGAGATGATATACTGTTCATAATGACGCGTTCAATTTCAAAATTTTAAAAAGATTTAAATATTCCAAAAGATAATTAAATATTTTTCAAAAAATTATATATATAAATTTTTTCAATCAAACACAAATTTAGATAAACTTAAATTTAAATTTTGACCTAAGTGTACTGTAGAAATGATTTTGTATTGTACGATGATCAATGAATCTTGCCTAATTTAGATTATTGTTCATGCAATCGAATCAGGATCAATATTGATTAGCAATCATGTTATACAATCCAAATCATTCAGTACCATTTAATATAAATTATGGTGGACGATCCTTAATTTGATATAGCTCATTCACTCATCGTACTTTACGGTTATTTATTGTACAATATGATCTCAAATACTCGTAATCAGATGTTTAACTAATTGGACAGTATGATACACACTTTGTACTATACGATCAAAACAACATAATTAAAAATCATGGTTTAATTTAGATAACCAAGTCTTTTCATTGAGGGTGAGGGATGCAAATGAGTAGACTTAGATGATTTTTCCTATGAGAGAGAGCTTTGGAGGGAGGGAGAGAGAGAGAGAGAGAGAGAGAGAGAGAGAGAGAGAGAGAGAGAGAGAGAGAGAGAGAGAGAGAGAGAGAGAGGTGTTTCCTTGTGAGAGTGTCCAAACTATTTGGGTGAAAGAGAATGTGAGGTTGAGAGTTAGTCCTTGAGAGAGACAAGGGGTGTGTGAGGGAGTCACATGATTGTCCTTGTCGGCATGCACATTGGGTCTTCTTTTTTTGTGATTTTGGAGTTCTTGGAGAGGAGCTCCAGGGAAGAAGTTTTTAGGCAAAAGACTTGTGATTAGTCAATGAGGCTAGGGGAGTGACATCTCCAATGTTGCAAGGAGTAGAAAAAGGATTTAAGCTTTTTGCACTACAGGAAAACCCGTCATTACCAGCGGACGGAATCCGCTAGTAACGCAAAAAATATGATGGAAATATAATTTTTCCGTAGAATTTTTGTCGAAATTGTATGCGCTAGTTTGGCACACGTCAGAAAAACCTTTCCGGCGTAAATAATATGTCGAAACACTTTCCGGCGTATTACCGACAAAAAAGTGTGTTCCAATTATTTCGCTTTCCGTTAGATTATTTCGACGTTAAATACGCCGGAATTTTCGGTGTATACATACGCTGGAAATACCGGCGAACGAAACATCGCAAAGGACGCCGTAACTAAAGCAACAAATGCTAACCGGTGCATTATCCGCCGAAATTACCGGCGTATATGGGACGCCGCAACAAATCAAATCATTTGTTGTATCTTCATTTTCGGTGTCATACCGACGTATTTTCCATCGGAAACTTGTAGTAGAAACAGAAAAAATACTTCCCAGGCAGCAATCAGATTTCCACACCAATAAACATATATACAGATAATTGTTCCACAACACAGATCTACATAGAACAAATCTCAAGAACTTCAACAAATACTTATAAACATAAATGTAAATATTACAAATTGTTCATTAACATCAACCAAAGTTCAAAAATATCACAAATTATTCATTAATACCAAAATTTTAAAAACTTATACAAGTTCATATGTCATTAAAAAAACTAAACAACTACTCTGACTCCTTGGACTCATCCTCAGTTGGAGCTATCTCTTTTTCACTCAACTGCTCCCTCATTTTGCATATTTCATCAAACAACTGATTGTGTTGTTCATGCATCTGCATCTATATCTGTGCTTGCAACTGAACTTGCCAATCAGCTTGTAATTTTCTTACTTGTTCTAGCTCTACTTGAAGGGCAGTTATTTGTTGACTATATAAGGACTCATAAGAACTGGTTGCGAAGCTGGATCCAGAAGAGGTCATCCCCTCGTATGCCTGGGCTTGCGAACCTAAATCATAAACCCTACCATGTTGCATTCCTCATATGTCTTGCGACCAGATTCGGTACTCAGAATACTCCACAAAGCCGCCAGAAGAACCCTCACCTGCTGCGGCCTGACTCTCTCGAAGCCGTGTATACTCCCCCTGTGAAAGTAGAATATATATATATATATATATATATATATATATATATATATATATATATATATATATATATATATATATATATATATATATATATATATATATATATATATATATATATATATATATATATATATATATATATATATATATATATATATATATATATATAATTCGGACTAAACATAAAAATTATTAAACATGTATACTTACATGAGCTTTTCTTGCTCGCTCATCAACTCATTGATGATCCTCCTATCGCTTATGAGTGTGACTATGCAATTCAACAGGAGTTAGTTCTCTATCCAGCATCTCTTTCTATAATAGAATTTTATTAATATTTCGATTAAAGAAAAATTTAAAATGCTTTTAAAATTCATTACCAAACGTCCACTGTGCTCAGTATGTGGAACTAAGCCGCCAGTATAAAGGGAACTACCCATGCCCCAACATCAGAAGCTCTATTATGTCGATTTTGATCCCTCCCCCTGCTATACTCTGCGCTGCTCCAAACAGTGTTCAACTCAGCCCATATAATCTCTCCAATCCACAATGGCCGCTCGCCAGACTTTTCACTTAGGAACAAAGAAGGGCTTCTCAACCTTGGTGAGTGCAGGAGAGTTTACTAATATAATTCTCAAAGTGGAGAATCTTTGAGGAGTGGATGTAGACCGAGTTTGAGCAAACCACTGTAAAAATTTTATTTCATGCGATCTTTATTTTCTGAGATTTGTGATTTAATCATATGGTGATTGCAATCTTTCGCAAGTTTGATAATTTGCAAGAACACTTATTTTGAATTAATTGTTAGTAGTTTTATTGCTAAAAAAATTAAAATATTAAAAAAAATCTATTTTAGTGTTATTTTACTTTAATAGCTTTGTTACTATTTTCCTAAGTTAATTTTTGTTGTATATTATTGCGTCCAAGAGTATTCGCGGCAGTAGAAAAATATAAAGTTTATCGTCTTAGCGTTGTACGAAAATCTGGCACGCAATCAGATAAGAGAGAGGGTCTAGCATTTATGAGACACAAATATTTTTAAGTGGAAAACCCCTGAAAAGGGAGAAAAACCACGGGGTCGAGCCCAGTTTGAATGAATCCACTAGTATTGTTGTTGATTACAAATGAGGCCCTTCCTTGGGAGAAGGCCTTAGCTTGATGTACATTTTATAGAGTACATTACATGATATGAATACAAAGAATCACTATTGACATGTTCGTTTAGTCGGGAGGACCGTAGTCGGCGGGCGACGGAGGTCGGAGGGCTTGTAGTCGGTGGGCGACGTAAGTTAGGAGGACCGTAGTCGGCGGGCGACGGAGGTCGGAAGGACTGTAGTCGGCGGGCGACTTAAGTTAGGAGGACTGTAGTCGACAGGCGACAGAGGTTGGAAAGATTGTAGTTGGTGGGCAACATAAGTCAGGAGGACCGTAGTCGACGGGTGACGGAGGTCGGAAAGACTGTAGTCGGTGGGCGACGTAAGTCAGAAGGACCGTAGTCGGCTAGCGACGGAGGTCGAAAGGGTTGTAGTCGGCGGGCGACGTAAGTCAGGAGGACCGTAGTCGGCGAGCGACAGAGGTTGGAAAGACTGTAGTCTGACGACGATGATCAGAAGGACAACGTAAGGTAGAAGTCCAATAATAAAAAGAAATCCATCTTCGCGTAGACGTCCAGCAAAGTCCGATAATCGGTAGAAGTCCGGCGTCAGGTAGAAACTTGGCGAAGAGTGAAGGTCCGACATCGGGTAGAAGTCCGACGTCTGTTGGTGGCAGAGGAGAACTGCTTCACTTAGGCGGAGTTTCGACGTCATGAAGGAACTCTGTTGCAAATTGGGAAGAATTTCAGCATCACGTGGAAGTTGGGTAGAATTCCTGCGTTCTCCCGAATATCACGCAGAATCCCGGCGTGTTCGGGTGACATGACGAACTCCGGCGGTGGTCGAGGAGGAGAGGATTCTCCCTTTCCCCTTTTTCTTCTTCTTTCCTTCTTCTTCTCTCTCTTCACTTGAGTCCCCTTTGTGAAGAATGAGGGCTCTATTTATAGTTTTTCTGGGATGGCATAGCTCGTAAATAGTCTTGAGATCAAGGGTGAATTTGGAAGTGGTTTGAATGGACAGCCGATATCGAATCCTTTGATCATGCACTGTTCGTTGGACATTTGATAGCCTTCATGATCTCGGAATTTGGTGATCTTGGGCTCGTTGGATTTGTCTCATCGAGCCGTTTGATTCGAGTATAAGCTTGTTAAAATCGGAGACCGTTTTGGCAACTCAAATTGTGGTTTGAACCTCCCTACAGCGCTTCGGGCCCTTGATTGGGACCCATTTGGGCTCGGATTGGGTTGAATTTGGTGTCGTTGGGTTTGTATTTCCGAGACGCTCAGTTTGACTATAAGCTCGCTAAAATCGGAGTTCGGGTGCTCCCAGATTTAATTTTTGAAGTTTCCAGCTAGCTTTTTGCCTCGAGATTCGTGCCCGATCAAGATAATTTTTGCATGACGTATCAATTAGTTTGTTAGTGTAATAACTAGTGAAGCAGGATGTAGTTGTACCTATTGGTAAATGTAACTCATTGAAATCTCTACATTTATACTTTCTATATATATGTATTTGTGAGCATTATGTATATATGTAAGAACTTGAATCTATTCTAAAGCGAGTAATAGGGGTCTTTGGTTCATGCATGTAAAATCTAAAATTTCTTTCCTGTGAGTGTCATAATACCGGGTTGACAACGCTATGACAATGAGCTCTCTAATAATTTTTGGGGAAATTAACGAACATGTCAGCACTATTGTAATATCCCATATTTTAACTGAGTAAAATAATTTTTTTTTTAGGAGCCATTACAAGTCTAAATCATAAACTATTTTCACCATAGCATAGGTATTATAGTGATTTACATACAAAAATTTTAGGCACTGGATAACTCTTCAAGAAATTGATACATGTTGGTATAAGTGGAAATTTTGAGAACTTCATGTGTCTATTTTACTGATCGATTTCACAATAATTTTTAAAATAAAATGAGCAATTTTATGAATGATTTTCAATAATTTTAGAAGCCCTAAAACTCTATATTAATTGTATACTGAAAACTGATTAAATTATATTATTATTAAATTATTATTTTTATAAATATCATATTCCATTAACAGAATCCAATTTCTCATATTTGCTTTTCATGAAATTGAGTCCAGAGAAAGGAATTCGGGAAAATTTAGAGGGAAAGAGAGGAGAGAAAAACAGAGCTTGGATTTGGAGGTCATATAGAAGTTTTTGTCCATCGAGCCCGTTGACAAATTTGTTGCACTTATTTGTAAGGAATTATTATTCTAATTTTTATTTCATTAATTTAGTATTTTTGATATTTTTCAATTAAATTTATATTTCTGTTATTGAAAAATGAGAATAATTTTGTATTTGTAAAACTTTTACCATATAACTTTTTCTATATTATAAATGTTGAGATTATGAATATTTTGAGTATTTATTTGATATTTTTTATCGGGTGATTTAGAAAAAAAAAAGTAATTTTTGTTCATTAAAAAAAATTAACATCTAAAAATAGTATTTTAGTTAAATTAAAATTTTAGAAGGTTGTTATATATGATCTATGATAACTTAATAAATTTATGAAAAATATGAATTTTTGATCAGTAGGATTTTTTATTGTCTGCTATTATGACATTTTGTCACTTTCTTATTTTAATTATTTATGATAAGGATTCCTTCAGGTCCAGGCTCTTTTAATTTTAGCTATTCTTTTGTATCCATGACAAAGTAATTGTAATATGATTGTATAGATTATGATTGTATAGATCATAAGTAGTGTATATGATTAAAAAAATAATTGAATATTGATATTTTGATCCGTAGTTGCTTCCACTGATTTTTATTTTTTATCGTTGGAATTAGATACCTATGGTTATTATTACTAAAGGATAAAATAATAATTCTTTTAAATTAAATTATGGGATGTCATAGTTGTGATTGGGTGTTGTGGCACCATGCTCTTGAGTAGAGAGTGTTGTAGAGTCCAGAGTTGCAAAACTAGTTAGAAGTTTTATAAAAATATCAAAATTTACGCTTTCTCAATTTGATTAAATCCCGCAAGCCGTTTAGAAAGATAGAGAGGATATTTCTAGAGAGAAAGTTTATTTTGGGTGACTCCGATTCATTTTATACTATTAGCCCAATTATGAAAATTATCTAGATTGAGGTAGGTTACATTCTACCTATCTCAGTTTCAAAAAATTAAAAAAAAAATCTAAATTTTTGTGTGATTAAAGTTATCATTTTTATAAATTTATAATTTTATAGCATAAAAATGATAACTTTACACCAGCTAAATTTTTGCAGTGTAATTTTTTAGATGTTGTAGATATGACTATTTGAGTATTTAGGTATTTTTTTTTTAAATTTGCAGGATAATTTGAAAAGTGTGTTATTTTTATCAAATTTGATAATAATTCTAACCTAAGAAAATAATATTATAGTATAGTTAAAGTTTTAAAATAATATTTTAAATAATTCCTAATAATATGATAAAATTCTGCTCAATAGTTGAACATGTTGTCTACTATTAAAGTATTTTGATAAAATTTTGCTCAATAGCATTACCCTAAATCACGGAAAATTATTGCATCCGGTCACTGGACCGGGAGATAGGTTCGGATATTAATAAAATATTATTTTAAATTAAGCGTAGGAAAAGCGCAGTCAAAGCGCAAGTTAAAAGCGCAGGTAAAGCAGAACTAAAGCGCACCTAAAGCGCAAGTCAAAAGCGTAGTCAAAAGTGTAGGTGACGTGACAAGTTTTTATTGGATGTCTGAACCTATCCTCCGCGTCCGGTGACCGGATGCAAAAATTTGCCCTAAATCAGTGTGCATTATTATTTTTTTTTTCTTTCTCATAAAATTTTGCTAAAACACTATTTGGTATTCAATTGAATACGAAAAAGTTTTTTTCACATTCTATTGAATGTGAAAAAACTGATTTTCGCATTCTATTGAATGCAAAATACTATTTTTTTTGCATTCTACTGAATGCCGAATAATATTTTTCACATTCTTTTGAATGCAGAATAATGTTTTCCATTTTCTAAAAAATTAGAAAAATGTTTCATGTATTTTTAGAATAAGAATTTGGTTTTACTTATATGCTTCTCTTAAAATTAACTCTTAAACTTGCTCCTTCGACTAAATCATAATTGAAATCCGCTCCTTTTAATAATTTGGCCTATTTGCTTATCTGGTTGAAGTGTGTGACTTATGAAGCTTTGATTTTGGAGGAAATTCTATTGTGCAAGATGAGAGTCATAAAGAGTTAAATTCTAATATATGTTTCTGATGAAAGGTATAAGGGTCTGTGAGAAATTTGTTTTTTTCTGTTATGATATATGGAGTATTTATTTATTTAATTATCTTAAATTATTATTTAGATTTATGATATCTATAAGTATTATTTTTTTCAGAACAGTAAATTGTTATTAACTATTTTTAAACTCAATTGAATACATGAAATATTTAGAAATTTAGATCGGTTGGTGTGACCAATTGAGCCATGTCGACTCACACATACTCTACATTTTATTTTAGGCCCAAGAAATGGGAAAGATGCGGTTGAGTAGTTTTAGTCCCCAGTTCTGAGTTGTCCAAGTTTGTATAGGTATTTTTTTTATTTTGTACAATCATATCTACTTATTTATTTAATTGATATGTTCTGATTTGTAGAAATGCATTGTAATGTATAATGGTTGTATAAATATTTTGGCTATGAATGAAATAATAGAAATTTGTGGATGATTTTATTTTTCTGCTTTTTTCTATGTTATTTTGAAGGTCTATAGTGTTGAGATAGTTGCTACTTAGTTCTTGATTATTCATATTCTTGCAACTTGTATATTTTTTATGATTCCAAATATTATTGGTTTGATTGTTATCTCTCCTAATATATTTTGAATGATTTATTTTGCTCTTGTGTGTACTAATATTTTAGAAAAATCATACACTAGATTGTTGAAGACTTCAAATCAAGACCAGTTTAGAATTTATTGTAATTGAAGTCTATATTCTTCATTTTATTAAAGATGAGAGAGTGTGATTGTAATTGAGTAACTGAGCACACATATACCGGGGGAGAGTTTAAAATCTAATTTTTAAAAAATTGATCGTACTGTACGATATTCATTCATACGGGACGATCTGATCAATTATTTACCCCGACGAGCAGTCAAACGAACTGAAATAATTTTTTTTCTAAGTATCAATCGTACTATATGATCATAGTTCGTACATGCCTTCCATAGTACGAAATGGACGGGTTCTTTTTCGCTCAAAAATATTTTAAGTATGGATCGTACTGTACTATTACAGTTTGTACATGCCTTCCAGAGTACGAAATGGACAGGTCCCTTTTCGCTCAAAAATATTTTTTTAAATATGGATCGTACTGTACGATTATAGTTCGTACATGGCTTCCAGAGTACGAAATTGTGAGGTCCCTTTTCGTCCCAAATCTTCATATTGATGAACTTGAAAATTTTCGTAATTGAACATACCAGATGATGCCGTCATCGTACGTACGCCATACATCGTATGAAATTATGGGGTCTCTCTTCGTCTTCATGAAGATGAAAAATTTTCTAACTATTTGTATCAGAAGATGATCGTGTTTGAAATAGTTTCGTACCAATTCACAACATGTTCGTATGTAACAATTTTTGAACTGTTCATACGTACAAAATCTGATCATACTATATGATTGAGTACGCTCAAAATTGAAAAATTTAATTTTCTAGATAGTTTTTCGTGTCTTTAGAATAAAAGGTCCACTAAAACTGATGTGAAAAAGTCTTATCTTATTAAGTTTTCAAGGGCAATTGAAAGAAATAGTGTTTGAGAAAGATTTCTTGTAAATGGAATGTGAAGGGTTCACAAGGTTACTCAAAGGTAATGATCTCTTTGTAATTTTGGTTATTACTCTTTCTCTTATCTTTCAGATTGTTTGTGAGAAGATCTTTGAAGAAGATCTGATACTCCGCCGACACTTGAAGAGTGTGAAAGGACGACGGTTTTCTGCTGACACTTAGAGAGTGTGAAATGACGACGGTTCTCTGACGACACTTGGAGGGTATGAACAGAAGACAGTTCTTTGCCGCACCGAGGATTGGTGGAAGAGAAGCTTTATAAAGGATTCTCCGCCTTATTGTGGGGGAAAAAATGAGAGACTCTTTGATAATAGTACAATACCTGAAGAGGGAATCTTCAAAGAGTGGATGTAGGTTGTGTTTAACCAAACCACTATAAATTTATTTCTTTTAAATTTTCGCATTTATTTACTGCAAATTATTTTTCTGTGGTTGAAAAGTTATTTTGAAACTTTAATTAACTTGCTACGAGAATCAACGGTTTTTAAAATTTAAATCAAAGTGTAAATTTTTAAAATTACTAATTCACCTCCCCTCTTGGTTAGCCTTAGGACAATAGCTTAGGTTTAACAACATATTCAAGAATCAACAAAATAGTATATTTAATTTAAAGAAAAATTTAAAAAATTTCCAAAAATTTAATCTTTGCTTTACCTATTACCATTCTACATGATGTAGTATGTCATGTTTGTGGGTTATGTTAGGTTGGTATGTTATAGTTAGTCTTTAGTACAAATTTGATTTTAGGGTATTACACGCGCACTCCCGCAGTCGTAGTCTCACTCTCATAGACGTAGTCCTGCATGTGGCCCTTGCCCGCCCTTGTGCATTCGCGCACTCCCGCACTTGAAGTCCATCTCATGTGCAGTGTTGCATACTCTCTCTCACAATTTTCATGTTGGGTCGTTTCCGGGTGCTAGTTTCTAACTCGTTTATAAAATCAGGTCGGGTTTAAGTCAGCTGAATTGGGCCTGAGTCAACTTCAAGTTTGACCCGAACCCAACCCAAATCCATTTTGACACCCCTAATCGACAAGCAATGTAAAAGTGAAATATTATATGTAATGACATTAAGATCCATAAAGTATTCTTGGAATAAATTGACGCATCACTTTGTACTTGAAGCCTAATCGAATTTTTTTAGTTCATCAATAAGTAAAAATCCAAGCTAGTCTAAAATGATATGTCATCGACTTTGATTGGATTTACTAGATCGTACGATTTCATTGATTTCACTGATCGATTTCTGTGCATCGACATTGAGCATTGATATAGAGATGGATGAATATAGATACTGCATTGATAGCATGGACATCATACTACTGCTTATAGATTCATTGTATTGCTGCCTATAGATTTTATAGATTCACTGTTGCTATTGTTCTACACTGTATTGACTGCTCTTGTTTCGTATCGCTTTTCTCATTTGACTTCATTGATTAGATCGTATTGATTGGACCGTATTGATTTGATTGACGGACGATGATTGATTGAATTGATTTATCGAATTGCCTGCCGCTGCATTGACTGGTTTTATTGACTATTGATTTCCGCTGCATAGACTCATTGACCATTGACTGATTCGGATTGAATAGATTGACATGCATATTGATAGCATTGCCGTGCTTTGATTTCAGTTATGGGTATTAGGTGACCTGCTGGGCTTTGTAAAGCTCATTATATGTGGTTGATATTTTCAGGTCAGGGCTCGGGAGCAGGAGATAGGATTTGATCCAGTTTTACAGGTTTTAGTTCTTTTGATCGACAGATGATTCTTTTGTACTCAGGACAGGATAGCTTTTCTACTTGTATTGATAGTGTAGTTCCTGAGTATTGTATATGATGTTTTGAGATATGAATCGACTTGAATATAGATGTTTTAAATTTTATAGATGTTTGATAGATTGGTTACTGAAGGTTTATAGATAACTCTGGTAAATTGTTTGGCTATTGATCGACATTCTTTCCAAGTTAGATCTCGGGGCATTACATCGCCGCCTATGTTCTATATGAGGTACTGATCCACCAGTATGAAGAGAGCTTCCTAAACCTCCACAGTCAGAGGCTCTGTTCTGTTTATTCTGCTCTCTCATTTTTACAAATTCAGGGGTCGCCCAAGCACTACTCAAATCAGCCCAAACGCCCTCTCCAATCCAATTAGGACGCTGCCCGGACTTTCTAATGTCTGTGAACATGTCCTTGAGATGGGTCGCTCCTCTCCTCTCAAAATTTGTTATGATCCTCGTGTTGTGCTCAGGCAACCACCTAAATTCTTTATGTAAATATTTAGACAATAACAAAAAAGATTAGTACAAATTAATTCACATATTTGAAATCATACCAGAAAAAACATACCTGAAATTCTCCAAACCACATATCTCTAACTGGCTTCGGGATCTTCTTCCAGGATAAGTAAGAAGCATCATACTTATTCTTTATTATATCCCGGATCATATGTATAGGTGGCCTTGAAGGATTGAAGCTGCAAGTGACTTTTTTTTATCAATAACATGTAATATATCAAAATAAAAACAACTTAATAACTTAAATTGAACTTATTTATCGCCGTCAGGCTCGATGTATTGACGCTTATATGTTACTACTGCAGATCGCTAGCGCCAACCTCTGGTGGTCGTGATGGTCCACCCTGTTCATGCTGCACCGGATTAGGGTAGTAATATGGGTAAGGGTAAGGAGGGTGAGGACCAGTGGATGGACCAGCTGCCTGTGATGATGGTGGAGGGTAATATGGATAGAATGGAGAAGCATGTGTCTGATTTGGAGAGGGGAAGCGAGGACTCGTCGAGCTGAGAGGGAAGTGGCCAGGGAAGTATGGAGGTACAACAAAAGGTGGATCTAAATGTCCTTGACCCTGCTCTGGTGAATGCTGCTGGCTCCTGGCAGGTGGTGGCGGTGGTGGTGTAGGTATATCTGGTGGAACTGAAGGCCCCTCACCTACCTCAGCCTGTGTGGGTTTGCTAGCAGTAATCTTCTTCCGGCGGAACTTTGAGGCAAATGATTTACGAGAAGGATCATCGCCTGAAGCCATCTACAATATTAAAAAAAAAACAATTACTAAACCATTGAAAAGCAGTTAATAAAGCAGTTAATAAAGCAGTTAATGAAGCAAGTAATGAATTACGAGAAGCAGTTAATAAAGCAGTTAATGAATTACAAAAAGCAGTTAATAAAATATAAGCTGGCAAATAACAATTTCATTTCTAAGCAGTTAAAATATTACAAAACATTAAAATTCTACAATTCTAAATTACAAAAATTAATCAGAATCATCAAAAATATTTTCATCACTCTCAAGGGTATCTTCACTTTCATCCTCGTTCTCTTCTTCGCCTGAACTAGTTGAACTATTCACATCTTCTAACTCCATTTCAATAGTAGATGTTGTAGTTGTCATCTCCTCAATTTCAACAGGCATACAACTTGACATCTCATCCTCTTGGTGTGGAGTTGCTACAATGTATTGTTGATCAATTATTCCCCGTGCTTTTATTTTTATGACAGCTAGCCAATCTTGTTTGTCTCTACGACCACTAGGATATTTGCTGAAAAAAACTTGAATAGCTTGACTTGCTAACACAAATGGATCAAACTTTCCGTATCTTCTACTATGTTTAACATCTACTAAACCATATGCAGGATGAACCCTTGTGCCTCTATTCTGTACTGTATCATACCATTGACAGTTAAATAAGCATACAAAGTTCTCATCTTCGCCTGGGTACTCCAAGTCAAGGATCTCATTCAGAATACCATAATAATCACACTCATCTTCTTCATGAGTGTTCCCTCTAACACATACTCCACAATTTTCAATTTTTCTTCCTTTACTCCACGATTTGGTATGAAATTTGAACCCATTCACTATATATATTGGCCAAATTTTAACTTTTCGCATTGGACCCCATACTAATGCTTGCAAACCTCTATCGAAACATTTGTTATCAGGATTTTGTACCTGAAAACATTTTCAAATTTTAGTATTTTTGATAATAAATAATATTTAAATTTATAAAAAAAATGTGCTCACATATGATCTAAACCAAGTTGGAAATTCATTTGCAACAGCTTTCTCAATATCCCTTGAATCTGTCAAAGGCAAATTGCTTACGAAATACCTGGTGACAAATAATACTTTAGTATTTTAAATAAATATTACTAATTAATTATTAAAATTATGTTAGAACTTACTCTAAGATTGGCTCAATTTCTTCACAGTTCAGTAGTACATACAAATTCACTGTATTTATTTCTAAATCGTTGAGATATCTTTCAACACATTTTTCCACTAGGCTTTTCTTGCCTTCTAAATACTGATAGTATAGCATGTGATTGTTCTTCTATATCGAAGTCCATGTTACGACCAATTTTTGTTCTTGTACTCCTTACATGTGGCTCGAAATAGTATGAGCAAAAAGGAGTTATTTATTGAGACAAATATGCTTCACATATCGATCCTTCTGGTCGTGCTTTATTCTTAAACATATTTTTTCAACTTGTTCAGATATCTATTAATCAATTACAATCATCGTGAAGTTAATAAAAATATTTTATCTCTACTGATTCAAAAATATTGAATAATTAATAAAAATCTTAACACATTTACCTTTCGAAAGGATACATCCAACGATATTATACAGGTCCACCAACTCTAGCTTCGTAAGGTAGTCGAAATAATCTTGTAGATTTCAAGTCAACACATCGGCTTATATTTGATCCATAGCCATCAGGCATCTTTAAACCTTTAAACCACTGACATATCATTCTTTTTTGCTCTAACGTGAAAGAGTAATGAGTTTTTGGCTTCATTAGTTTACCGTTAGTTGTTGTTACTAACTCCAGATTTTTTCTCTGACAAAACTCTTTAATGTCAATCCTTGCTTTGACATTATCTTTACTCTTGCCTTTAACGTCCATAATTGTATTAAAAATATTATCCAGAAAATTTTTCTCAATGTGCATAACATCCAAGTTATGTCTTATCAAATTAGTTCTCCAATAAGGTAATGTCCAAAAAATACTTTTTTTATCCAATTATGTTGAACACCATAACCCAAAAATTTAGATTCGGATAGCATTGGATAATCAATAATTGTTGGAATGTCGGAAAGTCTCTGTAGTATATCATCACCACTTAATCTGAGTGGAGGAGGTGATCGCTCAATTCTGTTTTTAACAAATGCTTCCTTATTTCTTCGGAACTGATGATTAACACTTAGAAACATACGATGACAATCAAACCAAGTATTTTTCCCTCCATATTTTAATGTGAAAGCTTTACTGTTCTACATGCAGTAAGGATATGCTAATTTCCCTACTGTGCTCCAACCAGACAACATATCATAAGCTGGAAAATCACCGATAGTCCACAGGAAAGAAGCTCGAAGGAGAAAATTTTATTTTGTTGATATGTCATATGTGAGCACTCCTTCTTCCCATAATAATTTGATGTCATCAATTAATGGTTGCAAAAATATATCAATCTTTGCTTTCGGATTATGTGGTCCAGGTATAATCAGAGTTAAGAACATGAACGGAGTAGTCATACACATTTCTGGTGGAAGGTTGTATGGTGTTAATATAACTGGCCAACAAGAATACGGTGTAGCTGTTTGACTATAGGGAGTAAAATCATCAGTACATAATCCCAATCTTATGTTGCGGGGTTCAGCAGCAAATGAAGGATGCACTCGATCAAAATGTTTCCACGCTTCAACATCTGATGGATGAGAAAGAACATCACTTTTTGCTATTTTCTCCTTATGCCATCTCATATGGCCTGCTGAACTCATTGATGCATAGAGCCGCTGAAGTCTTGGAATGATTGGTAAATAAAACAAACGAGAATATGGCACATCTTTCTTTGGACGACGTTGTTTTCCCGAGTTTTGCTTAAACCGATGAGCATTGCAGGTGCGACAAACAACTTCTACTACATCATCCTTATAGTATAACATACATCCATTGATACAACAATCAATCTTTGTAGCAGTGAGACCCAGCTTGGATACTAATTTTTTTGTTCGGTACAAGTCTGAGGGAATTAAATTGCCAGCTGGATTAGTTTCCTTCATAAGACCAATAACGTCATTAAAATACTCACGAGGAATATTATACTCAGTTTTAATACTTAGCATCCTCACTGCAATGGATAATTCCGAATGTGTACTGCAACCTTCCCAAATTGGCTTTTGAGCTGAATGTAATAACTCAAAGAATTTTTGTGTCTCTGTATTTGGTGGCTCTTCCACATTTGACCTTAAATTATGACCTGCTACATCAAAAATAAGGTCTTCATAGGGTCTACTCATTTGATCTTCATCAAATGTTTCATAAGCTGTAGATGAACCGGCATGAGCATGTCTATGTGGCTCGTACTCGCCATGTGATGTCCAAATCCAATAGTTTGGAAGAAATCCCCTACGATATAAATCAAGCTTCACATCATCGGGCTTGAGGAATGCTAGATTTTTATGCATCGAACATGGACATCTAAACATTTTATCAAACTGAGAGGAAGGCAGTTGAGATGCAACTTGAATGAAAGTTTCAACTCCCTCTATAAATTCAACTGTTAATCCTTTTCGACCCGGCAACAATCTGTTATACATCCAATATCTCTCTTCTTGGATAGTCATTTGGACGTTGAAGCAAACGTCACCCTACATAGTTATGAAAATATTTATTAGAATACATGCATGTGCAAACATGTTATAATTTAGGCAAATGACATTAACCCCAGAAAGTTGCTATATTATATCTCTCCATCTAAGGATTGACATATAAAAAAAACTAATGATTGGGGTATTGATTAATGGCTTGCATGGTCAATTCTTCCAAAAAGTGGAATATGAGGGTCTATAAAACTTTTGCTTTCCTTGTGGATTCATTGGCCACAATAGTAGCAATTGCTCCACCAAGTTAGCCACCTCGAAGGTCCCGTCACCCACCAACTCTTTGGCTTCTCTTGTGCCTCCCAAGTCGGCCGGTTATCTATGATGCAACACCAGCACGAGATCAATGGAGGGATCATAATTGTTGCAGACCACTCGATTTCCTAACAATCTATAGTCATCCATCCATATAATAATTCATGCATTTTATTTTATTTTATCTATAAAAATTATACTATACTCTTTTAAATGAATAATATTAAATAATTAAAGTCTTTCACTTGCTTGAAAAATTGTAATGGAATTTAATGGCTGATCCCTCCATTGATACTTCGGCGAGTATTAAGTTACCCTTTGTGTGCTTATTTCTCCCTCTTCTCTTCACTTTTGATTTATATCATAACATGTTAACATACCCTTATAACACAAAACTCTAAAAGATCACCCTTGGATTTGACTCCCCTTATTATTCTATAAGCCGACTCCAAGCTCTACGCAATCCTTCCTATTTCTTCCTTAGAGCTTCTCCAGTCGAACTGCATTCGGGTGTATGGAGTGGCTTTTTGCACCAATTGATCGTCAAAAAATACGTCAATGGCATGCGGGTGAACTGTCCGACACCAATATTTGCATCGGACTGTTCCTCTACGCCAAAAAATCGCTCTATTTTTTAGCTTCGCGGGAAAGGCGCGAAACAAGCGAGATGTTTTTAGTGCGGGAAAGAAGAGAAATAGAGTTCCATTGGAGATAAATTGAGGCATTTTGAAGTTTTCCGTCATTTTAGAATCAAAATTGAGATTTTCTAGGTTCGTTTGGGGCAGCTTCTTTATAGCTTCTTAAAGCGGTTTTCTAGTTCAAAATTTTTAATTTTTGTACTAAAAAACTATTTTAAGAAGCAGTTAGAAAGTCGTCCCAAATGAAACATCTCAACTTATGGTGAAGCTTTGAATCAAAAAATATTTGCTAATTTATGGTTGTATTACCTTATATAAATTAATTGGAATTAAATATAATTTATTTTTCAATAATTTGCTTATTATGCATTTAACTAAATATTAACACAATTTTAATAGATAAACATATAATACCTCTCTTGAATGTTGGTGTCCTCTCCCTCTCTTTTCTCTCCCTCAATCTCTCTCTTCCTATCTTGTTCTAACTAAAAGTAACAATCAATAAAATAGATTCCACCTAAACTAAAATAACACTTAATAAAAAAAATTTAGATCTAACACAACGATTACAACATTACATTTTTGCTTACTATCTAAATCATCCAAATTATTTCTAATACTTGCAAATGTGTAGTAAGAAATAATAATCAAAGAAAAACCATAAAAAATAACCTTAAAATAGAAATCGGACGGTTTGGGGTCGGACGAGCGTAGGCGATTCGGATTGGGGGCGGCGGTCGGATTTGGGGCGGACAAACTTCTTCGGCGGTGTCGGATTGGGGGCGGCGGCCGGAGGAGATTCTTCGCCGGCGGTCGGAAGAGCGGAGGCGAGCCTACGAAAGAGCGAGCGACGGGAGAGCGAGCGACCAAGAGAGAGAAGGAAACAATTAAAATGAAATGCCAGACGCGGGGCTGTGTGTATTAGGGCTTCTACCGGCGGTTTTCCGGCGGTTTGGACCGCCGATAAAAAGTCACTTATCAATGGTGGTCCAAACCACCGGTAAACCGCCGGTTCTTGTTGACGTCCGGCGGTTTACCGTCGGTTTAGGGACCGCCGCCCTTACCGGCGGCTTATATTAGCAAAATCACCGGTGCAGCCGTCGTTAAAATCCGACGGCCAAACCGCCGGTTGTGCCGCCGGTACTACCTGCGGTCCCTAAACCGCCGATTTAGGGCATTTTTCCTGTAGTGAATGAATTTGTAACATTCATTTCGATGGTCATACTTAAATAAGTAATAAGTTTTGGCTATCATAATATTTTTTAGTAGTCGATAATCAATAATCAGTAACCTTTGGATTAATAAATAGAATTGTCATTTTTTGCCTATCGACACAATAATAACTTCTTATAACTCTCAATTAATATATCATTATATCACATGAATCAGTAGATGATAACACCCAATCACAACATTTAAATAAAAGCCCGTGGGCTTACCATCCTATACAGGTCAATCAATCTTCAACTAACAGGTCAACTATTTTTTGCTTATCTTTTACACACACATTAATATTACAGTAATATAAAATTAATAGTGACAAGTTATTACTCAGTCACATATATATTTGCACTCTCAATGGTTGTATTAATAGTATGCTTAAATAAAAAATAGTTAATTTCTATGCAGTATAAATCATACAAATTCAATAATTTCTATTTTAACGGGTGAAATTCATAAATGCTACAGTCAAAATATTTCGAATAATCAGTACAATAACATACAAAAAATTGTGCGGTAAAAATTCAATAAAGCCTAAAAATACAGTAAAATCAATTTTGAGTAGAAGTTGGTGGTCAAAATTAAAATATTTGAAAATAGAGACATGATTAAAATCACCTACTTAAACTGAACAATTTTTATAAAAGCAGCAAAGCGATCTTGAGACAAAAAATCCAAAATTTTATTTCTCTCTCCTCCTCGAAATTTGTTTTTTTATTATTTAAAAGTATTGAAAAAATAGTGTACTCTAGGCTTAATGCTGCAGGGCTCTAGTTTAAACAAAAATTGAGATTTTTCCATTTTCAACTATTTTTCAAAATTCAAATTGCTACAACGCGAATGCTCAACTTTGGGTTCAGGGTGAGGGTTGTGTGCGTGCAGCATGAGCGTTACGCTCAGATCTCCGACTCTCTGCAAGGATGCCCACAAATCTCCAGACTTCGGCTCTCTACTGCACAAGAATGATCGACTGAGGGCATGACCGCATAGAAATACTTGAATGCGTGACTGCATGTGGGATTGTGCCTATGTGGGGTGACTAGCGAGGTCTGAAGGGGACTATGGTCAAACTAGGTCAAATTCAGGTTAGTGGGTTAACCTAAACCCTACTTGATTTTTCAAATGGGTCGAAAATTAGAACCCGAACCTAACCTGCTTGTTAAACATGTTGACCCGAGCTCAAATTTTCTTGATCGAATTTGTGTCGAGTTATCAGGTCTTGTCAATAATTGATACCCATAATGTTGATGAGTGATATGCATAAATATAATAAACAATTGAAGCATATTATAAAATTTAAATATATCGAAGATTATAAACATTTAAAATATATTATAAATATATATAAGATTTTTATTAATTAATTTAAAAATATTGGATGCTAAAAAATTCACAAAAACAGAGAGAGAAAGTTTAGTATCTTAGGTTTATATACATATTTAGTACACATATATAAAAGAATGTTATAAGAGATAACATTCTTTTACTTGAAAAATGAGAAAAAAAGAGGAAAAAATAATCATAAGGTTTCACCAAGTTGAAATAATTTTCATGGAATATATTGTTAATTATAAATGATACACTTTTTCATAATTATGAAAGGTGTTGATATAATATAGTGGACATAATTGTATGAAATTGATTCAATGATAAAAGTTGAAAAAATCTTAAGGTGTTAGAGTTATCTTTAGGAGATTGTTTACATCTTTTTGGTCATTGTCATTTAAGGAGATGACACCAAAGATTGAAAAGCTTAATATAAATCTTAGTGATTGAGTCAAGAATCAAAGTTGGTGTTAGTAACATGGATCAGTATTATATATGAGGCAATGAGAGAATACAAAGTCGGCGGGTGTTGGCTCAGTTGCGTGACACTGTTAAGGAGAATAAAAAAGGATAATATTGGTACCGATTGAATATTGTAGTCGAGCAATTGTGATTTATAGACCATAATCAAGGGATGATCATTTGTAAAGTGTAATTGGACGATAATGAATAATAGACAATATATGAATCTCCTCAAGTTAAAAGAAGCTAAATTTTTAAGTATTGAGATATCTTTTAATTTAATGGATGAAATTTCATTAAAAAAACTTCAAAGTTAAGCATGCTCATGCAGAAGAAATTTTAGGATGAGTGACATCCTGAGAAGTTACGCAAACATGACAAAGCTGTAAGACTATTAGAACAAAATGGGTAATACCTCAATAGTTAAGAGTTTGTGTCATTATAAAATGGTATCACAATAACGAGAGATTATTAGGTGCGAAGTGCAGACGGGGAGAACCGTCCGCACAAGTATTGTTTTGCGCTAGGTATCAGCACTCGGTACCGCTAGGTACCACTAGGTACCCAGTACTTGTGCGGACGGTGCGCACTCCGCACCAACAAGAAGATGAGAACCCAATATTTGTCACATCCCAGAATCTAAATTGGAAAGAATTGTATCTTTTATATTTTAATAATAACAACTAAATCTATCTAATTTATTTCAATAATAAAATATTAGCAAAAATAAATCTATTGATTAAAATATCAATATACATTGGTATTTAATAGCAAAAAATTATACAAACTAGCCAAGAGACATACAAGAGTAATACAAATGCAAATTATTGTCCGACCACTCTTGAGCTCAAAAGAAAAAACAAAAGACAAAATGACAGTAAAAGTTGAAGAATCATTTATCTAATTAGACTCCCACTCCTAAGTCTCTTTCATGACCCGAAATCATTAAATCACATATATTGAGCTTATAAAAACAACATGTTATTAAAATCCTATAATTAAAATCAAAACATTAAAAAAAAAATATACTTGAATTCTTTCAGTTCATAACAATAATAATTAATATGATCATAAATTTATATAGATGCATTAATTATCCATTAAAAGATATAAGATATAAGTAGTAAGCACGTGAGGTAAATTTATTTTAACGGGCTTAAATGTGAAAGAAAAGAAAAAAAGAAAAAAATACAGGATCGTTGTCGTTCTTCTGGGCTCCCTCTCCAGGCCGTGCACCCGGCTAAAGTTGGGCGGCGTTCCATACCCGTATAAGGTTTTGCAGATTCCCATCTCACGTGGAATTAGGGTCTGCAAGAACCATTCCCGGTTGTCAATTCGCATGATTTGTACATAATCGTTGAGAACATTGAAAGGCCGATAGAGATTCGAAGGGGCTTACAGTGAAATTAAGAGGGATGCAGTCTAGATTTCGTAGTCCCAGGGAGGGATTCCGGTCTGGCCCGTCGGCGACCTCCGGCGGTCGGATCTCGTCCTACGGCCGTGATCTCGATCGAGGCCCGCCAAACCAGCACCCTTTACCACGCAAGGTCGACATCCTCATGGAAGCTGGCCGTCTCGCCGCGGAGTATTTGGTTTCGAGGGGCGTAATCCCGCCGGAGCTCATTGTAAGGAAGTTTCCCAATGGAAGCCCTCCTGGATTCGAGCGCCAGGCCAGAGAAATCCCGCCGCTACCGGAGTTTAGGACTTCTGCACTGGCGCGGCTTGGTCAAAGGTTCGATGACGAGGGGCGCTTTGATTACAGGCGGCGGGAGAAGTCGAGGAAGAGACCCGGGCCTTATAGCAGAGTGTACGACTCTGATTGGAGTAGAGAGAATGGTAAATCTAGAAATTGGACGGACAGGGGAAGAGGCTACTCCGATCTAACTGAAGAAGATGGTGAGTTCCCTCCTGAGTTCATTAGGATTCGGAGGAAAGGCTATGTTGAGCTCAAGAGTAGCGTGTCGAGAGTTTCGGCTGATGAGCAACCCACAAAGAGTGAGTCGGCTTCGGAGAAGGAGAACTATGAGTTGGTTGATGATACTTGGTCGAAGGCAAGTTCATCTAGTACCAAGAAGGATCAGCAGCCTGAGGCTGATGAGGGTTCAAGCAAGGTTGTTGATGAAGTTAGGGTTTCAAGCTCGGAAATCACGGAGGAGGTAAAGAGTGAAATAAATGATGAGCCTGAGAAGAAAGAGTCCATGGAGGAAGATATGGATAGCAAACCTTGTGAAGAGGAAGGTGATGTAATTATGAACGACTGCAAGGATCTGTTGAAACTATGCAGCTTCACAAAAGTGCCCACCAAACCACGATCATCACTTGCAAATAAGAGTCCAAAGGTTTATCTTGACGCTGATGCAGAGATGAGTGATGCCCTAGATGATGCTGGTGAGAGTGAGTGCAAGGAGTTGATTTGTAATGACGTTGGCAGCTCTGAAATGCAGACTCCTGAGAATCATAGCCATCAATCCGATAAATCCTTGGAAGAAGCTGCAGACTCGCAGCATGAATTGTTTCAGAGCCCCCTTGATTCAGCAATTTGTTCTGAATCATTGAATGGGAATCCGGATGCTGGCTTTGACAATGATACTGATGATGTCAAGACGAAAGGTAACCCATGCCTATCCCTGGTACCAGAGACGATTGGGCACCCGGAATCCACGCTTCTTGATGGGAAAGACACCCAGGATGAAGAAATGGTTCAAGAAGCTAATGGAAAGAGTTTGGACTCTACTGCTTTTGCTCCAAAGGCTAAAAGAGAATCTGTTGTAATGTTAGAAGAAGAGATTCGGCCTGAAACTTCTGCATCATTTAAAATATGTGATCTCAACCTTACTGGAAGTCCTGAGTTGAGTGAGATTCCTGGAGGTCCTTCTATGGACCATGCCCCTTCTGCCCCTAGAACTGAGATGAATAATGGAGTCTCAGCAGATTTAAGCATGTCTATGAGAAATGCTGTCAATGCTTGTAACAGTAGCCAAATATCTGGCCCTAACAAAGTAATTCCAGTAATTGACCTCGAGGAAGACTCCCACGCAGAAGTCCATACCTTTGATTCTGCTAAGCAAAAGTAAGCTTCCTCATGTGCAGTACGAACATTCATTTTATATTTTGGTTTGGTTTACAATCTCAGAACATTCATAAGCAGATAATCCATATGTTTACTTCAAACTAACACTGAGTTTACTCATAAGCAGGGGTGATATTTCATATCATGGCCTTGAAAATGTCTTAAATCAGGCAACACATACAGATGATCTTTCCAGTATTCAGGATGGTTACAGCCTCGAGTTTCCTGAGTTTCTAGGAACTGATATGTCGGATTGTCCATCAGCTCAAGGGGACCTCAATGATATGCAGCCTGGATTGGGCCTTCATGGTGCTGAGGTACTATTTTCTCATTGTGCACTTTTATGTTGCCGTTAGCATTTTAATGCTTTTACTCTTTGTCCTTGTGCAGCATTATATTTTGTATTGTAGCTTTTTAAAATTTAAACATGCAGGATATTTATATTTATAAGTGTTGTATAAATAATTGATAGGAGCATGGTTCTCTTCTTCCTTCAGGGTTATCCTGGCGTAGATGACCACATTTATGTTTCTCTTGACGAATTGCCAATAGGTAAGCTTAAAATTGTTTTGGATGTTAATATTTTTGAAGATACCACTATGAATTTTCTCTTGCATTAGTATCTGTATATGTGATCTCATGCTAACACTTGGTCAATGTTTTACTTTCACATTATCTTTATTTTTTTTTCAAAAAGGTAAAGGAATTCTTTAAGAATCCTCATAGAACTTGTGCCTTTCAGCTTTTGGAGCCAGGCCTCAATATTCTCACGCCTTCTTTCTTTCAATACTCCTTGTTTCTCACTCTGGTTACACTACTTTGATTAACTTATTTTTGTTGTGTAGGCTTTATGGGGGTTTGGGACCAGCCATCTCAGGATTATGGGAAGTTCTTTTGAGCTACAAGTACTTGTCAGGATCATGTATTCGATTTGGAAGTTGCAGAACGCCCAGCATTGGACTATCCTGTCAAAAACATGTTATGTAATCACAAGTAGCTTCTTGTTACAGAAGATGGTATATTAGTCACATCTTCATTATCAATAACCATATGATGACATGTGGATCAATCGATGTGTTTTGTATTAGTTATCAGCTTGATTTCTTGACTTTTTTGTCCACTTCTAGAGATGGCTGTGAATTGGTCTATGAGACCTCGTTTCCTGTTGTAAAACTAACTTTGTAAATAAATGGTTGATAGAAATGATTAAAACACTAATGCTCATCGATCCCACTTGAACTAAGGCTGGATTTTCAACAGGCTTTCTGCATTTTCTTATAATAGGCTCAATGAGTGTTGTCTTATTATATTGATCGATTTCCTGAAAATCTTATGTCAATTTCACTACATGTGTTCTTGGCGCTGATTATCAAGTGAACTTCATGAATAGCTGCTCAGTTGAAATCATTACAAACACAAATTCTTTTATATTTTCTTTTAACCTGGTTTAAATTTTATGCAGTATATTTCTTCCTTCGGTGCAGGTTGGTTTAGGTTTTATCTAGTAGACATGTGCTTTCAGATGTGATGAAGTAACTTGAAATATGCTGAACTTATTGATGCAACATTGGATAAGATTATGCTTTTTTCAAGTTCTAGAAACTCAGTTTAAGATCTCATTCATTTGTGTCATGTCAGTTAAACATTGCCATATCTGTTAAATGATGTAGTCTACGGAGAAAATGGAAAATGACTGATTTCCTATACAGTGCATACTTGTAACAGATGCATTTTTTTTTCGGCTAGCGTAATGGTGCTTGGGATGTTCTATTTGATATTGATATTGATATCCCTGTTTTTATGCTGTTACCTTTAAGTGATGCTACGTTTACAATGTGAAATACACCTTTTCTGTTCAGCTTAAATATTGGTACATCCTAATTTCTTTTGGTTGGTTCTATTTGGCATTGACCTTTGTTGGAAGTTTCAGATGCATCTCAGTGAAGAGGGACTGTAGCACAACTTCATGGCGATTGTGATTTGAAGGCTTGCATACCCAATAGTCGTGATTTCCAACATGCACACTTGGCCACTAAGTAACTTTCTACCTGCTTTTTCTTATGTACATCATAGTTCTATCCTAAATCCTTTGAACAGGATAAGCAAACTTTTTTTTTTTGTCGTTGGAATGAGAAGAAGAAAATGGCTTTCTTCTTGCTTCATATCAAGCGGACTGAGGATAAGATATGATTATTTTGCAGAAAACGTACGTTCTACAAAAATTGCTTTCATGCATATGTTTGAATAATTAGCTTATGATGATTTTCGTCTATTTTTATTTTTCCTTTTTCAGTATGATCATGGCCAAAACATAAGATCATTATTCCAGTTATGAAGGTTTGCTTCTCTGACATATATTACACTTTTATTAGGTTTTAAAAGGAGAAAAAAAAAGTCTTTGATACCCACTAAGCATTGACATTCATGCATTCATACAAGGGCACATACTCTGTTTATGCATTACAGATGCAGGAGGCTTAAAGAATATGGATTTAATTCCTTACATAATGGTGATTTAATTCTAGATTTTGATAATAAAGTGTTGAAGTGTTTTTTCCCCTGGAAGTAATAAAATATCCTTTTAGTGAAGTTTTTAACTATCATTATATTTTTCGTAGATGTTTCCTTGGTAATTGTAGAATATTCTTTATTACTCAATCATTTATCTTGATAAAACTCAATCTAATATATTTTTATCAGGTTGCCAATATTTGTGCTTTCGTTTTTGTTTGCTGATCTGTGTTGCATATGCAGGAGCTGAAACAACTGACATGTGATAATAATGAGTTATTGGTTTGGTATTAATTATAAAATCCTGTTTTTGACATGTAAAAAACATGGCCGTGCATGCATTCATAAAAACCAAGCATTTACACCCTTTTTATTCATTCTTAACATGGAATCTTAAGAGCCTATTTGGTTAACAATTGAAGCATTTATTCACTTTATTCAAACTTTAAAAGAGGTATATATTTATAGGTGCTAAACAATGATAATTATTAGTCCTCAAATTAAGAAAGACTCAATACACAATTATTGGGGACAAATAAGGAAGATGAGAATGGATGGATTGTTGAAGTGGATATTCATAATGTGATTTATATAATTAGAGCACACGTATTGCTTAATGAAGATTTAGATGAGCCATAGTTGTGCTTTATACAATTTTCACACTTTCCCCCAAGCCGGGAATATATGTTGATTCTTTTTAATTTGTAATTGATCAAGGGCTTTGGTCAAGATATTTGCAATTTAAATTTTTGTTGGAGTATATATTATTTGAATGATCGGTTGATTTAAAATGTCTATGAATTTCACATGCGTTATTCTATCATGTTGGATTGGATGTTTGGTAACCTTAATTGTAACTTGGTTGACACATCATAACATTTGTTCTTCTTTAATGTAGATGCTTAGGTCTTTCAAAAATCTCTTAAGCCACATTTATTTACAAATTTCATGAGCGATGGCTCTGAATTATGGTTCAGCACTACTAGCAACTCCTGCCTATTTTTTACTTCTCCAGGTTACAAGATTTCCTCATATGAATGAGCAAGTTAGAGATGATTTTTCAATCAATTATGAATCCAGCATAGCTATCATTGGTAAAGAGTTTAATGCTCTTATTTGTTTTCTTTTTTGAAAAATAGATCTTTCCTAGTTCTTTTAAGATATCTAAATATACTGTAGAGTGCATCAAGTTGTTGCGGGCTTATTATAAATCAACTAATCACTTTGAC
Source organism: Dendrobium huoshanense (assembly GCA_016618105.1). NCBI lineage: Eukaryota > Viridiplantae > Streptophyta > Magnoliopsida > Asparagales > Orchidaceae > Dendrobium > Dendrobium huoshanense. The sequence continues at coordinate 64,467,932 of CM028344.1, forward strand.
ATAGTAACATATGTTGGGATGAATATGCTAGATAAATAACTTTTTCAAATAGATGCTAGTACATTTCTTTATCAACTTGGAGATTATCACCATTTTGATCCTCTTTTATTGATAAGATCTACATGTGTATTTATGGGTTTGCATTCCATCATCCCAATATTTTCTTAGAAGATTTGACGTGTATTGCGATTTTTATACTTAGGAAATATTTTAGGGCTCTTAGATCTTTAATTTCAAATTCATTGGTTAAGATTTCTTTTTTAGTTTTTTGATTTATTCATCATCATTACCAGTTAGGATAATATCATCAATATAGATAATCAGGATAGTGATTTGAACAACATGTGATTTCTTCACAAATATCTGTGATTAGCATGCCCTTGGAGTATCTGTGTTTTTTAATTATACTAGTAAATCTCTTGAATAGGCTATTTAATGATTTCGTTAGTTTACAGACTTTAATGTTGTTGTCGATTGACGGTGGTCTTGAATCTATGAGGAATATTTACGTGTACTTCTTCTTTAAGATTTCCATTTTGATCGGCATTTTTTATATCTAATTGGTGAAGAGGCTAATCAAAATTCACTACTACAGAGGATGAATTAAATGGAGTTAATCTTAGCAACCGGAGCAAATATTTTTGATAATCAATGCACAAGTTTGGGTAAATTCTTTTGCAACAACTCTAGTTTTGTATTTTTCAACGCCTCGATCGGTTTTGAATTTGTTATTGAAGATTCATTTGAATCCAACTAATTTTTTTTCTTTTGGTAACATTGAGAATTGTTAGATGCCATTTTTTTCCAGTGCTTTCATTTCTTCCTGATCCACATCTCTCTGTTCAGGTATTTTTAATACCTCTTTTTTGGGAATGTTCATATTGGAAAGATTAATTGTAAAAGTATAAAACTTGGGAGATAAGTTATTATAAGAAATGTATTCATTGATCAAATGTTTTATACAAGATTTTGTTGTCCTCGTACCTTTCTTGTACCTTTCTTATAAACAGTCGGGATATCAAGAACAAAATTAATGTTACCTTACAGAGGATAATTGGAACATGGTTCAAATAGGTGATTTTTTTGTGGAGAAATGCTTTGTTTATCAATGTTTGCCGAATTTTCCTGACGGCTTGTATAAATTATGCTTTTATATATGGTTTTCTGTGTGTGATCTTGAGAATTTTCAATGTGATCGGGTTTTGAGCTTGAGAGTGATTAGGGAGAGACAGAGGCTAAAGGTCAGTGGGATGGATAAAAAACTTGTTTTCATGAAGAGCATTAAAATTCTCTTATTGAATGTGAGTTTTGTGAAAGAATTGTTGGTTTTAAAAAAAATATGATATTTTTAGAAGTGTAGAATTTGTTCTTTATAGGATAGTGAAATTTCTATCCTTTTTGGTTGGGAGAATAACCAATAAAGATGCATTTAATTATCTTTGTTCAAGTTTACTTTGTTAATGAGGTGAGAGGTGGACAAAAGCAGAATATCCAAAAACTTGGAGTGAAATTATCGAGATGAGTCTATTCTTGGAATATGTTTCAATGAGGACTTGAGTAGGGGTTCTGAATTGAAGAATCCTTGACGGCTTCTGGTTAATGAGATATGGGATCCATTAAGATAGCCTCTCCTCAATGCTGATTTAGAATACTGCTAGTAATCATGATTGATTTAGCAAATCTTATTTTTTTGTTTAGTAATTCCATTCAGCTGATAATTATATCTGCAAGAGCTTTGTTGACCACCCCTTGTTCAAGAAGGTACTTTCCTACAATTGAATGAAAATATTCTTTCTTATTATTAGTCTTGAGAATTTGGATTTAGATTTTGAACTGGATTTGTAAATAGAGATGAATTTTCTGAACCATGTGATATGTTCGACATTTTTTTTATTAAGAAGATCAAAATAGCTTTGGCGTGAAGTGTGAACATCTATAGAGAATATGAACCACCTAGACTTAAAGATATTGTTAGAGATATCACACGAGAGGGCACCTAATAATTTTTTGAGAGGGGTTATAGGATGGCTATGATAGGTGTTCTTGGCGTGTTTTGATAGTTAACAAGTTTCACAGTGAAAAAATTCTATATTTTTATTACTGAAGAACATTGAAATAAATTATTGAGATATATAAAGTTTGGATGACCAAGACTGATATGTTATAACATAACTGTGCTTTCTTTAACATATTAAGTATGCTTTATTTTCTAATGTAAGATTTTCATCAGCATTTATGATGTGGATTCTAATAGTTTCTTTAGTATTGCCAATTGTCTTCCCTGAGATCACCTCCTAGAATTTATAGTGAGTAGAAAAAAAATAGTAACATAATATGTGTCCTTTGTAAGTTTGCTAATAGATAAGAGATTACATTAAAGTTTAAGGGCTAATAAAATCAAATCTTGAGATACGTAATATGTGGAAGTTAATGTTTGTAACTAGAGATAATTATCTATGAACAATTATTGCATAATACTTCTTAGATTAGGAATATATTTTTTTGACCATGTGATAGGTTTTAGCTTTATCTTTTATGAAGAAGATCAAGTAGCTCTGGTAAGAAGATCAAGTAGCTCTGCTGTGATCATCTATAAAGCATATGAACCATCTAGCCCTAGAAATATTGGTCACATGAAGATGGTCCCAAAATGTCACAATGAATAATAGTGAAAGATTAAGATGCTTTATATGATTTCTAGGATAGATGTTCTTGGTGTGTTTTGATAGTAGCCAAGTTTCACAATGAAATAATTCTAGATTTTTATTATTGAAAGAACATTAAAATAAGTTTTTGAGATGAATAAAGGTTGGATAACCAAGGCTAATGTGTCATAACATATTTGCACTCTCTTTAATATATTAAGTATGTTTTATTTGTAACACGGGATTTTCATCAACATTTAGAAGATAGACTCTCACATTCTCTTTAGCATTGTCAATTGTTTTCTTTGAGATCATCTATTGGAATTCACAATTCGTAGAGAATTTAATAGTGCAATTCATGTTATTGGCAAGTTTTCTGATTGATAAGAGATGGCATTAAAGTTTAAGAACTAATAAAATCAAGTTTTGAGATTCGTAATGTGGATGTTGATTCTCCTAATGCTTAAAATTGGAGATAATTATATATTGACAATTCTTGCATAGTACTCCTTAGAATAAGGCTATATTTTATGAAATTGAGATATATCCTTGGTCATAATGATATAATGCTCCTGAGTCCACAATCCATAATCGGGTATCATCAATTTTGGATTAAAGGCATTTACAATCATAATTTTTTGAGCAATTGATATGATGCTAATGGCAGATGTGGTTTGAATTTGGTTGGTTTGGAGTTGACTGAATACCTTTTTAGCTTTTTCATTTCCTTTTGATTGAAGGATAAAAGTGTGGAAGTAGGTGGATTCAAAGATTCCATGTTATTTTGAGATTGCCATGATTTGAATTTTGAATCTTTCGTTTGAGGAGGAATGATTGCACTCGTGAGATAAATTCTTTCATTTTTTACTGATAAACATCGTATAGATTGGGCCTAGTAGAGATAGTTTTGCCTATTTTTTGTGCCTTATGAGTGGTATATTTGATGAGAAGTTTTCATGACTGCCGACATGATCATGAATGAGTGGTTTATTGCTAGAGGTGGCGTCAGAGGGGAAGCTTTTGTCAGAGGCCATACTTTGTTTAATCATAGGTTAGATTAAGAGAGAAGTTTAAAAAGTCATTTGAGGCGTGGACCTTAAGGCACGCCTTAAGGCTTACGCCTCATTAGTTCTTGTGAGGCTTATGCCTTTTTCGTATGAGACGTACACCTCGAGACATTTTAAGGCACTGGTTACCCCACATGCATGTGATGAGGAGGTTTTTTATGTCTAAGTTCTTATTTAAGCCTATCTCACGCAATCTCCAGCATGCAAGGCGAGCCCATCTCTAGTTCTTGCTGCTCTAGCATGCGAGGTCAGCTCGTCTCTAGGCTGTAGCACGCTGCTTCAGATTCGCATGCTTTGCTTGCTTCGCGTGAAGTAGAGTTATGAAAAAATCATCCAAAGAAGCTTCTTCAATTCCTTCGACATCAATCGAGAGTCACGATGTAAGCTCACAGTGAATGTAATGATCTTTCTTCCCTTTTGAGTGCCTGTTTGGCTAAATTAAGTTTCAAAATGAAGAAAAAATGAGATTTAAGTTTATTTAGGATTTAAAATTGTCATTTTTGATCTTTGGAAGGATTTATGCTAAATCATCCTTAAATCCTACTCAAATCATCCTACTCAAATCCTGTGAAGAAGGAATGAGATTTAAGTTTCTATAAGATTTAAAATTATTATTTTTGTTGTGGCAAAATTTTGGCTAAATCGTGCATAAATCTTGCTCAAATACCATGAAAAAGGAAGGAGGATTTATGTTTCTGTAAAGTTATGATTTTTGCTATTTGTCAGGATGTAGGCAAAAGCTAAATCATGCTTAAATTTTGCTCATTTGATAAGAAAGTTGTGATTTAATAATTAAATAATTAAAATCTAATTTGTATTGAATCTACTATCTTGTGATGTGATGATAAAATTGAAGATCTGAGCAAATCTCCTTTTTAATATGGAGATTTCATTTGCATTTATTATGCAATGTAACCTTATTGTTTTCTGAAATTTGTACTATTCGGTACTCTTCACTTTAGATGTGCTTGGATTATCTTTTAGAAATTTATTTGCTTTCTTGCCTTGTTTCATCTTATTTGGATTATCTTATCAAAAGTGATTGTAAATATGCTTAATGAAGATCATTGTTTATTTGATGGTGTTATTGTTGATTGTTTTTATTTATTAGAATGGTTGGTGGCGCAATAAGAAAAAATCCGGCTTGGAAATATAACACTCAATTTGAAATGCGAGATGAAGGTGTCAAGAAGGGGTATTTTTACATGAAATACAAATTTTGCGAGAAACAAATTATTGGAGATGTTAAGAGGCTTAATGATCACTTGGCTTATACAAATGTCAACAGTGGACCATATGTGCGAATATGCCTGATGAAGTGAATTTTTTTTTTAAATTATTTGAAGAAGTTTGTCATCGCCAAAGAATTGTCTCAAAGAAATAGGAGGAGATGATTGTGAATAACTCGTCTTTCAATTCCCAACATGATGGATCAAGCAGTTGAAGCCATTTAATATCTTTTAATAAATGCACTAGGGGACTAATGGTTTGTGTTGATCCTTAATGAAAAGGAGAATATCAACTCTCAAATATTTTTCCTCGAACTGTTATGAATACTTAGGATAGATGTTGTTTAGACATTTTTATGTGTTTTTATGAAAATGACATTTAATTTAATGTTGCCATGAGACCTGTGAAAACCCGAAAAATGCCGTTTTAGACCTCGCATGCTTTTCAAAGCGCCGCGACGAGTTTTAAGTGAAAAATTCAATGTTGTCGGATTTCGACGGGAATAATTTTATAAAATTCTACGCAAAATTCTAAGAAATTTGATGTATAAAACTTATTTTTAATTTTGCTTAATTTAGGAATTAAAAATTAGAGAAGTCTCATTATACCAATAATGCCCTTAGAGGTTATTAAGGCTAAGAGAGTTTAAGTGAGGGAAAATAGGTCATTTAGGCTTCTCTTTTTCCTTATGAGAACCGAACCCTCCCCTCCTCATTCATTCGCTCGACATTCTTCCGCCCGAACGCAAGAAGAGGCGGAGAGGAGGCGTCGGGCAAGGGACAAACGACGGCTCCGGCGGCGGTTTCCGGTGGCCGAACTTGGGGGAAATCGAAGAGGGAGATTCAAGGAGCAAGAAGGTATGTTTCTAAACCTAGAAATCTTTGTGTTTGCTATAGATTTTTGAGATGAAGAATTTAGGGTTTTATGGAATAATAAAAATTTCTTTAAGAAATTTAGAGGGAAGATTTAAAAAACGATTTTATACATTAGAATGTGTTTTTCTTCAAAGATTTTTAGGGTTTCTAAAATTAGGGTTTTCTCTAAAATTGGAGTTTTTGGAAGTACCTTTGCAAATGTTATTCCTAAGGGTCCTAAGAGAGTTTTTAAGAGAAGAAATTGAGTTTTCCTTATAAAATCTTATTTTCCTAATTTTTAATTAGTTTAAATCCGAAAATGGAAAATATTTAATTATGATTTAGGTGTAGGGGAGAGTTTGACATGTTTATTTGAGGGAAATAATGAAAATAGGTTTTCTAAAATTAAGATTTTAGGTTAAATCCGAAAATACAACTTATTTTAAATTAATTTAGGTTTTGGGTAAAGTGTTATTTTCATTAATATATATAATTATGCAAACTATTGAATTTTTAGAATATATGTATGTGTTGAGCTTTAATTGGGAGAGAGAGAGAGTGAGGGAAAGAGAGAGAATCTAGAATAATTTAGAAAGAAAGATTTTGTTTTAAATTATTTTGTAGATTTTAAAATGAGAAATTGATACTTATAGGTGATTAATCGTGGTGGCATCGAATGAAGGACTAGCAAGAGAAATCAGATTCCAAACTTCTGTAAGTATGCACGGTTCTTTATTTCAGTAATACTTTTGTTACCCTCAAGTTATATGCAATCATTATTCTTTACTGTTGTCAAATTCTTTATTGTTGTCAAGTGAATGATCATACAAATTACATGTACATTTTATGGTCTTATATGATAAAATTTATGTTATATGGAATGAGATGATATGAATGCTATTTGAATGCTTGTATGTGCATGTTGTAAGGATGGAGTTCACCCCCTTATGGTACTAGCTGGGGACGCTGTACTCGTGCACGATAAAATGGTAAAGTATATGGAAAAGAAAAATGGTAAAGGAGTACCTTTATGGTATAGACGGTGACTCCTATGACGGTTGTATTATATACAAAAAGTGAAAGTTAAATATATTAATATGAATATGGAAAGGAAAATGAAAGATATGGTTTATGATATGATATGTTTAATGCAATGTTAGTATGAAATCATTTTATGTTATGTTCATATGAAATTGACATCCAGCATATTATACAGTTGCCTTGTTTACTGTAGTTTAGAATTTGTGTATTACTTACTGAGCTTTAGCTTAATGTTAGTTGTTAACATTTTCGGGTAAGCTTAAATTAATCAAATGAGTAGAAGGGGCGGCAATGTTTATCGTAGGGGAGGAGCTCCAGAAGAAAGGTAATTATGAATTTATTGAGGTTTATGTTTATGTGTTTTCAATTTGATGTTTTAGAGGCTCTTTCAAATTATTATGGAAATAGATTTAGAGATTAGATAATTTAACCTACCGTCCGACTTTTGTTCCCGCCTCGCCTGCGCGAGCTCATTGGGCCGGGTCGTGACAAGACCTTTATAGATTAACATGCTTCGAGTTGAGCTCAACAACCGAGTCGAGCTCAAGCCTATGAATTTTTTAACGAGTCGAGCTCGAGCTTAGTAAACGAGCTCGAGTTCAATAACAGCTAACAAGCTTAGCTCGATTAGGTAGATATTCGACTCGATTCATTTACACCCCTGGGAGTGTGCATAATATCAGATGATTGGTTAGCTATTCGACAAAGGAGCATAATCAGCTTTTTTGTGAATAATTCCTATGGTTTTGAAATTTGTATATGCTTCAACTTTTGTGAAGCATGTATAACTGCTATTTCAAATGCTAGATGAGGTTGTTGAGGAAGTATGAGAGACTGATTGTTTAAGTTACATATAATGCAAGTGCCTAAAAAATTGTATGGAAATTATTAATGGAGAAGCGGAAGCACTTCTACTGGACTTCATGTGCTGTTCATTATATTGATTTAGTATTTGAGAGGTTGAGATAGTTGTCACAATACAAATCTTTTTTGTTAAAGGTAAAAAAATATTAGTAAGTTATTTACAATCACTTTTAGGTGGTCAGTTTAATGAGAAACTTCACTGATAAAAAAATTATTTGGCCTATCGTCACTAATTTTCAATTGCATTTTTGACTTTGCAAAGAGTTAAGTAGTTACCCGTTACAGCTATGTTTATTTCTGAAAAATGGGATAAAAGTCCTTGACCAAAAATAAAAAGGAAAACAAGTGAAGAAGATTGTTATGATATATGATTCTTTTTGGCATAGTGTAAATTATACTTTGAAGATTATAAGATTATTAGTTAAGGTAATAAAAATAGTTAAGGGTGGGAAGACCCGAGTAATGAGACTTATCTATGAAGCTATGAATAAGCTTAAAGAGGATATAACAAGAGATTTGGGAGGTTAAGAAGGTGCTACTAAGAAATTTGAGAAATTATAGTTGAAAAGTGGTATTGCTAGTTACACCAACACCTATACATTGCTTCATATTAATTGAACCCTCATTTTTATTATGATAAGGATTTTGGTGTAGATAAAGAAGTAAAATTTAGTTTATGTGCATGTATGGATGGGCTTGTTCATGAAAGCAATTACATTAAGGAAAATGATCAACTTGATGATTTTTATTTTAAAAAATTGAATGTTTGGATTTGAAGCAGCTCAAATATGTTACAAAATACGCTTTCTTGATACTTTTGCATTCTTTTATAATTTTAAATTTGAATATTTATGTTTAATCTTTCTATTTGAATTTTTATTAATACTTTACTTTTTTTATTCAATATAGAACATTGGTGGGCTCAATTTAGAGATTATGTTCTTGAATTTAGAGCATTTGCAGTTAAAGTTCTTAATCTAATATATTCTGCTTCTGCATGTGAATGTAATTAGAACACCTTCAACCAAGTTCATACAAAGAGAAGAAATTGATTAGTTGCATCACATATGAACAAGCTTGTTTATATTATGTGTAATAAAAAATTGAAGGATAGACACATCAAATTATAGAAGCAAAGAACTAGTAACGATGAATTGATTCATTTAATTGTTGATGACTTACAATCTAATAATGAATGGGTAAAACTCAGAAGTGCTGGCGTTCTTGAAGTTGAAGTTGAAGGGTAGACTTATAATAATGAGGAGAATGAAGAAATGAATGTTGACAATGAAAGGTCTATTGAATTGGGAGCAGTTTCTACTTCAAAAGTACATATAAGGGTTAGAGCTTCAAAAAAATCTAAGTTAATCTTAAAGATAATGGATTATTTTTTATGTTATTAATTGTTTTATTTTATATTAGATTTATTGCAATATTAACTCATATAGGAGATAAGGAAAAAAAATATTATAAGCAAATTTTGAAAATGACTTTGGCATTGACTATTAAGATTCTTTTGAAGATTGTCAAAGTGAGGATGAGGTTGCCTTGGTCTTCATACTCAGGGAATATGTAAGTTTTAAACGAGTGTTTATATTGAATCTAGTTTCAAATTTTTGTATTCTAATAACATTTACTTTCAAACAAGTTATTATGTTGATGATTTATTTTATTTTTGTCATTTTCATAAGTTATTTATAATTTTTTAGTATTTTATTTTTTTCGTTTCGAGGCTTATGTCTCTTGCTAAGGAAAAAAATGCATTGATTCCCGGTTTCACCTTTTTAAACCTTGGATTGAAGGCAATGGGTGAAGTTGACCCTAGGCGAGTTTGGCGAGGTGAACTCTCTGTGAGCTCTAGAAATGTACGTGATCTAGGTCCAAGATGAATTTGACAGAGTGAAAGTTAGTTTGTTGAGTAGCTCTTGTTGGTGTGATTTTGACAAGCTGAGACAAGTTTAACGAGAAGAGCACATGATAAAATGGGAAGTAGACGGACTCTTGTAGAATCAGGGTGAGCTTGGAGAGATTCAAGTGAACCCTTATGATGAGCGAGTGTGGGATTATGAATCACTTCGAATCTCATGTGAAAATTAGAGGCAAGAAATATTAAAAAAGAATTTATTCATTTTATTCAAATTATAGAAGAGGTACATATTTATAAGTGTTAAACAATACTAATTTCTAGTCCTAAAATTAAGGAATAATTAATATAGAATTAATGAGAGACAAATAGGAAAGACGAGATGTGGGTTCCGAAAATTCACGTCGCGGACTCCCCTGCTTTCAAGAGAGTTTTAATGAATTAATTTCCAAGATAAATTTTCAGAAATTGTGAATAAAATACTACCAAGAGATTTCACCATCGCTTTGTGAGGACTTTATGATATGAGTTCAGGTTTCCTTTAGACACAAGCCCCTATAGTTAATTACCCCTTCCGATAATGAGAGAGAACTTTCGATTAAGGCTAGTCGTCAACCAGATACGTAGAGATATGTAGTATATGGTGTATAGTAGCAGCATGTTTGGATGTTTGAAATTTTAATATTTAAAATTAGAATGCACCATCTTGCACTTAAAGTAGATGGTCAGGGGAACGATGATGAATCCGATAAAGATCTCATGTTCTATCGTCCCAGATCATCATGACCCCTGATCTACTTAGAGGAGGTAGTCGACCCAACCTGACAGAAGGATCATTGTTTGCAGCCATGGGTTGCTTCGTCCAAAGTTACCTTGTATACTTGGAACGAGTATTTATTTAAAGGGATCAATTCGAATGTACCTTAGCTAACAGTGAGCTTTATGCCCTATTGATTATATCATATTGATTCATATATTAAGGATTTGGAGCCATTTGAGAACATACGGGCTATGACCGTAACCGTAATACAGTGGAGTCGTTTGACCAAGCAACTAGGTTTGGGGGTCGTGGTCATAATCTTTGACCACATGGAGTTATTTGGCAAAACCACAGGTTCTTTGTGGAGCCATCCGACCAAGCCGTCGATTAGAGGACCAATGTCACGTTCGTACTGGCATGGGACATATTGATAATGAATCATAGTGATATTCTTGACCAGACATAAGCTCTTTGTGAGCTAGAGTGATTTTCAGATTTGTCCATATCAGCAAACTGTTGCAGATGATGGATTGTTTTGCTTTGAGCATTTTGATGGTTAATTTCAATTTCAATTTTTTTTTAGGTTTTGATATTTTTTTTAGAGTTTTGAATTTTATGGGCATTTGGGTGGCATTTTTAAGTGCTTGTGAACCTCTCTGGTTGAGATTTACATTCAACACGGCCATCATTAGGGTAACTTTGAGGTCATTTGAAAATACTTGTATTTTGTGGATATTTGAGGGCATTTGCAAATATATAATCTCCTCCGGTTGAGATGAACTTTTAATACGATCATCATCGGAGTATTTATGGACAATAAAATTTTATTAATTGAACTCTGTTGACTTTGTTTGCTTGCTGACAGACGATTAGGTTCATCGTAGGCATTACGCCTTTATTTAATCAATTTTTCTGGTTATCGGACTTGAATGCCTAATATGAAGGTATTAAAATACGTATATCTGTTGATGCCGTGATCATATATTTATTTTTTAGTTTAAGCCATGTCGACTACTATTTACTCACATAGAAAGATCAGGCCTGAACTTAAATTTATCGTTTGACCCGCACAACATCCTCAGATGTTACGCGTGCACCCATAACACACTCGTCGGGGTCCATGCGGGTGTTTGTGTGGCAATTTTATAATTATCTGTTGAATCTTGTTAACTTTGTCTAATTGCTGACATATAATCATTTTCGTAGTAGGCTTTATGTGTTTGTCAATGAATTTGTTTTGTAATAGGCTTTGAAGGCTTATATGAATGTATAAAACAAATATCTCGGTCGATGTCGTGACTGCATATATGTTTGATAGTTCGAGTTGTATCTACTTTTATCTACTCGCATAGGAGGATGGGTCTCGAACTTAAATTTATCATTTGATGTCCGAAACATCCTCAGATGTCACATGTGTATTTATAAAGCACTCGCTAGGGCCCATGCTGGTATATAATTTTGCATGCAATTTGTATGATGCAGTTATATGATTGTCATACATATGCAGCAGATAAGTATGTCATATATGCAATATGTGTATGTTGCAATGCATGTGGGAGGACATTTTAAATTATTTGGTGTTGATCAGTTGTGCAAATAATCAGCATTTGGGTGTGCACAACTTTCTATGTTGAAGCCTGTAAACACCTTCCGTATGCTTGTATGAATGTTACATATTTGGTGGTGGGGCACTATATCATAAGTTGTTTACATCCACATTTTTGGTGGTGGGGCACTATATCAAACTTATATCTACATATATATCCACATGCTTGTAGTCACTTGTTTGCAAGTCAATGTGCTCATTTATGATTTGTCATTGACTACTGGTTGAGCTACATTCATCGTCATCACCTTCATGCATATCAGCTAACAAATCATCACATTCATCGTATGTCAACTACCACAGTTCGCAAGTGCTGATATTTGCTGCTATTATTTCGCATTTACTAGCAGATGATGCATCATATGTGCACCTGTTTTCATGGGGGTCTACTATACTTACAACGCTCTATCATTACTACTTATATAGCTTGCATCAGCCGTCATTATTTGTAAGTGTTAAATCCCAGCCTCCAGTTTCGAAATTAATCCCACGACTATGAATAGTAATCCATGAGAAGTCCACCTGGATCACATTGAATACCTTCCATAACTAGGCAGCTAATTTAGGAAGGATTGTATTACTCATTATCATGTAATGATTTGAAGTTATTTGTTTCTTTATTAAGGTATTTTGTATAGATCTATAAATAGGGAGTATATTGTATAATAAAATTCAAACTTTTCCTCTCCAATTCTCTGAATTCGACATGGTATTAGAGAAACAAAGGAAGTAAAGAGGAAACCATCGGAAGTCGAGCGAGAAGGACGAAGCCAGAGCCTAGCGGGATGAAGCCTTACCAGACAGAGCCTGAAGCGGAGTCATCGAAACTAGCGGCGCCCTTGCTTGTGGAAGCCTCACGTACGGGACAAAGCCAAAGGAAGCATATGTAAAGACGAAGCCCTGTCCCGGACGAAGCTCGTCCCAGACCAAGCTAGGCGAGCCCCTTACGTGCGGAAGCCTCTAACAAAGCCCGTTCCGAGCAAGTCTCTTTCTTGCGGAAGCCTTCGCTTACGGGACGAAGCCCGTTCTGAGAGAACCTCCGTAGGACGAAGCCTTTGCTTGCAGATGAAGAAGGGCCGAAGCCCCTTCTTATTTGTGCAAGACATAGGCTCAAGGCTTGAGACTGAGCCAACCCGATCTATTACATTTTTCCCTTCTTATTTAAAGTTTTAATAAAATCGGCCTTTATTGTTGTAACTGGAGATCAGAGGAATTTTTTTCGAGATGCCTTTATTGCTACCCAGGATTGTACAAATAGTCTTCATTACTATCATTTGACACTGTAATGTTAGAAATTAATTCTTCCCAGAGCTTCTTTTTTATTCTTCCAAGAGTATTGACCAATCTGAGGATTATATGGTGCACCGAGGACGATGTGACCTCCAAAGCATGCCACCTTCCTATTGCCTAAATAGGAAGAACTATCTAAAGTGGTCTCAATTTGTGAAGACCTACTTAAAAGAGAAAATGAAATTAAATCACCTCCTCGGAGAAAGACTAAAAGGAGATCCTAATATCTAGATATGGGATGAAGCAGACTCTATGATTATGCATAGTTGTGGAATTTCATGACTCCAGAAATCAACAACACATTTATATTTATTTCCACTACAAAGGATATATGGGATGCTGCCAGACAAACTTTTTCAAAAGCTCGATATGCTGCTCAAATCTTTGAAATCAAAATCAAAGTAGGCAGCATAGAACAAAAAACAAAACCGTGAAAGAGTATGTCACTCTCCTATAAAATTTATGGCAAGAACTTGATCACTACATATGCATAGAGTCCAAATGTTCAGAATATGATGCTATCCTAAAGAACTTTATTAAAAAAGATAGAGTTTATGATTTTCTTGCGGGACTAAATGCAGAATTTGATCAAGGGTTCAGATCCTTGGCAAAGAGGAGACACTGTCATTAAATGAAATAATTGCTCTCATCCGTGCTGAAGAAAGCCAACGAGGAGTGTTGGAACCTATTTTGCACCGATACACCTATTTATGAAGGCGTGCTGTATCCGATACACCGATACACGGATACGCCTCCGATACTCTACCGATACGTGTCAGATACGCCAAGCTGTATCCAATTAAAATACTATTTAATTTCAAAAGGACACGCGTATCCGATACGCGTGTCCGTTGAAAAACAAAAAGAAATCGGAAAAAAAAGACGTGTCGTATTTACTTCCGCGGTTGCGATTATGATTCTCTCATTTCCGAGATGGATTTGAGTCTCTTGATGATATGAAAATATTAAAAATTATTAATCTTTCACTTGATGAGCCTGAATTAGAAGCTATGATATTTATTGAAGATGATCTGGAAGTTCAAAGACAAGCCAATGAAGAAGATAATTATATCATTCCTTCTATTGAATAGTTGAAACTTCATGTGCTAGATAATTTATGTTTATGCTTTTGTTGTTGTACTAGACATTAATACTTATATTTTGATATTATAAGCTACAATGCTACAAATGATGTTGTTGTCATTTTTTTGTAATTTCAAATATAATGTTTTGATTGCTTTCTTAATATTTATGTATGGTTTATAAATTATAATGGCGTGTCCGTGCCGTACCCGTATCCTGTATTTTTAAGAATTGACGTGTCTCGTATCCGTATCGTATCGTATCGTATCCGTGTCGCCGTATCCGTATCGGTGCAACATAGGTTGGAACCAAAGATTATTGAATGTTCAATAATGGTGATGAACAAAGAAGTACCATGGAAGGAAAAAAATAAATACTCAAAATTTAAATACAGACTCACTTTGGTGCAGTTATTGCAAGAAGTCAAGACATACAAAGGAGATGTGTTGGAAAATACATGGAAAGCCCCTAGTAAGGAATGGAATCAATAAAGTGAAAAAGGAAGCACATTACATGCCAACAATACAACGAGTCATCCTAACCTAGAAACACAGTCCAACTTTAATAAAGAAAATACTGAAAAACTAAAATCACTCCTAATATCCCTTAAAAAATCAAATGCATCTTCCTCTCTTGCACTTTCAGGTAAGTTTCCTATTTGCATTGTTTTAAGTGCCCCTAGAAATCATTTAAAAGGATTATGGATCATTGACTCATGAACCACATATCACATGACACATTCCCCTACCCACTTCATCAAGTATACTCCTTGCCTAAGTAATAAGAAAGTCAGCACTGCTGATGGTTCTCTTGTCACAGTAGAAGGTCAAGGAGTTATACCCTTATCTCCTTCCCTTACTTAAAAAATATGCTCAATGTACCTTAATTATCCACAAACCTCATATCTATACAAAAATTTGGCAGTGACCATAATTGTCAAGCAGTTTTTAACCCTACCTATTGCTTATTTCAGGACCAGGGATCGGGGAAGAAGATTGGACTTGCTAAGAAGAGAGATGGACTATAATAACTAGTAGAGATGAACAAATCTAAGAATCGCTACTCTATGTTATCCCTAGTTGACAAGAAATCTAATATATTACTTCATCATTATAGATTAGGACATCTATCTTTTGATATCCTAAAACATGTTATCCAAATATTTTTCAGAAATTAGAAAATGAACATTTTCATTGTGAAACTTGTGAGTTAGCCAAACATAAGAGAGCTTTTTTTCCAAATAAAAATAAGAGATGTGATACTCCTTTCTATCTTATCCATAATGATATATAGGGACCCTAAAAAATCCCAACATCTCTGGGGCTCGTTGGTTTGTATCGCTCATTGATGAATGCACTTGAGTCTCTTGGATCTATCTCCATAAAAATAAATCTGACGTTAGCACCATTCTTTCAATTTTTCACACCATGACCCAGATTCAATTTGGGGTAAAAATAAGCTAGTTTTGCTCCGACAATGCTAAAGACTATTTCAACCAAACCTTATCCTGCAACCTCCAAAGTCAAGGTATCATCCATGAGTCCTCTTGCGTTCACACCCCACAACAAAATGGGGTTGTGGAAAGGAAGAAATGGTCACCTTCTAGCTTCCATGTGTGCTTTCTTATTCCACCACAATAAACCCAAATCCTATTGGGGGGAAGCTGATGTAGAACGAAAGGGGGGGGGGGGGGGGGGTTGGTTAATTAATTCTCTAAGTGGATG
Source organism: Dendrobium huoshanense (assembly GCA_016618105.1). Lineage (NCBI taxonomy): Eukaryota > Viridiplantae > Streptophyta > Magnoliopsida > Asparagales > Orchidaceae > Dendrobium > Dendrobium huoshanense. The sequence continues at coordinate 64,483,960 of CM028344.1, forward strand.
TCCAATTGGAAAATTAATTAATTTATGAGGGAGAGAAAGAGATGGGGGCTGATCAAAGGAGGGGAGAGAAGTGTCTAGGTTCAATGAATGTAGGAAGAGGTGTCTAGGTTTGATGAATGTAGGAAGATGTGTCTAGGTTCGATGAATGTAGGAATTTTGAATTGATTCTGATGAGGGCATCAGATTCCGACATGTGTACCATCGCCGGAGACGTCGATCGACGGCCTTGATTCAGAGTCTTTATTTTTGATGTCTTATTGTATTCATGTCATTTATATTTTGTCTTTTCCGTTTGTACCCCTATGAGGGAAGTAGTGTTTGTTTTTGCCTAAGGGCATTGTAGTCTTTTATTTTCCGTATGTTGTGGAGCCTATATAAAGGCTAGATTTTGTATTTTGGATTATTATTGGATGAATGAAATTTCTATGTTCTCTTTGTGAGTGCAAATGAGGATCTCTTGGTGAGTTCTTCTTCGAGATCTCTTAGTGAGTTCTCTAGGTAATTGTAATCCTAACAATTTCCCTCTTCAATTTTCCCTTCCTTTCTCCCCCTCAAGAAATTCTACACAAGCTGCCCCTAGCTCTTGCCGCCGGCCTCCCCCAAGGTTTCCCCACCACCGGCCAAACCCACCACCACCGGCCGCCCCTCGCCGAGGGCTATTCTTCACCGGCCGAACCCCTTCCCCCCTTCACCGAATTCCCATGCAAAAATCTGAGATTCAATTTTGAGTTGTTTCCTAATTGGGAATTCCAAATTAGGAAATTATTCATCATTACCCAATTTCAAATTAATTAAATTTGGAATTTCAAATATCTCGCCACGTCATCAAAACCATTTTGGAAACTTATTTCCTCCCCCCTCAATCCTCCCTCTCCCTCCCAGCTATCCCGCCGGCCTCCCCTGTTAATTGCCATTAAGGAGTTAATTACTCCTCTTCCTCCCAATTTGAATTTTGAAGGAAATTTGAATCCCCAAATCCTCTCCCCACTAATGAATAAACTGAAATTAACTTCAGTTTTTTATCTCTCTCACCCACCTCCACACCTCACCCGCCGGCCTCATTGGATCCCATTAAGGGAGCATTAATTCTCCCCCTTTTAATTTGGGATTTCAAATTAAATTCCAAATAAACTTCCCTCCCAATTTCTAAAAACTGAAATCAATTTCAGTTTTGGTTTTCAACTCCTCTCTCCCTCCTCCTTTACTCCACCGCCGGCATCCCCTTACTCCTCTACATCCCGCCGGTTCAACTCTTCCCTCCCTTGGAGAGTTGTGACGTCAACCACTCGATCTCCTCTCAAACAATGCATGGAGGTTCCCGAATGGAATTTCGGATTTGAATACGACGACCACGGCCGAGTGGACATTCTCCGGTCTCCTTTCTTTGACGTGGGATTCGACTTCGACGATACCGTCGAGTATTTGGCCCGGATCGTACCCACTCTCATAGAGACCGTCGACGATCATTTTTCAGTTTATACTTGGATTGTTGAAGGACGTCGCGTTGCAACACCTCCACGACCCGCGCCAACCTCTTTCTCCCTACGGATCTACGGCACCTTCGCCCTAGGAGTGATCGCGTCTATCGTGTGGTTCTTCTTCTCCCAACAAGCTTAGGAGTAGGTAAATGAGAGTGGCCTCAAGGTGAGACAATCACTTTGTTAACCTTGGGATTCTAGTTGATTTAATCATTTGCATTGCTATATTGGAGTCGTTATTTTATTGAGTTTGCAACTTTGCTGAATTTTCTTGCCTAAAGCGTGGTTAACTTCTAAGATTTTCATTGAATCGTCAATTTAGTAAAGCTAGAGGATGTATGATCTTTACTTTATAGAACTTCTATTAATTTCATAAGATTCGATTCCTGGATTCACATCATATTTGGTATCAGAGCATGGCTAGCATGCTTAGCTCATGTTAGATGCATCATAGGAAGTCCCCACTAGCTTGTCATTTAGCATTTACATGCATAACATTGTTTAAAACGTTTTATTCACTGCTTTTAATTGCTGTCCAGTAATTTCCAGCAACATATTTTCATTACTAACATGCATGCTTAAGTTACCCAAGTGTTAAATCAGTCACTTACTACCCACCGAGTCACTTAGCGCACTAGCTACACTTCAACTTCTTGCTGTCCTGAGTTTTTCCTGCACTGTTTAGTGGCTGTTAAGTGCCCAAAGCCTTTGTCTAGTGGCTGTCCACACACCACAACCCACCCTAGTCACTTAACCCACTTTCCCCACTGCGTTAGGTTGCTGTCCCCGACTTTCCAGCGGCTGTTTGGTGGCTGTTAGAGCTGTTTCCAGCAGCAATATATTGCTGTCCCCCATCCCAAACCTACCCTTTTCAACCCTCAGCTAATCTCATGGATCAGCAGCACCTCCAAGCCACCCTAGACCTCATCTTGGGCCAATTAGGGACCGTTACTCAACAAAATTCGCAACACCCAAACCGATCTAGCTGACTTCAGGCGCCACACGAGTGACCGACTAGATAACATCGAGCGTAACGGGAATCCTGCAATTTATACGCCATCACGACCTCACTCACCGTATGGTGAAGACAACCGACCCGATCACGAACCCCATCGAGATCCCGGACGTTTTCCCGACCATTACCAACGCAACCCTAGGCCACCTCAAGAGCCCATAAGGGAAGACAACACTTGGCGAGACAACGACACCCAATTACTGAAGAACATTAGGATCGACGCTCCGACCTATGACGGAACCCTTGACCCTCAAGTTTTCCTCGATTGACTGAAATCGATGGATAGTTATTTCAAGTGGTACAACATCTCTGAGGCTAGGAAAGTTAGGTTCGCAGAAATGAAGTTCATTGGTCGAGCCAACTTGTATTGGACCAATTTAGAGAATATGCGCGAGGCTCGAGGCGAACACCCGATCACGGACTGGAGGACGATGAAACAGGAACTTAAGAGAAAATATCTTCCCCCTTCGTACTACCCGAAGCTCCTTGATAAATGGAATAGATTAACCCAGGGGAGCAAACCCGTTAAAGACTACATCTCGGCCTTTGACGACTTCCTGATCCGTTGCAATGGCGAAGAGTCCGCCACCCCTACTCAAATCCTTTCTATGTTTAGAGCTAGCCTTAGGGAAGACCTGCGTACGGAACTCTTTGCTCGAGGTGTAGATTCTTTAGAGGCAGCCTGTAGCCTAGTTCTCGACCTCGAAGATTCTAGGACCCACTCCTAGACTAGGCACTTTGACTCCCGCTCGAACTCATATCGAACCTCGTCTGGACAATCTCAAACCCGACCCTCGGGATCGACTGCAAATCGAACCCCTGCTGGTTCGGCCCCTCCTCGTACGGACCTCAAAGGTAAAGCTCCCGAGCGAGACGCTCCCAAACCCAATTCTGGAACCAAGTGCTATAGGTGTCAAGGGTATGGACACATTGCTTCGCAATGTTCTAGCCCTTACAAAGTCACCATAATTGAAGAGGCGGACGAAGAGGAAGGAAAACCTGAGACTGATTTGGTTCACCAAGTGGATGAGGAAGAAGACTCTTTTACTGAAGAAGAACCCGTTACCTTGCAAGTTGTTAGGTGTGCTTTGGCCCAACCTAAGCTGAGTGATGATTGGCGTAGAACCTCAATTTTTCATACCTTCATTAAGATCGGAGAAAAGAGCTGCAAGGTTATCATAGATAGTGGAAGTTGTATCAACGCAGTCTCGTCAGCCATGGTCTCCAAGCTCAATCTTAAGGTGACCCCGCACCCAAATCCGTATAAGGTTTCTTGGATCAATTCGACTACCATAGAAATTAAGGATCGAAGCCTTATTCCGATAGAATTTGTGGGATATCAAGACAAGATTTGGTGCGATGTTCTGACCATGGATGTAGGTCAAATTATCCTTGGTCGTCCTTGGTTATTTGACAACGATGTCCATATTTATGGGAGGACGAACACCTGCGTGTTCGAACATAATGGAAAGAAGATCAAGTTAATGCCCTCTCAACCTAAACCTCCCAAAACTGAAGCTAAGCCTGTCTCAGCCAAGCAAAGTAAAGGCCTCCACTTACTGACTGCGAAGGAGGTGGAAACTGAGATTACCCAAGGAGCACCCATGTACGCCCTAGTGGCTAGAGAAGTAGATGAAGACCAGAAAGAACCTATCCCCGATGCCGTTAAACCACTTATTGAAAACTTTGCGGATGTTTTCCCAGAAGATTTGCCTAACCAACTACCACCCCTGCGGGACATACAGCACGCGATAGACTTGGTGCCAGGAGCATCCCTACCCAACCTTCCTCACTACCGTATGAACCCGACTGAACACTCTGAGCTTAAGAAACAAGTCGATGAACTCCTACAACGAGGATTCATTAAGGAGAGCCTTAGTCCTTGCGCTGTTCCTGCTCTTTTAACTCCAAAAAAGGACGGCTCGTGGCGAATGTGTGTTGATAGCCGCGCTATCAACAAGATTACTGTCAAGTATAGATTTCCCATTCCTCGGCTAGATGACATGCTGGACATGATGACTGGAGCCACTCTCTTTTCTAAGATAGATCTTAAGAGTGGGTATCATCAAATTAGGATCCGTCCCGGGGATGAATGGAAGACGACATTCAAAACTAAAGATGGACTTTATGAATGGACTGTACGCCCTTAGTACCTTTATGAGAGTTATGACTCAAGTTCTTAGACCTTTCTTAGGAAAGTTCGTAGTGGTTTACTTTGATGACATATTAATTTACAGCACTTCGGTGGATCAACACCTCAATCATATAACTCAAGTCTGTGAAGTTTTGAGGAAAGAACAACTATTCGCCAACCCTGCTAAGTGTAAATTCCTCACTGACAGTGTAACCTTTCTTGGATTTATTATTTCAACTCAAGGGATATCTGCAGATCCCGAGAAGGTGCGAGCTATAAATGAGTGGCCAGAACCTAAGAACATCCGGGATGTTAGAAGTTTTCATGGATTGGCTACTTTCTATCGGAGGTTTATTCGAAATTTCAGCACCATTGTAGCCCCCATAACTGATTGTCTTAAGAAAGGGGAATTTCATTGGACAACTGCCGCAACCAGAGCATTTGAGGATATTAAGAAAAGAATGGTAGAAGCCCCTGTTATGCGTCTCCCAGATTTTTCTAAAGTATTTGAAGTAACCTGTGACGCATCAGGGATCAGAATAGGAGGAGTCTTGTCACAGGAAGGACATCCGGTAGCGTACTTCAGCGAGAAACTCAATGACATACGACAAAGGTACTCTACCTACGATAAGGAATTTTATGCGATCATTCAGTCCCTTAGGTATTGGAGGCACTACCTGCTGCCCCAGGAGTTTGTAATCTTTTCAGATCATGAGGCTTTGAGATACATCAACTCCCAAAAGAAGTTAAATGCCCGTCATGGTCATTGGGTTGAGTTCTTACAGGAATATTCGTATACTATCAGACATAAAGCCGGAACTGAGAATAAGGCGGCCGATGCTTTAAGCCGTAGAATAATGGTCACAAGAGAAATGAGAACCGAAGTTGTTGGATTCGAACGCATCAAGGACGACTATCAGGAGTGTACTGACTTTAAAGATATATACGCGTTACTTGTGGCAGGGGATAAGCCATCCGTAGATGATTTCTTGCTAGAGGGTGGTTACTTATTCAAGTCTCAGAAGTTGTGTATCCCCAACACCTCTCTCCGTGAATTTCTTGTATGGGAGCTACACGCAGGAGGCTTAGCCGGACATTTTGGACAAGCCAAGACTATCGCAGCCGTCGAGTGTAGGTTCTTTTGGCCCAGCCTTAAGCGCGATGTCACTAGGTTAATCAAACGTTGCCATACCTGCCAATTAGCTAAACAGAGAAAACAAAACACAGGCCTCTACATGCCACTCCCTGTCCCCAACTGCCCTTGGCAAGACGTTAGTATGGATTTTGTCCTAGGTCTACCCAAAACCTTTAAGAAGCACGATTCCATCTGTGTCGTAGTTGATCGTTTCTCTAAAATGGCCCACTTCCTCCCTTGCGCCAAAACTTTTGACGCCTCTAGGATTGCCAAACTATACTTTGATGAGATTGTCCGACTCCATGGACTCCCTAAGACAATTGTGTCGGATCGAGATGTAAAATTTACAAGCTATTTCTGGAAGACTCTTTGGATTAAAATGGGGACCAAGCTAAAATTCTCCACCGCCTTTCACCCCCAAACGGACGGCCAAACAGAAGTTGTTAATAGGAGCCTCGGGAACCTTTTAAGAACTTTAGTTGGAGACAACCTTAGGGATTGGGATTCCAAGCTACCCATTGCCGAATTTGCCTACAACAATTCCGTCAATTGAACCACCGGTATGAGCCCCGCTGAGATTGTTTATGGGTACCAACCTAGGCAGCCAATAGATTTACTCCCCATGAGTCCTAGGCTTAGAGTGTCAGAGTCTGCATCTGCATTTGCATCACATATCCAGGAATTGCATCAAGAAATTAATAAAAGGATCTTGCAAAGTAATGAGAAGTACAAACTTAATGTTGATCTTAAGAGGCGCTTCAAGGAGTTCGAAGTTGGAGACTATGTCATGGTTCGGATTCGTCCGGAGCGGTTCCCTCCAGGGTCCGTTAAGAAACTTCATGCTAAGAGCGCAGGGCCCTTTAAAATAACTTCAAAAATAAACAGTAATGCTTATGTCTTGGACCTTCCCGAAGGTTTCAACATGAATCCCACGTTTAACATAGATGATCTAGTAGCCTTTGATGGACCTGATTTTAACCCTGAAAATCCACTACATTTGGAGCCTTGTGAGTCCATACCTTGTGAGATCCCCAGCCTCCCCCCACTTCCCAAAATTCCCCCATTACCTATTACGGAGAAGATTGAAACCATACTCAATGATGAGATCATTTCCACCAGGAACGGCGGTCGCCAAAGATACTTAGTGCGTTAGAGAGGAAAGCCGGAGACGGAGGACACGTGGTTAGATCGTGAGGAGATACAGAGACTGGATCCCGACATCTTGGAGCTGTACGAGAGTTCTCAGGACCCTTGCTCGACAGGGTCGAGCTTCCTCCCACCCGGGGAGAATGATGAGGGCATCAGATTCCGACATGTGTACCATCGCCGGAGACGTCGATCGACGGCCTTGATTCAGAGTCTTTATTTTTGATGTCTTATTGTATTCATGTCATTTATATTTTGTCTTTTCCGTTTGTACCCCTATGAGGGAAGTAGTGTTTGTTTTTGCCCAAGGGCATTGTAGTCTTTTATTTTCCGTATGTTGTGGAGCCTATATAAAGGCTAGATTTTGTATTTTGGATTATTATTGGATGAATGAAATTTCTATGTTCTCTTTGTGAGTGCAAATGAGGATCTCTTGGTGAGTTCTTCTTCGAGATCTCTTAGTGAGTTCTCTAGGTAATTGTAATCATAACAATTTCCCTCTTCAATTTTCCCTTCCTTTCTCCCCCTCAAGAAATTCTACACAAGCTGCCCCTAGCTCTTGCCGCCGGCCTCCCCCAAGGTTTCCCCACCACCGGCCAAACCCACCACCACCGGCCGCCCCTCGCCGAGGGCTATTCTTCACCGGCCGAACCCCTTCCCCCCTTCACCGAATTCCCATGCAAAAATCTGAGATTCAATTTTGAGTTGTTTCCTAATTGGGAATTCCAAATTAGGAAATTATTCATCATTACCCAATTTCAAATTAATTAAATTTGGAATTTCAAATATCTCGCCACGTCATCAAAACCATTTTGGAAACTTATTTCCTCTCCCCTCAATCCTCCCTCTCCCTCCCAGCTATCCCGCCGGCCTCCCCTGTTAATTGCCATTAAGGAGTTAATTACTCCTCTTCCTCCCAATTTGAATTTTGAAGGAAATTTGAATCCCCAAATCCTCTCCCCACTAATGAATAAACTGAAATTAACTTCAGTTTTTTATCTCTCTCACCCACCTCCACACCTCACCCTCCGGCCTCATTGGATCCCATTAAGGGAGCATTAATTCTCCCCCTTTTAATTTGGGATTTCAAATTAAATTCCAAATAAACTTCCCTCCCAATTTCTAAAAACTGAAATCAATTTCAGTTTTGGTTTTCAACTCCTCTCTCCCTCCTCCTTTACTCCACCGCCGGCATCCCCTTACTCCTCTACATCCCGCCGGTTCAACTCTTCCCTCCCTTGGAGAGTTGTGACGTCAACCACCCGATCTCCTCTCAAACAATGCATGGAGGTTCCCGAATGGAATTTTGGATTTGAATACGACGACCACGGCCGAGTGGACATTCTCCGGTCTCCTTTCTTTGACGTGGGATTCGACTTCGACGATACCGTCGAGGAGTATTTGGCCCGGATCGTACCCACTCTCATAGAGACCGTCGACGATCATTTTTCAGTTTATACTTGGATTGTTGAAGGACGTCGCGTTGCAACACCTCCACGACCCGCGCCAACCTCTTTCTCCCTACGGATCTACGGCACCTTCGCCCTAGGAGTGATCGCGTCTATCGTGTGGTTCTTCTTCTCCCAACAAGCTTAGGAGTAGGTAAATGAGAGCGGCCTCAAGGTGAGACAATCGCTTTGTTAACCTTGGGATTCTAGTTGATTTAATCATTTGCATTGCTATATTGGAGTCGTTATTTTATTGAGTTTGCAACTTTGCTGAATTTTCTTGCCTAAAGCGTGGTTAACTTCTAAGATTTCCATTGAATCGTCAATTTAGTAAAGCTAGAGGATGTATGATCTTTACTTTATAGAACTTCTATTAATTTCATAAGATTCGATTCCTGGATTCACATCAGATTCCCAATAAATTTCAGATTTAATCATTCCTTAATTGAGAGAAGACTTTTCAAAATTAAACTAAATAATTTAGGAAAGAATTTGAAATTTCAAATTCGTTTGAATTTGAATTCAAAAACTTACTAAAATTAAAACGACTTAATTTAGGATGAAAGAATAAATTTAGGAGGGAAAAGGGTGGTGCTAAAGCCGGCGGTTAGGAGTGGGCAGGGTTTAGGTTGGGCGGCGGTTTTTGGAGGAAAATTCAATTTCAGAATTTTGAATTTGAAATAGGAGGGAATCAAATTTAAAATGCTGAAATTAATTTAGCCATAGGAGTAATTGGTGGGATCGGAGGCTTAATTAGGGGAGCATTAATGACCTCTTAATTAGGTGATTTAAAGCTTGCCAATTGAGAAATCTTAAATTAAGGAGTATTTAAATTAAATCCTATTAGAATTTGAAGTAGGTTTGATTGGAATACTTTCCTAAACTAAGATAACTAATTTAGGAAATAATTTGAAATTTAAATTCATTTGAATTTAAATTCAAAAGCTTTTCAAAATTAAAACAAATCCAAATAGGAAAGAAGAAACTAGGATGAGAGGGCTAAGGAAAGTGGCGGCTTGGTGGAGGTGGCGGTTTGGTGAGGTTTTAGGGTGGAGATGGTGAGGAGACCGGTGGTTGGAAGAAGGGGAGGGTGGTGGCCGACGGTTGAAAAGGAATGGGGGTGGGTGGCCGGTGGTGGGGAAGAGGATGGGAGGTAGAAAGCCGGCGGCTAGGGGAAGATTTAGCCGACGGTTAAAGGAGGAGGAGGTGAGGGATTAGAGAAAGAAAATAAATTGTGAGCTCGGACACTTTCTGTGGCTGATAGGTGATACATTGCCCCTTCACCAAGGGAATTCAACCACGAGCCCAGACACATCTTGCGGATGGTGGGTATTTCATTGCCCTCACATAGGGACTTCTACTTTCCTAAGAACTCCCATCGCTCCAAGAACAAAGAGTAGAAATAATTTTTTTATTAATTCATCATTGATCTAATACAAGAGCAAGCGCATCTAAATATAGGCTTTAAAAAAAACGAAAAGACAACTTTGCCCCTTGGGCTTATATAATACAAGAACCTTAAGTAAGGGTAAAAATGGAAAATGCATAATTAAATAAAAAAAATACAATTAATAAACTAAGATAAAATGGAGGGATCTAAGACGTCGATCTTCGCCTCTTCCTTTGATTAACGTCCACCATTGGATGTCCGCATCAAAATCCCTTCTGACTGCCACTTACCTCATAAACCGACTACCTTAAACAGCCCAGGGACAAAAAATCCCAATGGATATTCTATCCTCCTTTTACCCTGAATTTTGAATCGATAATTACCTTACACCAGAATCTTTGAGTACATTGCCTATGCCCACATTCACAACCACAATAGAGGAAAATTAGATCCAAGAGCACTCAAATGCATCTTTATTTGATATTCAGCCACCCAAAAAGGTTACAAATGTTATCATCCCCCACAAAAAAATCCATTGTCTCAGTTGATGTTACATTCGATGAACAAAATTTCTATTTTACCAAACCTCATCTTCAGGGGGAGATTGAAACTGAGGAAGATGAGGAAAGTGAGCCTGTCCCTCTTCACCTTTCTTCACCACCTCAAACCAATCCTTCTGGAACCAAAAATAGGGAAGATGAAGACAAAGCTATTAGTAGATTTGGGAATGTTCCAGGCATACAAGTCCAAACTGTGCTCCAAAGTAGATCCAAAAACCTGAACCATCTTTTGAAATTAAGGTAAATACAAAATCGCCACCTCCCTTGTACCCCATAACCAACTCCATTTCCTTTAATAAATTTTCAACCTCACACAAAAATTTCTTCATTACTCTAGAAGATATTCATATTCCTAATAATGTTTCTAATACCTATCTGACGAAAATTGGAAAAGTGACATGAAAGATGAAATGAAGCCCTAGAAAAGAACAACAAGTGGGAAATCATCAACCTTCCAAAAGGAAAAAAAACCTATCAATTGTAACTGGGTGTTCTCTGTAAAGTACAAAGTTGATGGTACACTAAAAAAGTACAAAGCAAGACTAGTGGCGAAAGGGTATACTTAAACATATGACATTGACTATCAAAAAATCTTTGCACTTGTTGTAAACATGAACACTGTTAGGATCCTACTCTCATTAACAACTAAGTTCAAGTGGCATCTGGAATAACTAGATGTGCATTCCTACATGGGGACTTAACTGAAGAGATATTTATGGAGATACCACCATGATTTAAGAAAAACTCTGGAGATGAAAAAGTGTGCAGGTTGAGAAAAGCCCTATATGGGCTGAAACAATCACGTAGGGCTTGGTTTGGAAGATTCTCAAAATTCATGCTTCTGAATAGGTATCGACATAGTTAAGGGGACCATATATTATTCTTTAAACACTCAAACTCAGGGGGAGTCACAATACTATTAGTATAGGATTAAATTATCTTGACTAAAAATAATGAAGAGGATAAAGTTAGTTTAGGAAAAGTCTTACCAAATAATTTGACATCAAAGAGCTTGGTAGACTAAAATACTTTCTCGAAATTGTAGTCCGTTCCAACAAAAGGAATATTCATTTCATAACAAAAATACATTAAAGATCTTTTAAAGGAAACATGTAAACTTGCTTGTAAACCAACACTAACACCAGTAGAACCAAATCTTAAACTGGGGGAAGCTAAGAGGATCTAAATGTAGATAAAGGGGCCTCCCAGAGACTTGTAGGGAAATTGATCTACCTTTTTCACACCAGACAAGATATAACATTTGTTGTAAGCATGATTAGTCAGTTTATGTAGAATCCAAAGCATGCTCATATGCAAGCGATAGATAGGATACTGCACTACCTTAAGGGAAATCTAGAGAAAGGGATTCTCTTTAAAAGAGGTCACGGAATAACCCTAGAAGCATACACTGATGCAGATTATGCAGGATCACCAGTAGACAGAAGATCTACCTCTGGACACTTCACATTTTTTGGAGGTAACCTAATTATATAGAGAAGCAGTAAACAAAGTGTGGTGGCAAGATCTAGTTCAGAAGCAGAATATAGAGCTATGGCCTTGGGAATATGTGAGTTACTATGGATTAAGATGATTCAAAAGACATAAGAATCAAGTGGGATGATCCATGAAGCTACATTGTGACAACAAACCAGCAATTAATATAACCCACAATCCAGTCCAGCATAGCAGGACAAATCACATAGAAGTGAACATACATTTTATTAAAGAAAAACTAGACAATGGTTTAGTATGTATCAATCATGTATCATCAAAAGATCAACTTGTAGACATCCTTATCAAAGGATTGGACAACTCTACCTTTCTCAAAATGATTGCCAAGCTAGGAATGATATATTTGTATTCCCCAGCTTAAGGGGGAGTGCTAAATCATAGCCTCCCGTTCTGAAATTAATCCCACGGCTATGAATAGGGATATGTGAGAAGTCCACCTGGATCACGTTGAATACCTTCCATAACTAGGCAGCTGATTTAGGAAGAATTGTATTACTCATTATTCTATAATGATTTGAAGTTATTTGTTTCTTCATCAAGGCATCTTGTATAGATCTATAAATAGGGAGTATGTTGTATAATAAAATTCAAGCTTTTCCTCTCTAATTCTCTGAATTTGACCATAAGCACTGCACTACATTCATTACAAGCCTTCTTCTTCCTGTAGTCAGGTTGTTATGTTAGTCGCAACTCCTTTGGACATGTTGGTGAGAAGGCTATTATATCTGTTGCATATCAACTGTCACCACTTGTAGGCAAACTAATATGGCAACTTGTGAATTGCTGTTGACTGTCAGTGAGTTATGTCCACTACGCTCATCCTTTCATTTGTGTTTGCAAGGAGCCTTTCGCATTCATAGCACATCAATCATCATTACTTGCAAGGTAGGTTAATATATTCATTTGCCAGCTGATGTTGGTTGTTGGATGTGAGATAATCATTGCCCATTCCTTTATATACATTGGTTGACATATTGCTACCTTCCTTGCATATCAACCTTCAAAGTTCGTAGATATCGATATTTTTGCTCATATGTTAATTAGCATCTGTCGTAGGAATGCCACTACATTTGTTGCGCATCCTCCACGCTCTACTTCTAAGCAAATCCTTACATATACTCCTACTTTCATTCATGTGGCTCGTTGTATGCATTCCTACTGTCGTTCATATGTAGCTCGTTGCATGCATTACAGGTCTTTCATCCTCAAAGGTGGTTTATGATGTGCTTAATGATCCTGGCAATCCTTGTTTGATATTTACATTTCATTTAGCATGACGACTTTCAACACTTGTGGGAAACTTCATGCTATCAGCTATAGGCATGTTGCCATATTCATCATTTAAATATTACATACATATTAATTTGATTGAATAGTTTGAGTTATTTTAATTTTATCATTCCTTGCTTATATGTTTTTTGAGAGTTTGTTCTTCACTCATTCATCATTTATCCATTGATATTCAGTTGAATAACTAGGATTATCGTTTGTCATTTACATTCTCATCTTGATCATGCATTTTATCCCTTCAAAGTTCAATTCCCTATTGCCCGTTCAAATTTACAATTTCCCTGTTCAAATAATTCAAGTCCCCTGCCGTTCAAACCAAGTCCCCGATTCACTGGAAAATCTTACAGCTTCTCGGCGTCTCCCTAATTTAGGAAAAATTTCAGGAGTCATAGCTTGCACGTCACGTCAAGAAAGACGTACAGTGTTGGTTTCGGGTGACATCACGGCCGCAAATGCCAAGAGCAAGACTTTGAAGGGTTTACAAGTTTTTAAGGGGTTATACCTGAGCGAGTGAGGCAACAACGAGATCACAAAAAGATGTATCCCCTTTTTTCTGGAAGTATTAAAGTTTCATTTAAGTGAAGTTTGATAAATACTGTCGTTGCTAGGTCCCAAGTCTTGAATGAGAAAAGTGAAGAGTTGCGTTAGGTAGTTGATAATCAGCGTAAAACTTATTGAATAACCATGACATGAATCTTTTAAAAAATTGTGTTAATGCTAGGATGTCCCCTGGAAGCGACGCGCTGTATGGCCTGAATACAACGATAAGTGTGCAAGGGCTGCTGCACCGGCTCCCGGGTGCGGTGTTAAACAAGCAAGGGTTTCCACATCAAGGATGGATGTTGGCAAAGAAGTTAGTCCATAAAACTAAAATTAGGATATGAACTTGGAATATAAGCTTCCTTACAATAAAATTAATGGAATTAATATATATATTATGATTCATAGGAAGATAAATATTATGTGCATTTAGAAAACTAAATAGGTTGGAGAGAAGGCTAAGGAGATTGATAGTTTAGGATATAAACTATGATATTCAGGTATGAGTCGCATTAGAAATGGTGTAGGTGTGATTATAGATAAGAGTAAAGGATAATGTTATAAAAATTAATAGAAATGAAGATAGAATTATAGTTTTAAAGATTGATGTTGATGCTAAGATTGTTAATATTATAAGTTCTTATGCTCCTCAAGTAGATTTAGATGTGTTCAAAATTAAAATTTTGGAATGACTTAAAAAAATTAATACAAAATATACCTCTTAAAAAGTTTTTATTAGAGGAGATTTAAATAAACATATTGGCAGAGTGGTAGGTTATTTTAAAAGCATTCATGGTGGTCATGGGTTTGAAATTACAAATATAGGTGGTAAAACTATATTAGATTTTTGTTAGCTTATAATTTTTTAATAGCTAATATCTTATTTAAGAAAAGAGATGAGCATCTTACTACTTATAAAAACGGATATAGTAAAACAAAGATTGATTATTTTCTTAAGAAAATTAGATCGTTTAAATTGCAAAGATTATAAAGTTATTTCAAGTAAAAATTTATGTACCAAACATCGATTATTAGTTTTGATCTTTAAGATAAAGAAGTAGAAAATAAAAAATAAATTAAAATGATTTTTTAGGATTAGATGAGGTCATTTAAAGAATATTAACAAAATTATTTTTGAGTAAGATTTTAGATCTTAAGATTTTGTCTGTGCATGAGGATGCTAATATTATGTGAGAAAAAGTAGTTAGTGATATTAAAAATATTACAAAAGATGTGCTTGGAGTTTCGAAGGGAAAAACTCATAATAGTGAAAATAGTTAGTAGTTGAATCTAAATGTGCAAGAAAATATAAAAAATAAGAAGATTTGTTATAAAAATTAGTTTAGATGTAAAAATTTTGATAATTGGGAAAGTTATAAAGAGGCTTATAAGAAATCTAAGAAAGCTATTTGTGATGTAAATATCTTAGCTTTTAATGATTTATATAAAAGATTAGATACTAAGGAGGGAGAAAGATATATGTATAAGTTAGTCAAACATAGAGATAACAATAGTAAGAATTTAGTTCAAGTGAAGTGTATTAAGGATGAAAATCAAAAAGTATTTTTCTTAGAAGATGATATTCAACAAAAGTGGATGAGATATTTGGCTACACGTTTTAATGAAGAATGTGAAAATACGATTGACTTTAGTAACTTTAGCATCCTAAATGAAAATAAAGATTTTTGTTTTTATCGGCGTATTAGTAAAACTAAAGTTAGATAGGCTTTAAAGAAAATGAAGTTTGGAAAAGTTGTTGGATCTGATGATATTTCAATAGAGATGTGGAAATGCTTAGGAGATAAAGGAATTTCCTGGCTTACTAACCTTTTTAATACTGTTTTGCATACTAAAAAGATGCCAGATGAGTGGAGAGTGAGTATGTTAATTCTTATTTTTAAGACATGAGTGCGAATTATGGAGAAATTAAGTTAATGTGTCATATTTTAAAACTATGAGAGTGAGTTATGGAGCGTAGGTTGCAGCGTGATACTAATGCTTCTCACAATCAATTTGGATTCATGCCGGGTAGGTATATTATGGAAGTCATACATTTATTGAGAGGTTAAAATTGATGGGATCCAAAAGAAACACAAACAAGTGCTCTAAAACAAGCTGGAGAACATTAGACACTTTTAGGAAAAAGAAACTTTTAAAGACACATAGCATAGAAACAAACAAACTAATTTCAACTTGAAATAAAAAAAAAAAACTTTCAACTTGTAAAAGAACTCTAGACACAACACAACTTATAGTAATTTTTGAGATGAAGGATACAAATGGAGTGGTAACTTGTGTAGAGAAGAAATATATTCGAAGTTCAAGACGAAGTTTTAGAAGATAAGAGGTAGAAGAGGATAGCTAGCATGCTATTCAAAACCCACAGGTTTCACTCCAAAAATCATCACATTTCACTCTCAAAACAGCAGCAAAAGCCCCCTTAAATACGGAAAATGAGCTCAAAAGACACCCAAAGAAGCTGCCCCATTTAGCCAACCAAAACAGGGGAAAAACCCAAGAGGAAAGGCATGTCAGCACCAGAATCGAACAGCCAGAATCGAACAGCCAGGAGCCGAACAGACACCAAGAAAGGAGCTCGGCAACACATGAATCCAGCATTCAATGCTAAAAAAGACGGCCCCCAATCAGCCACAATCCTCCAAACACAAAGCAGCCAAGCCCAATAGGAGACAAAACAACCCACAAATAATTACCCAATAAGAGGAAAAAATTAAATTTTTGCCTACATCAGAAATATATAGAGAATAATGAGGATCTACATATGATATTTATTGATTTAGAGAAAGCATATGATAAAATTCCAAGAGAAGTGCTATGGAGAGTTCTTGGAAAGAAAGGAGTTAATAGCACTTATATTCAAATCATTAAAGATATGTATGCAAGAGCTATTACTTGTGTTCAAAGGTGTTTTGACCGAGTATTTTCCTATTTCGGTTGGTTTACATCAAGGACTAGCCTTAAGCCCATATATTTTTGCTTTAGTCATGGATGTTCTCATTAGACATTTGCAAGAGGATGTACCTTGGTGTATGCTTTTTGCTGATGAAATTCTTCTTGTTGATAAGACTAGAGAGAGTTTAAGGTAAACTTGAATTATGGAGGTCAACCTTAGAGTCTAAAGTTTTTCGCCTGAGTAGATCTAAAACTGAATATATGGAGTGTAATTTTAGTAGCAATAGACCTGGTGAAGGGATTGTGACTTTGGGCGATCAAGTCATTAATAAGAGTGCACATTTTAGATATCTTGGATCTATTGTTCAGAGTGATAGTGAAATAGATGGGGATATTATCAGCAAAATTCAAGTTGGATGGTTGAAGTGAAGGAATGCATTGGGCTTGTTGTGGGAAAGAAAATTTCCCCTCAAACTTAAGGAAAAATTTCATAAGATGGTGGTGAGACCTGCAATGCTTTATGGCGTCAAATGTTGGCCATTAAAAGAGAAGCATAATACTAAGTTAAGTGTTGCAGAGATGAGGATGCTTAGGTGGATGAGTGGCTTTACCCTTGGAGATAGGATACGAAATGTGCATATATGTGAAAATGTTGGAGTAGCTCCAGTGGAAGAAAAGATTAGAGAGAGTCGCCTTAGATGGTTTGGTCACATTAAACGGAGGCCTTCCGATGTCCCGATTAGGAAAGTTGAGGTATTAGATTTGACTTATGTTAAGAAAGGTATGTTGAGTCCAGTAATTAGGTTGTTAAGCCTAAGTAAATGTCCCACGGCTACCAAGAGGGGGGTGAATTGGTAGTTTTAAAAATTTTAAACCCTCTTAATGATAAAGTTGAACCGAAATAAAATTTTCTTTTAAAGTTTGTAGAAAAATATTTTTCAACCACAGAGTTGTTAAAACTGAAATTTAAAGTGCGGAAACGTAAAAGCAATAAAGTAAATGACACCAGATTTATAGTGGTTCGGTCTATAACCAGACCTACATCCACTCCTCAGAGGCACCCTCTGAGTATTGCACTAATACCACAAAGTGACTCTCCTTTAGCACCCACAGCAAGGCGGAGAAGCCTGTACAAAACACTCTTTTCACCACTACCCGGTGCGGCAGAGAACCGTCGTCCTTTTACACAATCCATAGTGCTGGCAGAGAACCGTCGTCCTTTTACACTCTCCTAGTGTGGGTAGAGAACCCTACGGCTGTTCACACTCTCCAAGTGTAGGCAGAGAACCTTCGTCCTTTTACACTCTCCTAGTGTGGGCAGAGAACCCTTCGGCTGTTCACACTCTCCAAGTGTCGGCAGAGAACCGGATCTCCTTGACTGATCTTCTCACAAGAATCTAGAAGGAAGAAGGAAAGGAGTGAAGAAATCCAATTTCACAAGTAGAGACTCTTACCTTAGTAATCCAAGTGAAGCCTTCTCGCTCCAGTGGTAGGAATCCTCCTTTGAATGCTCTCTTCCACTCTCTCCTTGGCTATTCTCTCAAGAGGCACGAAGATCAAATGACAAAAAGATTGGGTGGCAGTCTAATTTGGACTATTTATAGAAAAGACATGAAAAACCGCCCAAAAACTGCAAGTTTTCAATTCTGTACGCAGTGGATCGTCCTGTACGATCCGGGATCGTCCTGGACGATTTTACTTAAATGATCTGAAACGACCCAATTTGTATATGTGTACGAAATGACTTCGTACAGCTGATCGTCCTGTACGAACTAGGTTCGTCCAGTACGAACGGTTATTACAAGGTCGGTTCTAGAAACTGCTGAAAACTGTTCTAAGTCGGTTCATCGTTTGGACGAAAATATGTTCGTCTGGACGAAAATTTTCCAGAGAGCCGATCGTCCTGGACGATTATTTATTTCGTCTGGACGAAAATTTTCCAGAGCACCAATCGCCGCGGACGATAATTTGTTTTCGTCTGGACGAAAATTTTTCAGAGAGCTGATCGTCCGGTACGATATTTATTTTCGTCTGGACGAAAATTTTCCAGAGGACTGGTCGCCTCGAACGATGATAAAATTCGTCTGGACGAAAATTTTACAGAGAACCCATCGTCCGGGACGATAATAAAATTCGTCCTGGACGAATAGGACTTAGAAAAATTTTTCAAACAAGTTCCTATTCGTTCCAAGTGCTCTATAGGAGATAACTGACAGATCGTCCAGTACGATAAATATCGTCCTGTACGATAAGTATAGAATTTTAAGATCTCCTTATTTGTGTGTGTGAGATTTTATTCACTCAATTACAATCACTCCCTTTCAAAATTAATTCAAAGAAAAGGCAAACTTCAAATAAACAAAATATCTCATGTTGAATTTGATTTGAAGTTTTCGTAGTCTGGAGTCTGATTTTCCTGAAATGTTAGTACACACAAGAGCAAATGCAAATCTTCTAAAATTGTTAGGAGATAACTATACATCTGAACAATAATGTTTGGAATCATCAAAACTACATAAGTTGCACAAATATAAATCATTCAAATAGCAACTATTCAAACAAGGTAGAGGTATACCTAAAAAGACTTGGTTAGAAAATATTAGAAATGATCTTTCTTTATTAGATTTAAATGAGAATTTGACTTTTAACAGGGCACATTGGCGAAAAAGGATTCATGTAGCCGACCCCACGTAGTTGGACAAAGGCTTTTTGTTGTTGTTGTTGTTAAGTGAAGTTTCATTGATTAAAATTTTAAGTGTTTTTGTTACACTTGATAATTGTAACATATTCTTTGTAACGCAATCATTTATAGTGATGGTATCATGGTACCTACTAACTTTTTTTTTTCCTTATAACGCTGCCAATATTTGTGCTTTTGCTGCTCTTTGCTGAGCTGTGTTGTAAGCTAGAGCCAGGCGGGTGCAAGCTACTCTCTATATCTTTGCTCCTCCTAAGTTAAATTGATTATGAGGCTTGTGAATTAATTAGATTAGGATGATAAAGAAGTTATTGAAAGAAAACTTGAATGTCACAAAATGAGAATGTTTTTGATGTATGATTAAAATAGGAAGAATTCAATGAGAAGTTATTATCTTAGAAAAATCATTTGGAGTAGCACATATTGAAGATCAGATTGCCAAAATTAGACTTGCTTGTTTGGGAATTACAATAAATGTCAAGAGATGCACCAATGAAGCAATTAAATATATTTTGTGTGGAAGGATAATGATGGAAAGGGGTGAAGTTTAACGTTGTTAGAAGTTCTGCAAAAATATTTTTCTCCATGGAGTTGACATCTCGTGTAGTAATTAATATGAAGTCAAAGTAGGATTCATAAAGATGACTCCAAATTATTGGTGTGAGGCTAATGATGGTGATGATGATACTTTTGAATGGATGATTAACAAAGATGATTTAATATTTTGTGTGAGGCTAACGGTGGTGGTGATGATGATGTTAATAAGAAATTACTTGATCATAAGTAACTGATTATTAAGGTAAATTATTTAACTTTTAGTGATTCTTTTTTAGATATCTATCATGGCTAGTGTAGTTAGTAAACACCAATGTTAATTAGTATTTTAAGTAATGGCTTTATCTATTGAATAATCTTTAATGAACTAATTCAAAACCTAAGCAGCCTCGATTGATCAAATTATATATTAATTACTAATTAGTAGTTATTGGGTGTATCAGGTCCTAATTATTAAACACAGGCTATATTAATGGTTTAATTGGTTATCATTTGATTAATTTATCAGTTAATCAATTGATGACCTAATTATCACACATTTTGCACTATATAAGCTTTTCCATTATTATGATAATCTCTTAGTCACCTCACCCATTGGCAATTAATTAATTAGTTCATAGTGTTTACTCTAATAACTAAACTTCTATTAGTGATCGGATTGGTAACAAAACAAGCGGAACTAGTTGTTTAATTAATGCCTAATTTTTGTCTTGTTTAATCAATAGTCTAATTATTTAGTTAATCAATGACCATAATTTAAGCTTTCTTTAATTCAGACCAGTTTTGTAGTAACAGTTTTTAGTTGATAAACTTACTGGGGAATGACCAATTCATGCTTCAATGTCTGTTTGGATTTAGTTGATTAATGACTGAATTAATTTTGCTCGTGTTCTATGATTTTTTAAAGCATTAATCTGGATGACGAGGTTTGTTTGACCAATCCTTATGCTGCACCTTCACCTACAAGTTTTTCACTCTAATCTTTCATCTGAGTCTTTAGACTTTGTTTTTTGCTTTAGTTTTCAGTTATAAACTTTCTCTCGGCCCTTTTTAGGCTTTGTTTGGGACGGTTTTCTTACTGTTTTAAAATCTCAAACGAAGTTTTTGTTTGAAACGACTTTCTTACTGCTTCTTAAAACAGTTTTCTAGTACAAAATTTTAATTTTTATAGTAAAAAGCTGCTTTAAGAAGCCGTAAGAAAGCCATTCCAAACGAAACAGAAGCCTTAAATGGAGAAGCAAAACTTTTTTTTTGGGGGCACTCTAGCTGTGGTGTTGGTGGTGGTTTTGGAAAAAAATAGGTATGACAGGTTTTCTCCAAATGCATCTTTGGACGGTAATATTCTGTAATATGATTGCTCTTTTTCTTTTATGTTATCTCACTCTGCTATCAGGATCAAGGTGAATATTTATTGTCTATTATTTTTTTGCCTTTACATTTTTGTGTCTGGTAGATTAATTCTGAGTATATCCTTTCTTCTAATGATATCGAAGTTCCATTACTTGATAAATTTGTACTAGTTGTCTTCGCCTCTTATGCACAAAATGAGCAGCTAAGCCATCGAATTATCAAGCATTTAAATTTTTTATTTTTCGTATTGTATTGATACTTTCTTTTACATTTCTCGTCTTGTAACATACTTAACCTTGGCGTTTGTCATTAGTAATTGATGCAAATAATTCTTTTTTTGTAAAGAATGAAACTTGGTAGGCAAGCAAAAGATCCTCTGGGTAAGTGTTTGGGTGTTCCTAAGATTTGCTGAAGAGTTTGTAAACCTGTATTTCAATTTAGGCTTTTATATTGTTTTTTGACATAGCTTTTTAGTAAAAAATTTCAGTTCAAAAGATTTTTTATTAAAAAATTGCTTTAGAAAATAATAAAGAAGTTGTTCCAAACGAAGTTTTAGGTTTTGTTTGGGACGGCTTTCTTGTTGCTTCTTAAAATAGCTTTCTAGTACAAAAATTTTAATTATTGAATTAGAAAACTGCTTTAAGAAGTAACAAAAAAGCCGTCTCAAACGAAGTCTTAGGTTTCGTTTGAAACAACTTTTTTGTTGCTTTTTAAAACAGCTTTCTAGTACAAAAATTTCTTGAATTAGAATATTTTATACTAGAAAGCCGTTTTAGGAAGCAGTAAAAAAGTCATCTCAAACGAAACCTTAGTTATTTTAGTTATCGTAATTCTTATCTTAACTCACCGGGTTTTTGGCTTTATGAATCTCATTTTTTGTACATTCATAATGAATGTCAGATATGGTGTTAGTTTATTGTGACCAAATTTTTTTTATAAATTTCTAGCCATATAATTTAGGTATACTTTATTAATATAACATATCAATATCAATTATCATGTGCTTAATCTTTATTTTACTTTAGGAAGTTTTTTTTTCCTTTATTCCAACTTTTTATAAGTCTCATAGCAAATTCCAATTCAGTAAATTCTTATGATGTTGGTATTTAATATTTGTAATTAGAGATAATCTTTCAAATTTCTTCAGTATTATTTGTAAATGAGTCATAGTCATAGTTTTAAGATGCTAAGCTAATTAGAAATTAATTATGCTATAATTAGGTTAATAAGGGTTTGGCAATCTGGTAAAAGTTCTTTATATTTAATTAGCTTCAGGAGCTTAGGTTAATTAACTAATGGATTAGTTTGCCCTAATAAGTTACAAATAGGTTATAATATCTAATTATGCTCATATGTGATTAATTAATGTTTGGGCAATATTGTAAGATATAGGTTAACTAATTAATGAATTAATTAGATTTCAATTATTCACATTATATGAAGTTAGTCTTATACAAACTCTTTAGAATTGAATTAATGAATCTCATTTTTCATTTGCATGAATTGTATAAATATTTTTGAACTTCTATTCATGTTATATTGGATGTATCATTTTCCTCCTTAATTTTCAATATTTATTTTAATAAGATGTTGATGCAAAAATTTTGTCATGTATAAAAGTATAACCTCATTACATACTTTGTAAATGATAAAAATGATATTAAATCTAAAATATATTTTTTAACCTCTTATTTATAAGATTAAGAGGGTCACAATAAATATTACACTTTATAGATAGAAAAATAATAAGTGATTTAACAAATATAAACAAACACATACACATGTGGGCCAGGATACCTCTGGGGAGTACCTTGTGTGTGTTTAGGAGTAATTATTGTGTCCGCACACCAGAGACTAATAACAAAGCTTCACGTCACTTGGGTGCTCGATACCGAGTACTCGGTATTGCTCGGTATTTGTCCGGATTTTCAATTTTTTGTCCGGATAACAAGTCCTCGAGGAAGGGTACTCGTCATTTAGGCGGCTGCAACTTTGAACTGGGGACAAATGTAGCCATGACAATAAGATATTGGTGTAAATAATTATTTTTTCGAGTAAATGTAAACTATAATTTTGTATATTTTTAATTTATGCATAATTTTGGATGTCTAGTGGCTTTGGTGTATATAAATTTTGACGATAAAATGAATAGAGTTAATTAAAATTCTTCCATTAGACTTTTGAGGCATGACACATAGAGTGGGTGCAGCAACCACTTCAATTGAGACACTTTAATGACCTCAAAATTGAATGATCTGATCACTAATCTTTTCGGGATGCTTAATTTAACTATAAACATAAAAGAATTATAAGATCACTTGATTCTTCAATTAAGGTTTTAAATTTTTAAAGATACATCAAAGTGTTTAATTTAGATTCATTTGAACTCTAATCAAATCATTTTTAATATCATTTGACTATAAATTTACTAAATTTAAAATCAAATTATTCTTGATTTAATTCTAAAAAATTTTTAATATAAAATAATGCATCACAATTTATGCCAATCAAATGATTTTTATACCATGTAAAATATTAGCTTTATTGTTCCTGGTTCAGGCAAAATACTGTTAAGTGAAATATTCATTACATCCACTGAAATCCATCACATTCTTACAATTATATTTATATGATATATCATGTAACAAAAACATAAATGTGCCAAAAAGATATAACCCTTTGCAATATGACAAGCACTGCCCATACTAAAATCACTTCAATAGTGATGGCAGCCCAGAAATTGCAATAGAGAGATTACAGTCATCCAAAGTCCAAATAAAACGGTATCGACTCCAATACATGAAAGAGTACAATAACAACCTTACCTATTATTTCTCAAGGAAAAAACTGGGCAAGGCATAATAAGCTTTTTAACTTAGGCTTCGTTTGGGACAGTTTTTTTTATGCTTTTTAAATCAATTTTCTAGTACAAAAATTTTTAATTCACAAAATGTTTTACACTAAAAAGTCATTTTAGAAAGCAACAAAAAAGTTGTTTCAAACGAAACCTTAATCTTAAATGATATAAGTTACCTTTTACTATGAAGCCCCAATACTTGGAACTGATTTCAGTTTTCTTTATCATCATTAGGTTATGAACTTGTGATGGAAAGATGCTCAAATGATATCGAACAAATAAATGAACATGATAGAAAAGGTGATCCTTGGAAGTAGTAGATGGGATACCTGCATGTAATTAGCCATTGGTAGATGTTGCTGATTTTTCAAGATATTCTGCAGTTGCATCTGGTTGATCTATGGTTTTTGTAGCAGCTGAAGAGGCTTTTTCTGGTCCTGGTCCAGTTGAAACCTTGACAATGGCATGTCTAAGAACACGGTCACCGAGAAGAAATCCGCGGCGGAGTTCTTGCATAACAATGCCAGATTTGAATTGTTGAGATTTCTCTCTTGAAATGGCTTCATGGATCTTCATTGTAAAGAGAGATGAAGTTATGTTACAAATTCTTTTATTATAGGAGACAAATTAGGAGTACTAGAAACAGAAGGCAATCTGACTCCGCAAACAAGATAGTATATAGTAAAAGGGCTTTGAAAGTTAAAAAAATAAAACAGCTTTCTAAACGGTTATGCAGAGGAGCACAAAGATGGTTGAAGAAGAGATGATCGGTACTAACAGAAGTGACCAGAGAAGGAGAGAGAGGAAGAATAAGAAGATAGAAGGTGGTAGAAGCAGAGAGAGGAACAATAGGAGGGAGAAATATCAATATTTCATATTCATAATCCCTCACATACAAGACTAGATCTCAATATATTGTCAAGGGTCATATTAAATTCCTACAAAACATCAAACTTCAAATGAAATTAACGCAATAGTAGGCCTTAGTTCGTACAAATGAAATACTTATTTTTTAAGACTAAATGGATGTGTTCTAAATCTCAATATGAAAAAGAATCTGATGACCGTTATTGTCCTAAATTATTTTGCAAAAGCCAAATTATTGCTAAACAATTCAACCAGATGCATGAGCATAGCTTTTACCATTTGGAGTTGGTGGCGGTCTATGGGGGAGTTGGCGGCAGGTGGCAGACGACTAGCTGCTGGGGAGGCGGCTGGAGGGTGGCGGCCAGCGGAGGGTGGTGTCAGCAATGGTGGTAGTGGCCAATGGTGGTGGTGGCGGTGGCTAGCGGTGGTGGCTGGTGGGGGGGTGTTGTAGCGGAGGTGGCCGGTGGTACCTTTGGAGTGTATTTGAGAATCGCCCAAATATGAGGAATTTCAAATACACTCCTAAAGCATTATCTAGGGAATTCCAAATACACTCCTTTTATACCAAAATTTTACTTCAAACCAAACACCGAAATTCCCAAAACTCCTGCATTTGAATTACTTTACACTCTAAATATAGCTAACCAAACAACCCCTTAATGAGAAGGGTTCAACAAACAACTTTTACCAAAAAAAAACTATCAAACTATTGCATGGAGGAATGCTTGGGTAATGCGCATCAATATGACTTAAAAGAACATTCAAATTTCTCAAGATGTGGCTGCCATCCAATGGCATAATGTATTGGGAAAAATGACTTATAAAAAAAAAAAAACAGCTCATATGCAAAATCATCACAATATGTGGGATTGAATTTTTTATAAGATGCTCAAACTTTCAAATAAAGTTAAAACATAATTGTATAAAGACTGGTTTTGAATAAACAAGTTTAGCTGTAGAAACTTGACAGAAACATCGACAATTACATGTAACCTTTATCAACTCAAAAAGTTGAGCAATAGACCAAAAAATGAAAATCCAGGCGGCAAGACAAATGATGTGAGTGAGAACAATTCGTAAATATTTTCATGATTCATCTAATTAAATTGGTGGAGGACAACTAAGTCAACATACTTGTCCAACAAAGCAGATCCTAAGTTTGATATTTGAACTGAAAAAAAGGTGCAAGATCATGAAGAAAATACTTTACTTACAGAGGGATCAAATGGTCTACCGACTGTCTCCACTACAGAAACACGCATGCTTCGCACGATCTCAACAAACTGCCTGTAAATGCCTTGATAACTTGTATCAATCTTCCTTTCTCTTTCTGTTTCTGGTTTCATTTGTTGCTTCACTCTCTCAAAATTGTCAACAATAGGCAATAAGCGCTCAATAACTTCTGCTCGATTATCAGATGTAAAGGTGAGACGATCCTTTTCTGTGCGCTTTCTTAAATTTTCAAAATCAGCATTTAAACGAAGAAACTTATCCTTTATAGTTACTATTTCTGAATTTAAGCCTGTAGATTTCAAGGAAAGTTCATTCTTCTCCTTCTCAAGGTTGCAAATTGATGCTTCAATTTGAGAGACACTCTTTTCATCACCATTAAAAAAAGCTTCCTTATAAGCCTGAATAAGGGCCTTCATATTATCATTTTGTTTAGTCAAACTTCTAGATTTGTTCTCCATCGCTTGGTTCTCATTTTCAGTTATTATCTGACAAAAATAATAATACAATAGCATTATGTTTAGATGGACATGGAGAGATGATAAGTTTTTATCTGAGTAAAATCGAAGTCGTTATATACATTAGGTGCGATTGACATCTGGGTTCAAATTATTCTGAAGTTTGGCCACAAACAAAAATTGGCTCATACATAATACAACTCAATAAATTAGTGATGCAAACCACAACTCTTAACCTTAGGAAGCAACACCATAAGAAAGCATAGCCATGAATGCAACTTTCATGAAATGCTTGGTGCACAGGTAGATTTGTACAGGATGCTGAAAGAATGTGAATGGCAGTCATCATTGCTGTCAAAATGATCATCATCAAGCAAGTCTCCTATTACAGTATTGCAACGTACATGTTCAGTATATTCTAAAAAAGTGCTTGTATATTTTTAAAGAGCATGCCAATGTTTAAAATTGCACAATTGGGTATTAAGGCGTTTTTTGTTCAAGAGGCGAGGTGTTAGCCTCAAGGCTTTTTGAGACGTAAGCCTCAAAATTAAAAAATTGCATTAAATGATAATAAATGTCAAAATAATTTTTTATATAATACCTAAATAATATGTTAAATGAAGATATATTAAATTTCTATTGAATTATGAATTAACAAATTGACATACATATAAAACAAAAAATTGCACAAGATCTACAGTGACAAATAATAAATTGCATGAAATAAAATTAAAATTCATAAAAGCAAAACAATATTAAATATAGAAATTGCATAAAAGTATCATATAACATCAAGTTCAACTCCAATTTTTTTTATTATTATCAATTATCTACTAATTTTCATTTAATTCTTAATGAAAATTGAAATAGTTGGCAACAACTAAGGAATTATCTGCACTTTTATCACTGAGCTGGTCTTTATAAGAGTTGAAATTGGTCTATCTCTTGTCTCATTCGGTACAGTCGAATGCCTCCCAATATGCTTCTTTTTAATTTATTTCAATCATATTCATCTTTTAGAAATATTTTCATCAACATAAATATGAGATTAAAGCTCAAAACTTTTTGGATAGTTGTGTGCAGCTTTCAAGTGATTGTCGATGATGACTATGATGGTGTTGGCTATGGTGAAGGCCGCGGGATGGAGGTAGATGTAATCGAGAGGAAGTTGTTGCACTCGAATGTAAATGAAGGCGTGATTTATGTTAGTTTTAACAAAAAAAATATACAAATAGGGTGAGGCGTAAGCCTCATGGTAGCGAAGCGAGGCGGGCCTCAGCCAAGTTGAGGCGCAAGCTTCATAAAAAAAACTAGAGGCGTAATTCTCGAGGCATTTTCACTAGAATTACGCTGAGACGGGCCTCAAAGCGAGTCTCATATTGCGCAATTTTAAACAATGGAGCATGCTAATCTTGTAAACTACTAATAAGCTATAACTTTGTTCAAAGCATTAAAGATTCATGCTCATAAAGCATAGACTGCTTTATAGTTGTCCAATAAATCCGTGTTTGCCAATCTAAAGCCAGGTAGAAGAATTTAGAGTGAAAATGCTGCATGCAGCCACTTAAAATAAAACGTCCACAAAAAATCCTGATAGAAGTACTTTAAAAACTGAGCGAAAGCTCAATATGAAGCAACCGTAATGATCTTTAATAAGTGACCAAATTACAGGAGAGATTGTACCATGGCTGGCCCATGCCTAGTTCAAGCTGCAAAGCATGCTCATGTCTACCCAACGGCCAATAAATATGAAAACTCACGTCAAGCATTTATTTTAGGGCTGAAAACGAGAGGCAAAAAAAAAAAAAAGTTTAATAACGAAGAAGTTTCTATGACATGACTTTCACATGTCGCACACCCGGGGGGGCTAAGAAAAAAAAAATTGTATGCAGGATGAGAATTGTAAGCTTTTTGCAATTAGCGAGAGTTGCCAGAATCTCGCCAGATAGCGTGTTCTGCCGGAGATGAAGCAGATCAAGCTGCTTCAATTGACCTATAGTTCCTTAGATTCTCCCACATAACTGGTTTCCAAAAAAATTCACCATATGCAACTTCGAACAATTGCTAATCAGAGCCGGAATTTCACCGGTGAACTGGTTTTCGTAAAGGTACAACACTTCTAAGCAGATCAAGCTGCTTCAATTGACCTATAGTTCCTTAAATTCTCCCACATAACAGGTTTCCAAAAAAATTCACCATATGCAACTTCGAACAATTGCTAATCAGAGCCGGAATTTCACCGGTGAACTGGTTTTCGTAAAGGTACAACACTTCTAAGCGCTGCAGCAAGCCGATCTCCTCCGGGATTCCTCCGATGATATTATTATGGAACAGAGTTAGCGTCTCCAGCTTACTGAGATTTTCGAATTAACTGGGAATGAAACCAAAGAAGCTGTTGTTATTAAGAATGAGATTAGTGAGCTCCGAAGGAATGAAACCGGAGAAGCTATTGTTAGCAAGATCTAGCTATCGGAGATTCGGAGTGTCATGCATTGTGCTATCGTCACCAGAATCCGGTCGTTGAAGTTGTTGTCGGAGGCCATGAAATGCTCCAGGCTAGTTTAGCTCCTCCGACAGAGATATTCTAGCAAATTGCCGGAGAGCTGGTGATGTGAAACAACTAACGAAATTGCAGGATCTTATTAAGAAATTTGTTTCCGCAATGAAATTATAACATTAATGATTCACTAAGTTAGGATTTTCAGTTTTCGTAGTTATTGACTTGCTTCTAGCATGCGGTTACACGTTAGATTAACAGAGCGATCCAAAATAATGACAAGAAAATAGTAAACAAATATACGATTAACAATAATCCACCACTTAACAATTAGAACTTTCACCTTAGAGTTTCCCTCTAGATCGTTCTTTGGAAGTAGGTTTAGCAGAGGACAAAAGTAAGCAAGCCCAGTGATGCCACAACAAGACAGAGGATGCTAGAGGTTTTGATCAACGGAGAGTTGGCCGAAGTTGGAGAAAAAGGTAGTCGTCCTGCGCTCTTCCACGATCCTGTAAGTTGTTGCTCTTCGATGACGTCCGCCAATGTAAAGAGAATACGCTCCACATATTCTTCGACGGTGCCTTCGGACCCAAATCCGGGATCGAAGAACGGTGATTGAATGATGTCGACTTCCTCTTGAGAATTGTAAACAAATCCGTGATCAACTTCCGGATCCGCCATGCATTCTTGTTGGGAGATGAGGGAGCACCAATGGAGAGAAGAGGGAGAGGAGGTGGCGGTTGGAGGAGATGGTGTTGGGCCGGCTTGAGGAATAGGAGGGGAGCGGCTAGATTGTGGAAGCACTTTGGGGAAATTTACAACCTGAAATTAAATTCAGGTTTAAGTGAAATTGGAGGGAATTAATTTGAAATTCAAATTAATCCATTAAAGACTAAGGGCGACAAGGGAGGAGGGGATAGGGGTTGATTTAGTGGGGGAATTGGGATTAAATTGGGAGTTGAAAAGTCAAAAATCTGAAATTAATTCTCAGATTTAGTGAAGTTGGAGGGAAGGATTTGAATTTGAATTCAAATTCAAAATAGGATTAATGGGAGGTGAGAAACTATGGGAGATAATTAGAGAGTCTTGATTGAGGGCAATTAATAACAATTGGAGAGAGAGAAGCAAGGGGAAGGGGCCGGCCATGTAGAGAGGGGAGAGAGGGAGTTTGGGATTTAATTGGGGCCCATGGGTTAATAAATAAATTCTAATCAAATTTGATTTTAATTTCAGATTTGAGTAAATTTAAAATAACTTCCCAATTTGGTTTAATATGAGAGGGAAAAGAGTTTGAATTTCAAAATAGGTTTAAACCCCCTTAATTGACTTTCCTAAATAGAGAAAGACTAATTAGGAAAGTGACTTAATCAAGAGGAATTTGAAATTCAAAATAGGTAGGATCAAAGGGGAATCGGCGGCATGGTTGGAGGCAAGGGGGGCGGCGACCTGGAGCCGGCGGGCTGGCAGCCGGCCGTGGGAGCTGGGTGAGCCGTCGGTGGCTAGATCAGCCAAGAGAGGTCGGCGGTGGAACTATGGGGCAGGTGGGGGAATTGGGATGGAGTGAAGTTTCAGTTAGGTAGGGAAGAGGAAAATAGGTGTAGGGGGAAGGGAAAATCTAGAGCTACCAACCTCAAGCACCACCTCCACTAGAACTCACAAAGAGATCCACAAGTACCACCTCCTCAAGAACTCACAAAGAGATATTGGGAAATTTCATGAACTCACAAAGAGATCAACAAAAGAAAATTTCATTCATCAAACATTAGATAATAATACAAAGACTAGGCCTTCATATATAGGCCTCCAAAGTACAAAATGTAAAAGACACAAATGCCCTCAGGCTACAACATGACACAAATCCCTCATAGGGGTACAAATGAAAAACTGAAAATTAAATAAAGGAAATGCATTAAAACACATAAATAAAAACTATGAATCATAGTTGCGATCTACGACCCTGCCGATGTCGAAATGTATGGTGGATGTCCTCATCATTCTCCCCGGGTGGGAGAAAAGCTCGACCCCTTCGAGTAAGTATCCCGTGACTCTCCTATAGCTCCATCAAGTCGGGGTCCAATCTCTGTATCTCCTCGCGATCCATCCACGTGTTCTCTGCCTCTGGTTTTCCCTTTCCATTGGACAAAGTTCCTTTGGTGCCCACCATCTTTAGTGGAGATAATTTCATCACTGAGTATTGCTTCCATCTCCTCCGCATCAGGTAAAGTAGAAAATTTTGGGAGTGTAGTTAGGCTAGGGATCTCACTAGGTATGATCACACAAGGCTCAATGTTTATTAGATTTGCAAGGTTAAACTCTGGTCCCTCGAAGGCTACTAGATCTTCGATGTTAAATGTAGGATTAAGGTTGAAACCTTCGAAAACGTATGACATATAAGTGTTACTATTTATCTTGGATATTATTTTGAACGGGCATGCGTCTCAAGCATGAAACTTTTTAATGGTTCCTTGTGAGAACCGCTCCTGACGAGTCCGTACCATAACAAAACCGTCAACCTTGAATTCTTTAAATCTTTACTTAGGATCCGCATTAAGCTTATAATTACCATTACTTAACACAATTTTCTTATTAATCTCCTTTTGCAATTCATGAAGATGAGATGCAGATGTGGATGCAAGAGACCTGGTGTGCATGATGAATGACAAGAATTGTGGGTTCACACAAAGCCTTAAAAAGAAACAATTTCGACAGAAAACAGACATACAAACATACAGACTCACAAGCATACATAGATGGGATAAATATGGATTAGTCACCAAATGATGGGATCTAATGTGTTTAGGTCTAAGGGAACTGGTGTAGGGGGAGCAATAAAGACATCTTTAGCTACAATGACATTTCTAAAGGAAGTTTCAGCTAGGGTCGTTGATAGTCTCCTAGGGGTAGCAGTGTAATCGAGCAAATTCATGCAACTAGGAGAGAGATGGTCCTTAACAGGGAAGGACAAGAAGATAGAAGGCATAATTGAGGACTTAGGAACATGATAAGACGATGGGTCCTAATTCCCAACCATAATGAGATAGCCCAACGAGTCACCAGCAGGTATGAGACTCAAAAGATAGGGCAGAGTGTCTAGAACATATGTGGGCACAACAGTTGGAAAGATGTTAAGAGAGTATGGGCTAACACTGTCTCTAACATTAAAGTTGGTACGAAGAATGGAGATATAAGTACAATCAAGAAAGACACACTCGATTAAACGTAAATCTAGAGGAGCAACTCCTAAAACAGACTCCAATAAAACAAGAGGAGGCTCATTGTTCAAATTAGGCTCAGAAACTGTCAGACTCAAATTATTGTCTTTCGAACTCGTATTACTATCATCAATAGAATCAGATTTGGGTATAACCCTAAGATCAATGGATTCGGGGTCAATTAAACCAGGTTTTAAATCAGGTAGAAAATTCAGTTGAATCACTTTTAACTCAAGATTGTCCACGTCGCCATCAGAATTATCCGAAATTAAATCAGAATTATTTTGAGTCTTCTCAGTAATAGATATGATTAAATCAGAACCTTCCGAAGTTAATTTCAATGTGTTCACGGTCAGATCAGCTTCCTTCGAAATCAAATTACTATCATCC